>NQII01002195.1:140378-218011 GCA_002778355.1 Clitarchus hookeri | reverse complement strand
AAACTGAAGGGGGGGGGGGGTTCTTTCTTCTTCTTCTTCCATGGTTGCTCTTTATGATAAGTTCATACCGAATTTTTCCCATAATACAGAACCTTTAAATTTTTGAAAAGGAAAAATATTGAATTTTAGAGGGGACCCGAACAGCAAAAAGCTTTTCAAACTTTGAAAGGCAAGTTGACTCAGCTGCCAGTTTTGCAACTACCAAATTTTCAGGAAAAAATTTTATTTGCATTGTGGTACCAGTTCAATTGCGTTAGGAGCCGTACATAATAAGAAAAAGGATGGTGAATTTTTTCCCTTCGCTTATGCCAGTAAATTGTTAACAGCTGCAGAAAGGAAATATACCATATATAAAAAAGAATGTGTAGCTTGTATTTGGGGATGGAATGTTTCTCAGAATACCTATACCACGCTTCGTTTTAATTATATTCGTATAATCAAGCTTTAAGTTGGCTTTTGAAATCAAATAAAATTTGTTGGTCGTTTAGCATGCTGGTTAGTTAGAAAAGCCCATTTTAAGTTTGAGGTTACCATATAAAAGGAAATGAAAACTCAGTTACCAACGTTCTTTCGCAAATTTTTTGAAGTGGATATTATATCATAGGGAAACAATCTACCGAGTGCTACCTAATTAGGCAAATAAGTAATATTATGGCAGGCTAATGTCATTCTAGGTAATTCAAATAATATTAATGTAATCCACAAAATTCCAGTTGAAAACAAAGAAGCCTTAAATAATTTGCAAAAAAAATTCCTGAGGTTTTGGTTGACATTAAGGAACATTAGAAAATTGACATAGAATGCCAGCAAATAATGTGAAATTTAGGAACATCAGGTTATGCTGTTCTTAAAGGTTTTGTCGGGGAACGGGCAAAAAAGGGTGTTTTTGTGCCCGTAAAATTATGACCTATGGTTTACAAATATTATCATGAGTCGTTTTTTGAAGGTCATTTGGGTAGAGATAAAACTTTTACCTGGCATGGTATAAGAAATGACATTGAAAAATGGGTAAAATAGTGCGAGGTGTGTCAACGTGGTAAACCAAAGAATCAAAAACAAGAAGGAAAATATTTTGGTTCTCCCAAAAATGTTGTACGGGAATGGGTGTATTTAGATTTAATTGGCCCGTTACCACGTAGCAAGTCCGGTTACGTTTACGTGTCGTTAGCTTCAGTAAATTTTGTTTCTTTTTTCCGTTACGGACTATCAAAGCAGTTGAAATTTGTTAAGTAATTTTACATGATTTGTTTTTTATTTTTGGGTCACCGGTTTTTGTTATTGCCAATAACGCAATGTATTTTTTGTCACAGGAATTCAGTGATTTAGTGTTCAAATAGGGAGTAAAAATGGTCAATACTTCACCGTATTATCCGCAAGTCAATTTAGTTGGAAGAGTGAATCATAATATCAAAGTTGCTTTGCATTGCTTCCAATTGGGGACACGAAGAGATTGGGATGTGCTTTTGTATAATTGGGTTCTTTGTTTTAATAATGTTATGCACAGTGCTCATTATCACACGTCTGCAGAGGTTTTCTTTGGTAGAAAGTTATTACATCCCCTGCTAAATGCTTGGGTATTGCACCTCTTTTGTGTGGAAAATGTAGCTAATAAATATTTTGGAAGAAGTTTCACATTATTTAATTGCACACCATAAAAAAGTGGAAGAGAAGGTTAATGCTCAACGTAACAATTCCACATTACGGTGGATTGTCAGTTTTGAGATTTTGTCGCACATGATGAAAATGTTGTGGTAAGTGGGGAAATGACTGATGCCGAGCCGACTGAGCTTGCAACGAAACAAGGAAGAGGAAAATTCCAGTTCCGAGGACGAACAGGAGGAAACCCCCACGGGCAACAACACAGGCTGCATTGGAGGCTCTCGACATCCTGGACAATTTTTATAGAGCTTCAAACACTTCTGCTGCTGATTTGGCAGCATTTCAGCGTGTGGAAGCATTTGTGTTGCAAAATGTCCCAAACAAAAAGAAGCAAATGACCATCGACAGCTTCTTTCAGAAGTAAAAGTTTGGTTTTTCAGTGTTCTTTTTTCTTCCTGTTTGTACAGTACCTAAATTGAAGTGTGTATTCAGTGCAAAATAAAAACTGCTATATTCAGTCAGTACATCAACACGTCTGCATTTCCTTGCAATTTTCATAAAAGGTAAAACTGACTTCCTGATTTGTATTTTATAATGTTATGGTACATTTTATGTGCTTGTGTTAAAAACTTTTTTAATGAAGCCAAAAAATAGCTCAGCTACAACTTCGAAGTTAGCAAAATTGACAACATGAATAATCACTTGACCTCTAGTGTTTATTTTTTCCTTCTGGCGAAAAATACTTACAGTTATCAAATAAAGTTTGTACACATAAGAGTAAAATCTGCTCAAATTGATTCTCCTGCTAGCGCTGATCAACTTAACAGATACGAAGAAAAAAACAAGTCTGGAAAATACGTAATAAACGCATGCTCTGTCTAAAAATTTTTCTTCGTGGAAATTTTATTTTTGTTTGGCTGTTACGTGGCGTTCAGTAAACTGTGGGTATTACTTATACTGTACTTGTGGTGCTGGCCTGTTAATAATAATTTGATTTAGTTACGTATAGATTACGTATTTCATGTTTACACATTTACAGTAATAACCTTTTGCTAATAATTTTTGCTGCTGTAATGACGTCCGCCGCTATCACATCTGAATATAAATTTAATACATATTTTAACATAAAAATTATGTTTTAATTATGGATCATGAATTCAGACGCCGTTATTTATTATCTAAGTGCTAGCGCACATAACCTAGCTATTTGTAATTCACGCCATGTTTGCATCGGCAGAGTCACCATATGTTTACCGTAAAATTATGAATCTGGTATTACGAGTACTTTTAGTCATGTCAGTTTTTCACACTTTTATGAACTCTCGTAAGTACGGGATTTCACTGTAAATATAATTGATTTAGTTTTGGAGAATGGAACAACTTTGTCTTTGCCTCTATGAGAGACAGATTTAAGGAGGTCGTTGTGTTGTGTCCCAGAGCAACAAGCCGCACTTCGAGGTGCTGGAGCGGAAGAAGGACCTGGTGCGCAGCGTGGTGGGGAGCGGGCCGCACTGCAAGGTGGTTCTGAGCCCGTGCCTATCGCGAGACACAAAGTACAGCTGCGAGGGCCAGTCGTACGCAGTGCCAGTGGCGACCCTGGAGTTTGCCACGCTCTGCCTGCGCAACGCTCTGCTGCTGCTGCCTCCTACGCACGCGGAGGAGGGGGAGCCCAGGCTGCCTGCCGCCCCTTCCAACCCGCTCGGCCCCCACGAGATCGCCATGCTGCGCTGCTCCGTGCTGGCCGACAGCGCCTACGTCGGACTGTGCGTGGGCGACTACGTCACTGCCCTGGGCCACGCCTGCTCGCTGCTGGTGCAGCCGGGCCTCCCTGGTACTCACAGGTAACACCTGGGTTGGCAGTGCCCGTGTACAGTACTTGCCTGACTATATACAGTACTCTCTCGTCAGATGTAGGGCTCAAATACAAGTTTCAGTTTTTGTAATATTCTCTTCAATACAACCATTACTTGCAACAAAATTGTGAATCCTTAGATATATCTCACATTCATCAATACTTGAAACCAAATAAAAAAATATGTTATTGCTGAACTCTTTTATATCTAAATACGTTTGCTTGTAAGTTGTCTATAGCAGAATAATGAGATTGTTTAGACATTGCAGTCAGTTGACGAAAAAACCTAATAGATGTTGATTTGAGCCCATCTGCTCAGTGTGTGCATAAATTTGTGTAGTTAAGTGGCAGTGGTGGTGTAGTGTTTAGACTCTCGCCTCCCACCCAGGCGAACCGGGTTCGATTCATGGCAGGGCCACTCCCAGATTTTCGCATGTGGAAATTGTGCCGAACGATGACACTGGTGGTGGGTTTTCTCAGGGATCTCCCTTTTCCCCTGCCCTTTCATTCNTGTGGAAATTGTGCCGAACGATGACACTGGTGGTGGGTTTTCTCAGGGATCTCCCTTTTCCCCTGCCCTTTCATTCTGACACTGCTCCGTACTCACCTTGCTTCTTCCACATTGGCTCTCAAGACCTCAATGTTAAGAGCTACCCAAATCTATTCGTTCATTCTGTGGTTAACCGGTTACTTGAAATTAATGCATTGTACTGCACTGACAATGGGTATTAATTATTTGTTATAAAGTCAGGCTTTCCTTCATCCTTGCTTATTACCCTGCATCGGCATCTACTTCTTTATATCTTCACTATGCTATGATCTGTTTTCATTTTATTGCTTTATTATTCAGTGTGCTGCCCCAGGGTTGTTGTTATGTACATAATATTTCGTCACATGAATGCTTTTCCATTTGAATACAAAAATTTACCAGAAACAAAATTGCTGGCTTGGTCGTTGTCATCAACCAAACTGATTCATATGTCTGGGGACCAAAATCATAATATTTTCACCCAAGTGAACTTTGCATTTAAGTATATTATAAAAACATGATGTAATTTGTTACTCAGTTCGTCATGTACGTAAAATTAGATCCGGTGTAGGTGTACTTAGCTGCGAAATTAATTTCTACGCCAAAGTTTCACTTGTTGTGTAGAATTTTTTTTAGCTATTGTGTCGAAGAAGTGTGAACGTGTGATTCATCGAGAGGAGAATAAGAGGCGTGTTGGATGTCTCCAGGATGTTGGGACACCTGTATGCAGCAGAGGCACTCATCCTGATGGACAAGATCTCGGAAGCTGTTGAGCACCTGAACCCGGACAACGTGCGGGACCTGTCCCTCGTGTCTCCCGTCAGCGATGTGCGGGACTCTGAACATGAAACAGAAGAGCGAAAGCCGCTCAGAGGCATGTATTTCTCCAACTCCACCCACCACGCCCAGTTCTCGTTTGCTGTTCAGTTGCTCGTTTTACACATTTTCAGCTCTCAAAGTTCTTCATTATCTAAATAAACTCTGTTTAAATATGTGCTGTCATATGGTATGGGTATAATTTTTTTTGGGGAGGGGGCAAAGTAATAGAGACGTTTTTTTTTTTAATTTTTTATTCACTCCATGTTTGTTCACAAAAAAAATACAGACTTATTTTTTGTAACAGCTTGGTCTTAAAACATATTCCTGAAAAAGCTATGAAAGTTGGATGGCCAAGCTTGTGTTCGGTGGTGTATTGTACATGCTGCCATCAGTTCCAACACTCAAAAGTTTTCAAAATATTCATGAGAACAGAAATTTCTGTATCAGCCAAGGGTTTCATTGGGGACAAATTTGTGTTCCGTATTTTGGTTATGCATAAACATGTGTTAACGTTATTATTTTTAAAGCATTCCTCAATCTAACTATTTTATTTCAAACCATGTATAAATAAAAATGATCAGAAGCGCACTTTTATTGTTGCGAGTTTTGTGAACACATTATTTATAACTTGTCGTTTTTAGATAATTAAATATATATGAACTTCATGCAAAAAATTGCAAAAATAATTTTTAATTATTTGTTGATTTTAACCCTTTAACGGCGCAAGATTTTAGTAAAGGAACACTTCTGTTTAGGAGGGNCAATATCCAGCTCGTCAGCTGTTTCTTCCGTGGTGCGTATATTTTGAATTCAGGCAAAATACACATGATTATTTGGAGATATCTCGGCCCTCAACTGATCTCACGGGCTTGCTAGAGGCGTAGGGTGGTGAAGGGGGGTGGCAGGGAGGCCTACGCCTCAGCGACACGTGTACTGCGATCCGCCACCTGCCTCGTGGCGCGTGTCGACTGAGACGCGCTCGCAAAGTGGGTCAGCGAGGTTTCTATTCCAAAAGACGTCGCTCGTCAAAGTTTTGGGGAAAATTATTTTTTAGAAACTATGTTACAATAGTCTTAATGTCTTAGGACATTGTCGTAAGACATAATTGCTCTAGCATAAGCTGTGCTCAGAGCCAAAGGCTGAAACTTAGTGCTCATCTCTTCATTGTTATTTTCAGTAGTTATTTCAAACAGCTTATTCTTTGTTGCACCTAGTTAACAACAGCATCCCAAATTACTGTACTGTTTCTATTTGGTTCAAATGTGGGCTATACACAGATTGTTCATCCACAGCAAAAACAGGGAAAAGTCAGGGAAAATGTAAATAATTTGCTACTCTGTAAAAATTGTTAGTTGTATGAATACACTGTAAATTAATTATAAGTATTTAATAATTTAAGATTTCAATTTTTAATGTTTGCCAAGTAACATAGGGCCTATATGTACAAAATAAAGTATTTTTGTGATTGTAATGGGAACTTGTGTGAAGTCCGTAGTAGCATACATCGCGAGAAATATAGATAGGCTTAATAAAATATTGGCCCTTATTACTTCGTTCGTTGTTGTGTAGTTACTTCGCTGATAGCATAGTTGTTCTGTCAGCGTTGGAAAAATGTGGTATTGGAAGATTTTGGTTTTGAAAATAGGTCTGGGAAAATGGTAAGATTCTGCCTGGAAAACAGGGAAAAGTCAGGAGGGAATTCCAAAATGGAATTTCAGTGGACAATCTGTATACAGTAGTAGGCAAAGCACTTAATTAATGACTTCGTTGTGATGGTAACATGCAAATAGCAAAAGAATGAGTTTGTGGTATTTGGTTGTTGCATACAGTTCTGGTTGAGTTGAAGTCATCAGGAAATTAATATTGCTTTCTTGCAACTATTTAATAATGTTACTTTTTCGAGTGTTTGAGATTGTTTTGTGTACAGATAGTAAATTATGACATGACGTGTTATCAGCAACAAATCAATAAGTGAATTATTTATCATTTTAATTAATGGGTGATGTTTACGTATTACTAGCAGAAACAATTTTCAAATTTGGGGTGAAATGTTTAAATTCCCACAGAAGTTGCATTAGTTATGACTTCTAAACATTGTCATTTATTGACGGATTTAATTTAGAGTGCACAGCGAGCAGCGTGTGTCGCAATACCTTAATGTTCAAGTCAGTTTAAATCTGTTTTGGCCATTTTTATGATGTATCCGAAAACACAGCTACGCATCATCCTCGATTTCACTACCTTCCTTCTCTAGTCCGTATACAATCTTAAAAGAAACACATCTAACAACTTTGCCAAGTGGTATTTGTATGCCAGCATGAGCGACTTCTTTTTCTTTGTTCACTTTCTCCTCTTCCTTCTCTTCTTATTCTTCATTTTGGTTCAAATTTATAAATAAGTCCTTTGCTTTGTCTAGGTCAACGAGCCTTGCCCATTTTCAACTTAGTTGCCAAGTCAAATGTCGTATTACGGATCGATATCACTTTTCTTGAAGATTTTTGCGGAAATATTGCACAGTCACAATGGACATTACAAAATTGAACAGTTTAGATGTTCTGTGTATACTTTAACTTTAAAGTCAAAATTCCTGTGTTGTGTGGCTGTGAACTGAATGTTTTCGTAACCAACAGTACATTTGAGCGACAAAGGCTACTTTCCTCCTCGCCAGTGAACAGTTGAACAGAGACAGGGAGAGAACTGCCCCNCCCCTTAAGAATTTACTCTCATTTGTAAACTTCTCTGGCAGATGTGTGAAGTGGTTTCATTCCTGTGTTGAATCGTTTTCTCAGTCCATGCATTCAAGATTTTGTGGCTGATTTCTTCGATGTGACATATTTGCTTTTCCATTTTTCTCACAGATATGTGTTCAATTTATCGGTATTGAGAGTGCATTGATTTATACACTGGCATTGTTAATATTTTTTACACTGTCATCACACAGACACTAATTGCACTTTGAGTGATGACTTTTTCATTTCACTGAGTTGCAAGTATAATTAAATGTTTCTCTCTGTGTGTGTGTGTGTGTGTGTGTGTTTTTTTTTTTTTTTTTTTTTTTTTAAGTGAAATCCAGTTCAAGGAAATAATACGGGTTTGTATTTTTTTCAAGTATTAATTTGTTGATTCTGTGGAACTGTCTACGAAGTTGGTTTGATCCACATATATTGTAGAACTGTCCATTTGTCCTGTCTGTGTTTTCACTTTCTATCGTTTCTGCAGTATGATGCTGAGTGTTCACTACTCACACTTGTCACGCCTTCTCAGTACCAACAACTTTCTGCATGATCTGAAAGAAATCTTCCCTGTTTTTCACATTGTGGCTGTTGTTTTATCTTGCAGTTTTTATACATAGTACTTTGATGCAGGCATCTGCAGTGCCTTGGGACTGGAAAACCAATTACGCAGCTAGGAATGCCATTGTGCAAGGATTATTTTGTCAAAGTCAGATCAGTGTCACTGCATTTTTCCAGAGCTCTATTTGATAGTGTAGAAACTATNGCAAGGATTATTTTGTCAAAGTCAGATCAGTGTCACTGCATTTTTCCAGAGCTCTATTTGATAGTGTAGAAACTATAAAATTTAGGATTTACTAACGCTGGCAAACAAATACATTGCCCTTATTCCATATGTACTTTTATTCGAAGGTGTGCNAAAATTTAGGATTTACTAACGCTGGCAAACAAATACATTGCCCTTATTCCATATGTACTTTTATTCGAAGGTGTGCATTGTTTCAAAAACAAACATGCTATGAATAAAAAAAATATTTGCACAGTTTTATGTACTGCAGAAACAAGTTTCAGAAGGAGTATCGCATTTTGTATATATTAGCTTGAATTTTGAAGACAGACCCACCATTCATCATTATTATAGCATAAATCAATATTTGTCGTGAAGAGAATTTTTTACGACATAATCGTTTTATTCTTAGCCAATTATTTATTTAAACAATTAAAAAAATTTCATATTGGATTGGGTGAAAAACTTTTACCAAAATTTTATTGCGCAGATACCTATAAAATTTATTGTTTATACTGATTGAAGAAAATGAGAAATTAATAATTTGTATCTCTGCATATCATATACGTTTCCTGTACATCTTGCACGTAATAGAGTGAATGAATGCAGGGGACAAGTTCTCTGAAGACTATTCAAACATGAACTCCGTATCACATTTAATTTCTCTGTTTTTGAATATTCAGCTAACCCTTCATGTATTCTGCCTTTCTCCGATTGATATGATTTTTTAAGCAGCATTCTTGGAGCCCTTTGAGTGCATAAATATCAAGAATCAAAACAGCCCTGCCACATTCATAAAACATCTTTGTTCTACAACACAGCATTCACTGCCCAAGGTAACAGTTATGACTTAGGCAAGTTCAGTTCAGTAGCNAAACATCTTTGTTCTACAACACAGCATTCACTGCCCAAGGTAACAGTTATGACTTAGGCAAGTTCAGTTCAGTAGCAGTGCTTCTGTGCAGGCAACCTTTTGAGTGCGAAGTGTTGCCAAACATGGTGGCGATAATGTGATGCATGACGGTCTATGGACAGGAACATGTCAGCGCCTCAGTAAACGTAGTTGAGTTTAGTTGGTGCTAGATCAGGCGCACAGGTAAAACGGGTTTACAGATCCTAACGCGGCGGGGGTCTGTAAGATCTGACGCTTAGTCTTTATGGTGCCTTTATAGAGCATCGAGCGGGTAGGCTGCCTGCTTGGCACAAAGACAATTTGTGCTATAGCTGGTTTGTGATTGCGGGATGTTGGCAGAGTCGCTGGCTNAAACATCTTTGTTCTACAACACAGCATTCACTGCCCAAGGTAACAGTTATGACTTAGGCAAGTTCAGTTCAGTAGCGGTGCCTTTGTGCAGGCAACCTTTTGAGTGCGCAGTGTTGCCAAACATGGTGGCGATAATGTGACGCATGACGGTCTATGGACAGGAACACGTCAGCGCCTCAGTAAAAGTCGTTGAGTTTAGTTGGTGCTAGATCAGGCGCACAGGTAAAAGGGGTTTACAGATCCTAACGCGGCGGGGTCTGTAAGATCTGACGCTTAGTCTTTATGGTGTCTTTATAGAGCATCGGGCGGGTAGGCCGCCTGTTTGGCACAAAGACGATTTGTGCTAGAGCTGGTTTACGATTACGGGATGTTGGCAGAGCCGCTGGCTTACCTCCCAGAGCCGGTCGACTGGTGCTCGTCGACGTTGGTCCAATGGCGGAGGCCCAGCTGGGTGGTGGTGACGGCATCTGCTGGACAGCTTGGCAGGGAGACGTGCTTGGCTGCGTCTGGCGGGCTGTCGGCCCACTGGTGCTGGTTGGTGAAGCTGTGTCTAGATCGCCGATGCGCTCGACGCCTAGGTCTAAGGGTAGGCCTAGGCGGAGGATCTCGATGACTGGGTGTACAGCCTCTGGGAGCTGTACCAGGGGTCCAAACAAATGACTAGGGGTAACTGCGAGGTGAGGCTTCAACAGTTGGCGGGTGGCGTGATCTCATTCCCGAGAGGGTGAGGTAGCCTAAGGGTAGTTCAGGTCGTTTTATCAATGCTTACTTACCAGTGAGGATGGCAGCTGCCTTCCTATCGCACCACTTACTACCCCTCCTGTGGGTGAACAGCATTTACCAAGGGATTAGGTTCTCCGGATCACGTTCACAATGGAGTGGCAGGCAACAATAACCCTAGCTAGAGTGTGATTCAGAAGGGGTAGATACTTCCTTGCCAGGCCTGGTACCCCCTACGGCAAGTTTATACACTGTGGAGGTAGTAGGTTAGCTGACAAGGGGAATCTAGCCTTTTCGTTGTGTCTCTTGCTAATGGTTGTGTCTCTACCATATATGTGCATCAGGTACCTTTACGTGCCTGGTCCACAGTATGGGTGGCCATCTAATGGATTGTGTCTTGATGTACGTCGAGTCTTATTAGGGGACAGGCTGCAGTCCTACCCTAAGATCAGTTAAATCAGTATTAATCTGCGGTTCCCTGCCTCTTCTTTGTGGGGCGATGCTTACAGGGGATGACTAAGCTCAGTTCACTCAAAAACTGCAGACTGCAGTTTAACTGGTAACGTATTTTATTCTCTCCAGAATAAGACACGGTGACCCGTACTCTCCTACTAATAACAAGTGCAGATTAACTCTCGGAAGGTAATCAAAGACAGGTGAAGGTGCCTGTCAGCTTAAAGAGCCTGGCCTGAAGGGCGAGCAAAAGACTACATAGCAACAACTAGGTAGCAGTGATAACAACTAAACCCTATCTGAAGCTAAGTGGGTGTCGTGGGAAGTATGGGGTGTGGGTGTTGACGGTAATGTCATGTATGAAGTGGGGGGCGATGACTCTTCTGGGGCTGCAGTGTGTGCAGGATGAAGTCCGACGTTGATAGCTGAAGATCAACTGTTGGTCTCTCGTGAGGAGAGTGGTAGAGAGCAAACAGAGCAGAGAGCCTTGACACAACTTGTGCGAAGGCGAGATGCTGATGTGAACTGCCGTTCTGCAGCGGTGCAGAGACATATATTCACCTGTGCTTGGGTGTGGCGGGGGTAGCTCCACCCTCTGTAGGCGGAGCCGAACTCTGCTGCCATCTCTCGGGGCATTACAGTCTTCAGGCATCCCCTTTATTATAGGAGACGTAATGTTGGCTGGGGTCGCTGCCTTTCAGGCTTGCATCACTTGTAGGCATGTGGCGCGCACGTGATAGTATGTAGTTGCAGCAAAAAAAGTAGTCTATATACGCATCACACGTCAAATGCATAGTGTACGTGTGTGAGTATGAAGGTATTTAGCATTTGTACAGTTGTATTAATATCAAAATACCTCATTTTTGATTCAGTTGAACTTTAACATTTATTTTATCTATAAATTATAATATTAAATTTATAATTAATATGAATAAAAACAAGAACACAGGTGTGTTGGTTACGCCTAGTAAGAAATAGTTATCTTGCAAAATACTAAACTGAGTGCACACAAATGCAGTGCGTTGTCCTTTTGGTGTAATTTTGGTAGACTTCGTTAAGCTTTGTTTACATGAGGCGAGAAATAGCCTGAAAGTGGAAGTTAGGCAGGGCTTCAGAAAAGTTATAATTAACCAGGGATGGACTATAGTCATTGATGATGTGAAGAAACAGAAGTTACTGTGTTGGTGTAAAGTTTAAAGTAATTTTGTGAGTTTAACAGTTTGCAAACCTGACAGCAGGCCATCAATTTCTTGTTGATGAGAAATATGACTGAAGGAAACAAAAACTCAGCTAAGAAATCCAGATGTCGAGAGAAAAGCGTTGTACAGTTTTAAATGTGACAAATTCCTGGTATTGATGCAGTGATCAAGAAATTATACACAAGAGCTACATCATCATAAATTATGCCGCATAAGTAAAATGTGACAAACTACATCAGAAAGAAGATTCATAACTATTGCTTCATAACTCTGGACTGTGTCGTATTTAATAAGATGGGATAAATTATGTGTGTAAAAGAAAACAATAAAGTGTCAAAAGCTACTTTCTGATTGAATTGACAAGATTGAGAATTTCTATAAGTTTTATTTTTGAAAAGCGGGAAGTCATTGCATATTTGCTGTCTCTAATTGACTATGCCTATCAGATGAATGTGTGAATACTGGAAAGAATTTGAAGTATCCTGTTTCAAATATATACTGTAAGTAATACATGATTGATGAAGTATGGTATTGTGTTAAGGCTAATGTTGGTTATGAGTTTTCAGTTTCTACATGTAAAAAAAATAAACAAATATAAACAAGCTCTTATTATTTTGGTCAAATTTGTTGTACACAGTTCTGGGAAATTTTCTGGGTTGCATCAGTTACTTAGTCTATATCGTATTTTTAAATAAATTGTATTATATTTTCTTTCTTTGTAGAATTATCAAAACGTGTTGTAGGAGGTCAACATTTCTGCTCCTTTTACTTTGAATAACCATTTTATATAGTAATTATTCTTGTGGAAATACTTAAAAACTGTTCTCATCTTAATTACATACATTGAGCTGTTACGTTATTGCATGTGGCTTTTTGTCACACGTACGTGCATCTGCGAGATTAAGAAAATTTGTGATGTTTCTATTGTAATTTTTATAAAATATGAAAACTTGTGTAACTGGTATAACATTTGTGTGCAGTTCCTTTCAGAAACTTCTACATATGTTGTTGACTTCTGTGTAGTAGAAGAGTAGTGCTTTGTGTCACCTATTGGTGTGGGTAGTTTCGGAAGGATTGTGTGGTCACACGTGACTTCTCGACGACGTGTTACACGCAGTGTGTGTCGACTGTTGCGAATGTCGTATGTTACAGGCTGGTTCCCCAGCTCCGTGCCCACGGCCCGTGCCACCATGCAGTACAACCTCTCCGTGGCGTTTGCGATACGCGGCGAGCTGGACAAGGCCGGAGAGACGCTCAAACAGGTGAGGATGCTGCCTTTTGGCTCTCAGAATCTCACACTACCACATGTCAGATTACTTATAATTAGGCATGTGCAAAGGTCGTTTTTTAAATGCGAAGCTACGTAAGTCGAAGCGAAGCTTGCATCATGCGAAGGAATTTCAAAGAAAAATCGAAGTTGAAGGATTAAAAAATATATATATTAATTTATAGTACGCTACAGTTTTCAAGTGTATTCAACTCATTTGTACTGTTACTGCCAAAAAAAACTGCTGAAAAACTGAAATATAAAAATCTGTAAGAAAGTAATTATTATACATTTAGATACCTACAAACTTTATAAAAATACCATACTCCATATATCCAGTCCCATGTGGCACCACCACCGCACAGTGATTTCAATGGGTGGCTATCAACATTTGGCCTCTTCCCTTTCCTTCTCCAAGAACTCTTGACAATGTCAGGCTAGATAGTAAACTTGCTGGATTGTGGTGGTATTAGGGCCTCAGAGCAAGAGAGTTGAGCCACTTTTACTGCATACAAGGAAAGTGTGAAGTTCTTCCAAGAAGACGTGATATGTACGTCAGCCCAACTCCAGCACGTGATAAATCATGACTTCGCTGCACATGTCAAAATTAGAAAGGCAAAGAAACATGAATTTTTTTGAGACAGAAAATCCACACTGTATTTGTGGTATGTTATGGTCTGTCACCCTCCTATTAACCAGCCTTCCACTGGTGTGTGTCAGGCATGGCGTCTTGTTCACCTAACAAAAAAGAGAGAGAGAGAGGAAGAAAGAGAAAGCAAGAGAGGAAGGAAAGCTGGCTGTAAAAACATTCACTTCCTCCCCATGATGGCTGACCGACCCTCGTTAATGTCAAGCTGGTAGATTATCTCAGCAGGGTGCAGCTTGGGATAAAAACTACAAACTTTGTTTGAAAAACAGTGTAAATTGAGTATCTTTTCCATTGAGATTTTCCTTTCCCAGTGTGCTTCCTTCCACAGGGAAACTTTCAAAAGGCCAGCACAACTGTACTACCACTCGAACGGGAATTTAAATTATTTGCAATTTTTGCATAAGATATTTGAAGTTCGAATGCGAATAAATACGTAAATTACTATTTGCAACTATTCGAATTTTCGAATATCCGCACACCCCTATTAATGATACTAGTTTCGGTGGAAAAAACACTTGGTGAAAATCTTTGACTTCTCACTCGAAGATTTTTTTTATTCGAAGATGAAGTCGAGGGTACAGAAGTCTTTGATTCGACTTCGAAAATACGAAGCTTCGCACACCCCTACTTATAATTTTCCTCAGCATAGGCCGTTCACTGTAATGCAAGCACTTTTGAAATGAACATTTAAAAAAATTGCTACCCTTTAACTGCACATGTGCTGTCTTACACACTGGCAAACAGCTGTTTAGTTAAGTTGGCAGCAAATTAAAAAAATTGTTCCAAGTCTTTATGTTGTATTACAAGTGTAATGTTTGAATGAATGGCAAATCAAGTCAGTGCTTTTTGCTTTATACACATTTAGAGTATAAAATAGCATATTAGCAACACCTTTAGGTTCCAAACACTTAACTAGCACATTGACTAATGTGATCAAATACATGGCAGTGTAAATTATACGGCAAAAGCACACAAAATGAGGAGAAAAATAGATCTCAAGTGTGCCGCCTACCTGTCTCTTGAACTGTGTTGCAGAGCGTTTGAAATCTGCATTTTTTTATGAAACTATACTTTACATGTTCCCATTATACTGATGTACAAAAAGAAAAAAAACTTCAAATGAGTACGAATAATACTCTCAATATATCATGCACAATATTAATGCTACTTACGAGCCCTCCAGCATGGATGAAAACCACTTTTTCACACTGCTGTATCTCACGATATACAGGTTGGAAACATACGAAACATTTAAAGGGACGTGCACTGAACTTTGCTTCAGATATCCCAGCAATAAAATTATGGGGTCACCGCTTTTAAAGTCCCACAGGTACACGCAGCATGATGGAAACACTGCAAGCCAGTTCAGCGCCGTGCACATAAGAGTGATGGGGCACCAAGTATGCATGTCAATGCCACCCTTATCACTTGTTTGCTTTTATCCTCAAACGTGCTAATAGACTTATTGTCCTCACCAAGGCAAACCGGGTTCAATCCCCGGTCGGGGTCACTCCGGATTTTTGCAAGTGGGAATCGTGCCGGACGATGCTGCTGGTCGGCTGGTTTTCTCCGGGTTCGCCCGTTTCCCCCCGCCCTTGCATTCTGGTGCTGCTCCATACTCACCTCACTTCACCCTAATCGGTTTTCAAGACCTCGCTGTTAAGAGCCGTCCAAATCTCAACTCGACTCAAACCAGCTAAAAAGCTCCACGTATGTGGGACCCTTAAGCAGGGCTTTCAAAGTGCACGGTTAAGTATGAACAGCCTTTGTTTGTGTCAAACATGTTAGCTCTGGTTTTCCGTAGTTTCTGAGGAGTTGACAAATGTTGATGGTTCATTTTATTTTAAATTAAGGAATGTTTCAAAAAAGTTTTTGGACTTTGAAACATAGTATATATACTAGTTATCTTTAATACATGTGCAGCAGTTTAAAATTAAATAATGATTCAGCCAAATATATAACATTTGGTGCATCTCACCTGCATATTCAAACATCAGCATTGCAAGTGTTGCGACGTTGTCGAGATAAAGGAGACTACAGCATGTTACTGGACATGTGAACATGTTTTCTTTTGTTGTACCTGTATGTGAGTCAAAATTAATTATATATTGATAATACCAAGCAGTAACTTCTGGAAACTGTGGTCGAGGTTTTGTTACAGTGGTGTTCTGTTGCAATCGCGTTGAGTTAAAAGTACATATGTACTTCTCTTTTCGTAGTTTACAACAAACTGGTAACCATTAGGCATTTTGCATTAGCCTACCACAAACAACGAACCTCGTAGGGCACCAGTTTTGGAAGTCATAAGACTGGAAAAATCTAAATTTATGCCATATTTAACATTGGATTTTCTTAAGTTTTATTAACACGTAACTAGAGTTTCCTGAATGTTGGTTCAGGTTTTTATTGTATTTGAGCTGACATGGGGTAATATATTTATACTGAAATTAGGTAACAATTCATGTAATTTTGAAAGCATTTCACCTAGATGTTACTTAGAAATGTTTTAAAGATGTTTTCCATTGTTTCACTACAGCAATGACATATCTGCTTTTTGTCGTGCTAAATAGCAAAATAATTCATCATTTTATCCATGAGCATCTTGTACATACGACAGGAGGAAATGTGTACACTGATAGTATACAACCGTTACTATTTCAGCTAGTATAACATTTTTACTTTTTGGGTGTCTGTGGTGAAGTTACTGTGGCTGTCTGCCCTCTAGTAGTCTCCAAGGCTCATAAGTGTGCGGTGTGAACACTCTCTCTTTCTCACACGGCACGTGTCTGTTGGCAGGTGTGGATCTCCAAGAACCAAGTGTGCGACATTCCTGTGCATGTGATCATGCTGGCACTCTACATTGAACTGCAGCTGGGTGAGTGGATGTGTGGATTTACGCACACACTCTCTTCATGCTTTGCTGTGTGGTGAGAAAGTGCTAGTCATCATGTTCCATGAACTAGCAAATAGAATTTCTTGTCGTCAAAGTGTGAGACTCGCGTGTATGTGAATCTCAAGTTTGGTCACATTTCTGCAGCACCAACTTTTTTTTTTGGTTTTGAAGGCGAATAAATTTTTTTTTAAAAATTGGGGTGTGGCTGTGTTAGAGACACTGCCATGGATTTTTTTTAGAATACATCTGATTAGTTGGTAAACTTTTCTTTGGGGTATTGGAATGAAATGAAAGTAATATAATGGAGACTTTGCTTTTATGTATTAAATTGACAGATGTAGACTGTACACTGTATTTCATTTGGCCTCAAAATCAGTGCGCAAGCACATCAGTGTTACAAGATTTATTCCCCAAAAATTCACTATGGGCCCCCCACTCATGCCAACCCATGGTCATACTTGCTTCGTAGTTATACATCCAATCGAACGAGACCTCATTATTGCTCATTATTGTCTTTCAGTTGTGTTATTGGTCACGAAGTTACAGTGTCCGGAATAGACCAGCTTGCAAATGTTGCATTGCCATTTCTGCCGTGATACCCCATTGTCTATTTTTCGAAACGCAAGTTTATTTGCATTACAGCGATATTCTCTGGTCTAAACATACTACTTATTTTTTTTAGCATAATTATTTTCGTTACAATGCAGTTTTATTGGGTAATGTAGTTACTGTAATACTCTTTCACTTTTGCATATTTACAGCAACTTTGAAAGAAAAATTAATGGAAGCATGATGAAAACGTAAGTAGCTTGGTGGAGAAAATGCCTTGCAACCCCTCATAAGGGATGTAATCCTGACTGTGAACTCAGTGGTTGGTGCATTGTTGCAGGCCATGCGGACACAGCTCGGTCCATCATCAAGCAGCATGCTCTACAGTACCGGTGAGGTTGGTAGCCTTGGAAGCTCTCCAGAGGATTAGAAAGTACAGGCTATTCACGGTAAAGTGAACACTTTTTGAAGCCCCCTCATTTGGAATAATATTCAAAAAATACGTGTTATTGCAGCCGCAGGCGTTAACTTTCATGCCCGGTGAAATATATACACTATGTTCATCACTCGCATGGCAATGTTTACTTCAAAAAGTGATGGAAAGATAAATAGTGGCTGGTAGGAAAATAAGGAACTAGGGCCTCAAAAGTGCTCACTTTACAGTGAACAGCCTATACCCGTCTCTGTCTAAACAGGAAACACTAAAGTGTGTGTTGCCGCAGTAAAGTGGACCACGTGATTTTCGTTCAGTGGCAGGACATTTTAAAGTTGATGTTTCCTATTACAGTATTAAATTAACTATTTTGGAAACCTTATTAAGGTTCATAAATACTGGCACCCGTAAGTTATTAATTCAAATAGCGTATCTCGTTCAGTTGTCACACTTATTTTCATTATCCAGTTACTTTTTTTTGACATAGACGGGATAGGAAGCTGCGTAGAAACTTAAAATGTTACTCATGTTGAGTAAAGATGTGTGTACTTCACTTCATGGCCATTTTTAGGAATACTTGCTCAAATATTCATAACAGGCAGTCAATTAACAAACTATATAAAAAAAATTTTACTAACTGGATTCTACCAGTAATATGGTGTAGCAGAATTATCATACTTCTACAGTTTTTTTTTTTTTTTTTATAATTTGCTTGTAATTTTATTACTTTGAAATCCATACTTTCTTGTATTTTGTCCCTGAATTTCAACGAATGTCTGTGTTTATTGACAGTGACTGATGTTTCATCCACAAAAGGGACTATTATTCTGAAATGTGTGATTGGGGTAACTTTGGTTCATTTGACGTGCAAAGGGAAACAATAAAATCAGTATTCACCACACGCACAGTTGAGAACTGAATAAATAATTGATTGCTCTTTCCTCTCATTATATTACGATGAGAACTTTAGCAGCTATTATCTGTGTACTGCACAGAAACAATCAACACGTTAGTTAAAACTGCATAATTGAATAGCAATTAATAAAATAAAAAGTAACTTCAAGTAAATAAGTGTTGCATTATTTTTCATTAAGAACTTGTTGGTCAGTTGTAAAAAAATAATTGCATTTTATCAGTTTTTAGTAGCCAACAGCATGACATAGTTTGTAATTTTTTTTGTAATTCAAGAAATAACTTAATTTTTTCTTTAAAAAGAAAATTACTCCAACATGACATTTCTAGGGAACATCAAATAATATGCAAACAATGCAGTGATATTTGACAGTTAATCTGATAAATGCAGTTCTGTAGACTTATATGAATTGTGCGCTTAAATTTAAGCATATATTTTATTAATACGTCTGCATAACTTTCCCTATATCTTATAATACAAAAGAAGAATTAGTTTTGTGATATGAGTTGCTAAAACTTACAGTAATGCGTAATCAACTTACTGTATTTTCTATTATGACGTTCACTTAAACCACATAATTTTATTCTTACAGTTGCCTGTAAGATTTCATTAAATTCCAGAAATTAGTGATTATCGCAAAAAAAAAACTCTTGTTATACTGAGTAAGTGCAGTCATAAACCAGTAAGTGCAGTCATAAACCAGTNGATTATCGCAAAAAAAAAACTCTTGTTATACTGAGTAAGTGCAGTCATAAACCAGTAAGTGCAGTCATAAACCAGTTTAAAGTGTTCCTGTGACAAAAGTTTTAAGAATCAAACAGGAAATTATATAACTAGAATATTTTACTTTGGAAGTGTACTTACTTCTAGTGTTGTGGATTTTTACAAAGTGTCTGTGTAATGTATTCCGTAGCCAATAATACTGAGTGCGGTGGGCATGTAAATGTTTGTACANATTTTTACAAAGTGTCTGTGTAATGTATTCCGTAGCCAATAATACTGAGTGCGGTGGGCATGTAAATGTTTGTACATGGCTGAACATGCGTAATGTAACTTTCAACAGTTGTTTACTGTTGCAAGTAGTGAAAAATTCCCTGTAAGTTCCCTGTCCAATAATTTTCAAATGAATTTGCACATGTTTTACACAAACATTAGATATATGGCATATTATGTTTTTTGTCAGTGAGAGTGGTTCTGACTATGTTTTTAAGTCCACTATGTTAATTTAATAAAATTGTGTAATATCATGTGTGTGTATNGTGAGAGTGGTTCTGACTATGTTTTTAAGTCCACTATGTTAATTTAATAAAATTGTGTAATATCATGTGTGTGTATCCACCATTTATGTTTTGCTAGAATGTGTTTTGATTTGTAATAGAATTCGGCAAAATAAAATTGTTTTCCTTGTTCTTTTTCTTTGCCTGTGGTATTCCTGATAATTTTAATACCCTCCAGTTGGTTGATGCATTAGTTTCCTCCTTATCATAATGGCTATGTCTTGCGATGTCTTGTGTACATTTTGAGTTTGTTCGATTTTTTTAAATTTTTTTTTGCATCACTATTCAATATTCGACTAAAAAAAAAAATGGCAACCTAGTACTAGGTTAAAAATAATTAATAATATTCTAANTCTGCATCACTATTCAATATTCGACTAAAAAAAAAAATGGCAACCTAGTACTAGGTTAAAAATAATTAATAATATTCTAAAATGTGTGTGGGGGGGATGGGGGTGAGGTACAGGTTTTAAGAGATGAATACACACACACACCCCCCCAATTTTATGATATACGCTATGCCTGGAAGTTTAAATTCCCCAAGTTTTGTAGGTTGGATCAACTTCAGGCAGCAACTGTGACGTACGTATTGCAGTCCGGCCAGCATAGTGTAAACTATAACCAAGCCGTACTCACGTCCTGTTCCGATGACAGCACGAGCGCTCTGAGGGCTACGATGGTGTAGTAGAGACTACTCGCCTCCCACCACGACGAACCGGCTTCATTTCGCTGCGGGATTGCTCAGATTTTCACGTGCGAGAAACGNCCGAGATTTTCACATGCGAGAAACGTTGTGGACATTGCTGGTTGGTCTGTGGGTTCTCTCGGGCCACTCCCGTTCTCTCCCACCATTGTATTCGCCCTCACCGGCACTCAAAAAGACTTCGCTATTAACCGCCTACGAAACCCCTCAACTTGACTCTCTGCATCTGTGAATACTTTTTATACTTTTTTGTGGTTTAGTTCCTGAGAAACATGTTGGCTACTTGTTGCTTTCTGCCACTACTGTTCTTAATTTTCGATATAATGTTAGGGGTCCCTGACCCAGTACACTGGGCCCACAAGAAGCATTACTGTAGTCCTGGGCAGGGCAGGGAATTTTAACCTTGGAAGATAAGGAGTATGCTGCAGCAGGTACTTTCCAAGTAATGACAGAGCTGTCCAATGGTGAGGCCTGGAGGCTGCCTGGAACAGGGGGTGAACTGACCAGTTGGTATTCAGCATCTTAAATTACGCGCTATTGTCCTTGGAAGTAGATCGGTCTCCAATTGAGCAATGCACTCCGACTGTGCCAGCAGAAGTTATTAAAAAGTTGCACACGCACTGCCACAATTGCCAGACTAGTACGAACAATGTTGCATATGTAAGAAGAATTCTTACATTTCGTAACACTGTGTATTTTTGGTAGAATTTACCTATTTAAATGTTTAAAAAATTGTATTTTAAATTATACTTTAAACGTATTCCAATTCTGGATGCTTCAGAAAGCACATTTTGCAAAAGAAAACCCATCAAGTAGGGCTCTCATACTGATTAAAGGCCGTTCTTGGTAAAGCGAGCACTTTAAAACTGTTAACAGCTCCCACCAAGGCAAACTGGGTTCAATCCTCGGCTGGGCCACTCCCGGACTTTCGCAAGTGGGAATCCTGCCGGGCGATGCCGCTGGTCAACGGGTTTTGTAAGGGATCTCCCGTTTCCCCACCCTTGCATTTTGTTCTGCTCCATCCTCACCTCACTTCATCCTCATTGGCTCTCAAGACCTCACTGTTAAGACCGCTCGAATCTCTTCACTCATCCATTAACAGCACATGCTGATATGCAGACTACCAGCACGGTTGGCGATGAATTAAGTAAAATAGTTCCAAGCCTTTATGTATTGATAGAATTAAGGTTTAAATTTACAGCAAATATAGTTGGTAGATTTTTGCATAATGCAAATTAGAGTACAAAATTACATATAAGTAAAACACAATTATATTCCCAACATTGTCATGTTTTCAAATAATGCATGAATAATGTAAAAATATTTACATGTGGTGGAAGGATACCAAATGATGAGAAAGGTAGATCTTGGGCAGGGCTTTCAGAAGTGCTTACTTTACATTGAGCAGCCTTTACTAAGGTTGTGTGCAAGATAATATTGGTACTAGTGTGAATAACCATTTTCAGTTACAGAAATGACAACTTTTGTGGCTGAAATGGATGAGCATTAAATCACTTAAAAATATGTATTGGTAAACAAGACGAATAATTTTTTATTACGTATAGCCAGAGTAATAATTTTGGTTTTGCTTGGACAAAATGTGCTTTCTATAGCAACCACAATTGAAAGTGCACTTAAAATTTTAATTACAAAGGTACTAAATTTTTTTTACATTTAAATATTACAATGTTACAAAACATGTGCATTCTTCTGTCATGTAACATGAAATGTTCTTTTAACAATTTTGGTAGTGTGCATACCTCTTTCTGAATGTTGTAGAGTTTGATACTGTGCTGCATCAGAAGCCATTCCTCGATTTTGTTTAAGAGCACAGGGAATTTGAAACATGTAAGAAAGTATCCAAAAAGACCTGGCTTGAATGTAAAACGTGTTGCAGAAGTAATAATACTGCTAGTTTATGTAACTGTTGATTGTTTAATGAAATGCTTAAGCCCCTTCACTTGAAGGGTATGGACAGAATAAGCAATTCCAAGAAAGCTGGGTGGCAGTATTGAGAAGGCCACAGGAACATAAACTGTCAAAATTAACCATGATTTTGTGCACATACAGGTTGATGGAATAATGCAGAAAATAAAGTCAGAATTTTAGGGCTGCATGCACAGAAAAGCTAAAAGACGACACTCGCTACCAGTCCTCCACCATCAGAGGTCAATAACTGGTTGGTAATTCTTGCCTATTTCCTGTGAGAGTGCCACATTCCACCTCTTCGAACCCTTAGCTTGGTTATCATACTAAGACTATTACCAGCATGCGGCGCTGCAATGACATTGGGCTAGCTGGCAGTAACTACCCTTCCGAGGTGAACGTAGGTTGCGGTATGTGCAACTTGGTGCCCTGAGTGCCGTTCAAATGCGTGGGGACACCGCTTACCACTTCAGTTAGGTAATGCTTGTTTCTCCCCAGCCAGTTGCAAATTGTAGAAACTAGGAAAGCACATCAGTATAGGAGCGTCGGGTGTGGTAGGTAGTAAACTGCTGTCGTGTCCCTGCTTCCTAATGTGGACCCGAAGTCACAGGCAATATTTACACCAACCTGCACGTTTGTATTTGTAAGTGGTTACTGGAAGGGGAGAAATTACTGCCTTCTCTTCTGTGTGTCACTGTTTTGAACAGCGTTGCAGTTTTGTGTTTGCCAGTGAAGAAAATCTATGTAGATGTGCCACTGCTGCCCGTAGATAATTATCATGCANCGTTGCAGTTTTGTGTTTGCCAGTGAAGAAAATCTATGTAGATGTGCCACTGCTGCCCGTAGATAATTATCATGCATTACAATTTCTGTGTCAATTCAAGCAGTGAAATTATAGCAAAAATTTAGTTTTGTAGAGAAAAAAAAATCCTAAGGAATTTTAGAACTTACGTAAAAGCTACCAACCCTTGCACAATACCAGTCCCCAGCAGATCAGGAATTTTAGTTTTTCACAGCACTTCTGTTTCATCTTCAACACTTCATTCCTTACCCTTCACCTCGTGCCTTTCCAGAAATGACCTCGGATAGAAGTCTTGCACTCCTCAACGGACAGAGGCAAAACAACAAAATGTTGTGTAGGCCGCACCTGCCTTGGCATGGGCGCAGAATGATACTAGCTAATGTAGTTGCGAAAAAAAATTGTACGATGACATAACAGTACTCGTGTGAATTGTAAGCTACTATGGAGTACCAAAGGGTACAGATGTGCAACGGGGGGATAACCCAAGTGTCGCCCTCAACCTCTCCTAATACTGCTCCCATCTCCTCCTCGTGGTGTAATCTGGGACCGGAGCAACTTGATGGAGGTTGGTGAAGATGGAAGACAAGAGGCTCGTTTGGTGCTTAAACTAAGCTTGGGAAAAGTATCGATCAGCTGGGGAGTAGCATAGTGGGCTGGAACCCTAGGATTGATGGGGCACATGAACTAGATGGTCGACGGCAGCACCCACAACTTCAGTCGGTGCAGGTTATCTATTGCCAGTAAGTGGCATATCTGTGGGGCTAAAGGTAGCAGCTCCACAGCATAAGTGTAGGTTCCAACAGACCTAGTAAACCGGTACCTGAAAGCCCTTGTTCTCTTGAGGGAATTTTGGTAAATGCCAGACTGATTAAAGACAGAGGCTGCATGTACGGACTGAATATTGGAACATGAATTTGAAGAACAAGAGGAGATAGTGGACATGATGGCGAAGAGAAACGTCTGTGTGTTTGGGATAGTGGACAGATGGAAATGAGAAAGGGATGCATGTTGTATTGGAGGGCCACAACGAAGGAAGGAGAAATGGGATGGGATTTGTAGTGGAAGAGGGATACGAAGTGGAAGTTTAGGGAAGTGATAATTTAATACGTATGTTACTGAATTGTAAGATAGGAGTTTTGATGATGTGCTAGGAAACCAGTGTTGGGGTGAGAGGAATAATGAGGGTGAGAAATTATTAGAGCTATGTGCAAGAAATGGAATGAAGTTGGAGAATACTTGGTCCAAGAAGTCAAAGGACATGCACAAGATCACTACGTTCAGTTACGATGGGAAGCAAAAGTCGGTGATAGACTACTTACTATTGGACAGTGGAATAAAGAAGAATAATATGAACGTAAAGGTGATCCCTAATGAGGTTCTTGATGGAGACCAGAAGTTGCTAGTGACAGATGTAAGAGGAGTAAAGGAAAAGAGGAACAGTTAAACAAGATTAGGAACATGATACCAAGGGATGAAGAACAAGGGGTTAAAAAGGAATGGGAGATATCTGCAATGGATGGCACAGGTATGTGGACAAATGGTGACAAGAGAAAAGGGAAGGAGGCACTGTGGTGGAATGACAATAGTAAAGGAAGCAGTACAAGAGAAGAACAAAGCATATAGAGAGGAGAGATTTGGGTTGCTCTTAACATTGAGGTCTTGACAGCCAATGAGGGTAAGACGAGTTGAGTATGGAGCAGCTCCGGAATGAGCATTTAGAAATTGGTTCAGAAAACAAAGTGGAGAGAAAGAAGATCACTATAAGGAAAAGAGGAAAGCAAAAAAGCATTAAGGGTAAAAAGGAAAGCATGGATGCAAAAGTGGACAAGGATGTTCGAGATATATGTGGGAGTTAAGATTGTGTAAGAAGTTGCAGAAAGAGAAAATAAATGAAGAAAGAATGGCAGAGACAGAGGAACAAGAGTGATGGAAGGAATACCTTTAGAACATGCTGAATGTGAGAAACAAGAGTATATAGAGGATGAGGAGATGATTGGTGGAAGAAAATGGCCAGAGTATTACAGGACATGCTCGAGAAAATGGAAGAGTGGGAAAGAACGAGGTGTGGTCGAATAACAGTGGAAATTATAAGAGCAGCAGGAATGATTGGGCTACAAAGGCTGTACAGAATGATGAGAATTGTGTGGATGTAAAATAAGATCCCCGAGGATTGGAAGAGGAATCGTAGCAGGGCACGGAAGGTTCGTCATAGAAAGGAATTAATTCCAGTTCAAGTTCTTAGAAAGGAACTTAAAAAGTTTCTTAAGACTTTCCACTTGCACTTTCTATTGATATTTTTTTGTCATATTCAACGTTGTATAGGATTTCAAACAATGCTTACAGGAAGCCCAATATTAGTCCTTACAACAAATAATCTGTTCACTAGAACTACATGTTACTTCCATCAAGCACACGCAGTTTCAAACTCGTGTTTTACTTTCACAGAATAAAAAATGGGAAGCTTGCAAACTCACAAACTGTAAAGTCATAGTTGCCAAACTAACAGGTTTGAATTTTTCTCTCACATTACGAACAGGGCTGTATTCTCGCCTAGTTGTTACGGTAAATATGTTAGTTTGTGTGAACTTGAATAGGAACGTAAAATATCATTCCAGTTCATAGAAAAAAAAAAAGGAAGGAAATTCAGAACATAGTAAAGGGGGAAACAGGTGAGAGGTGATATGGAGAAGGCAGCAGGAAGATGCCTTCCATAGGTGTGCCACCACATATGAAGTGGGCCTAGCCAGCGAAATGTTGTGCGACTGCACAATCCCAGTGGAGTGTGTTCATCTGACTTTTGTTTGTGTGTCCATCTACTAGTGAGTACTTGTGCATTCTGTTTACCTTTTATAATGTAATCAGTAGCCTAGTGGCCTGTTCCTGCTGTATCCCTCTTATAGGTTTGCGAGGGACCTACCGTATTGTGTAAAACTGCCACTAAGATGCTAACAGATAGTACAAGACAAATTTAGTACCCATTGTCACATATGGTGCAGAAACATGGATAGTGGACAAAATGGAGAGAAAGATAGAGGCAATGGGCATTGCAAGGAGCATGATGGCAGTAACGAGGAGGGAAAGAATTTGAAATGAAGTGGTAAGAAAGAAAGTAAAGATAATACAGGGGCTGGTAGAGATCACAAAGGCAAGAATGAGATTGTATGGACACAAGAGGATGGCATGAAGTATGTTGGAACTAAAGTACGATGGTACAAGACCAAAGGAGAGATGGGAGGAGCAAGTGTTGGAAAGCCAGAGGAAGATGGAGGCATGTTATCCAAGTGGGAGTAACTTTGACTAAAGCATGTCCTGAGTACTGTATGCCAGGGGACAGCCCGAGGCCCGAGGGACCCTCCCTGGGGAGGAGTACCAGGGTGTAAGGCGCAGACCACTGCAAGGACAAGTCACCCAGTGGGGTCTTTCGATGCCCTCAAGGGTAGAGGTTGCCACCCTCCCGCACAAGTGTTTTGGAAGGGCGTGGGGGCCGTGGCCGCAGGCCCGGAAGGTTTTTAGCTAAGGGTGTCAAGGAACCAACCTGTAACGGGTGTAGTGTATCAGTCTATGAGGCTAAATACCCTATAAGGGTGGTCGTGACCTGGAATGGGGATGATTCTCATCCCTCGACATGCGTTGTTCTGAGGAGAGTTCCGGGACAGAGCCTGTGGTGGGCGTAAGGTGTTCAATACTGCGGCAAACCCGGTGGGAATGTTTGAGACTATGTCTATGATACAGCCTCCCCTCAAGGTACGAGCCAGTGATACACCTTGAAAAAGAAACTTCAGCAAAACAATGATCGTGTCTGTGGTTATTGCCACCCGTAGTCTCGTAGGTTGGCTGAAAACATAGTTACAGGAATGGATAGTTATGCACAAACCGATAGCCTCTGCTAACTCGAGGGAACCCACACATCCTTGTACTGCCGGAAGGCCTCAGCCTACAAACAAGGGAAACTTACCCATGCCTGGTTTACCAAAAGGGGTACCTGCTCCCAAACAGAGCACGAATCATGGACGATCATGATGGTATGGTGGCGGGCTGGTAAGACTCCATTACGGCCAGACTGCTGGAGCCCAAACATGTATTTCAATCTGAAGAAATTCAAATGTTACTAATGGAAGTGTGTGGAATATGTCTGCTCCCCTGGGGGTCGGTCTTTGCCGGGGCTGACTCAAACCGGCGCAGCCCATGTATTTCTCAGGAACCCCACAAGCATCATGGGAAGAAAGGAGCACGAACTTGACCTGGGATGGCCCAGTCCAAGATTCTCTCAGACACCAGTCAGTTAGGGAACGGATTTGTGCTGGAAGTGTGTTGAAAATCACTCCCAGTTTACTAGCCACAATCACCGCAAGGTGAGCCTGGTAGGGAACGCTGGGAGATGTTGGATCATATACTTCTACAAAATGCTACATACATCGTCATCCAGACTATTTATAGTCTGGATAGCAATCGCAATGTGCATAATATGACAAAGCAGTAAAGATAGAAGATATGATCTATGGAATGTCTGTAAAGATACATTGACGTGAGACGTAATGCTGGGGGCGGGGTCCATACAGCGTGTTATGTTATGACCGGCTCTCAGGCTGGAAACAGGTAAGGATGATGATGTAGGCTGCTATGGAAATTTGGTATGGTGCAGTGTTAAATTTNGGCTCTCAGGCTGGAAACAGGTAAGGATGATGATGTAGGCTGCTATGGAAATTTGGTATGGTGCAGTGTTAAATTTTAAAAAAATGTAACTTTTACATCGGAGAACAGTATTGATTACAGTTTATGTACTATTATCACTTCTGTAGTTATTCTCAGAAATAAATATATAATTCGTTCTCATTTTTCCAAACAAGGTAAACAAATTAAGGAACTTTGCTGATATAATCTTTCGGCAATCTAATGAGTCATAATATAACAAATGATAATTACGTAGAACAGCTCAAAAAACTGTTACGTAATACCAAGATGATTTCTACCTTTTCCCCTCGAGGCAGATGACAGCCCCCTACAAATGTAAGCATTCGTGCCAGTAAGTGCCAGTAACACACCCACGATACCAAATAAAACATTTGACAGTTATGTGAAAAGATTTATTCAACCTCAAAGGTTTCTTTATTTTGCAAAAGTACAAATGACAAATCTAGATTGCTACAAAATCAAACATGTTAATATGTACATAGCTTAATTTGCATGCAGTCATCAAATTTCCCTGCACTTTGCACTGTGTGCTGTTTCAGCATGCTGGCATTTTTGCTTATGAAGAAAATACACCACTACATAAAAATTTAAATAGAAGCAATATTCAATCAAATAAAGAAACAACAACATAAATTTAGTGTCTGCCGAACAGACTAGACTATAATAAACTATGTAAAATTACTTCTTGCACTTTTTTTTTTTTTTTGGTTCAAAGAGATTAATATTAGGAGGTTATAATAACTGCCATGAAAGAATGTTCTGGATAGCGATGTGTCCACAGTCTGCTTCATAGTTACAAATTCATTAGAGGTTAAAGTAACTGTTCTAGTTGCTGCAAAACATTCATGCCAGTAGCAACTCTCAGTGTAGGCCTGTGCATTTGATTCACTTCACANACTGTTCTAGTTGCTGCAAAACATTCATGCCAGTAGCAACTCTCAGTGTAGGCCTGTGCATTTGATTCACTTCACATATGTTGCAAAAAAGTTAATTTCTTGATTCATACTTTAATTCTCATGGGCCACCACTGTGGTTTATGTGCAAACNCATATGTTGCAAAAAAGTTAATTTCTTGATTCATACTTTAATTCTCATGGGCCACCACTGTGGTTTATGTGCAAACATTAGATTTTTTAAAACATGTTTGCAACTGTTTTGTGTCACTGGAATCACTTAAAAAAAAAAGTTATGTTAAATAATAATATAAACAGTGAGTATAAAAGAATACCCCAACTTTGAAGGTCTATAATATCAAAACCAAACAACCTACAACCTTGGTTAACCAATNGGCTCTCAGGCTGGAAACAGGTAAGGATGATGATGTAGGCTGCTATGGAAATTTGGTATGGTGCAGTGTTAAATTTAAAAAAAATGTAACTTTTACATCGGAGAACAGTATTGATTACAGTTTATGTACTATTATCACTTCTGTAGTTATTCTCAGAAATAAATATATAATTCGTTCTCATTTTCCCAAACAAGGTAAACAAATTAAGGAACTTTGCTGATATAATCTTTCGGCAATCTAATGAGTCATAATATAACAAATGATAATTACGTAGAACAGCTTAAAAAACTGTTACGTAATACCAAGATGATTTCTACCTTTTCCCCTCGAGGCAGATGACAGCCCCCTACAAATGTAAGCATTCGTGCCAGTAAGTGCCAGTAACACACCCACGATACCAAATAAAACATTTGACAGTTATGTGAAAAGATTTATTCAACCTCAAAGGTTTCTTTATTTTGCAAAAGTACAAATGACAAATCTAGATTGCTACAAAATCAAACATGTTAATATGTACATAGCTTAATTTGCATGCAGTCATCAAATTTCCCTGCACTTTGCACTGTGTGCTGTTTCAGCATGCTGGCATTTTTGCTTATGAAGAAAATACACCACTACATAAAAATTTAAATAGAAGCAATATTCAATCAAATAAAGAAACAACAACATAAATTTAGTGTCTGCCGAACAGACTAGACTATAATAAACTATGTAAAATTACTTCTTGCACTTTTTTTTTTTTTTTGGTTCAAAGAGATTAATATTAGGAGGTTATAATAACTGCCATGAAAGAATGTTCTGGATAGCGATGTGTCCACAGTCTGCTTCATAGTTACAAATTCATTAGAGGTTAAAGTAACTGTTCTAGTTGCTGCAAAACATTCATGCCAGTAGCAACTCTCAGTGTAGGCCTGTGCATTTGATTCACTTCACACCCTCCCCTCCCCCTTTTTTTAATGTAAGACTGATAGTTTTTTACACGAAGAAATGTCATATATCAAGTGACATTTTCCACGACTTAAAATACTCAAATACGCTCGCCCAACTTGCATCTCGAGTCAAGTGCTACTACGACTCAACCCAGTTTTCTTAAACTACGAAAATGAAATGTGCTCTAGATATGGCGCGTTGAGCACACAAGCAGTACTGTGTGTCTCGTGCAATCTACGTAATACAGTGGAACACTACTACAGTATAACGTTTTTCTGCCTGCGACACTATTATTTCACGTTGCTTTAATTTCTCCACAAGGCTTAATGGTTTCATTTCTGCCTGTAGCAATGTTAATATGTTATTTTTTATTCCTTGTTATAACGTTAGTATTTGTTCGATTCCTGGTAGCAACACAAATGCAATTTCTCCGTTAGATAAAATTTCAGACATACTAACGAAGTAGTGGCGTACAAATAGGTATGGTAAACAGTTTATATTTCCTTGTTCCACCTCGTTTATAATCACTATATTGAGGTCTTTAATATAGTGTTTAGAAAATAAAAAATTATTTAAAAAATAATGTGCTCGTCTTATTATTCCTTATATTTTGTTTACCTAACATAGCTTTTATTATTCTGATGTCACGATAGCTGTGTCTGCACTTTATTTTTAAACTGTAAGAACTGTACACATAAGCTGAAAATATAGATATGGTAATACATATCAAATTTCATTGCTGTTACTGTGTAGAAGTGACACATATGTGCACAATTTAATTTTACTGTCTTAATTGGGCGCAGATAATTTTTCAGGTGAAGTTTACAAATCCTGTTAAAGAGTGGTTGTGGAACCTGTAAATGCCCACATTGTGCAAGAAAAATAAAACTGTAATGACATTATGTAAACTACATTATTCAGATGCCAGTAAATAATATAATGCCTTATAATTATTTACCTCATTTTTTTTGGATCAAATATTTTTAGGGAACGTAATCTACTATGCACAAAATAATTTTCAAATGCAGGCCATCAGAACATACTTGTTGGTACTGGCAATTTGTATATCAGTATTAAAATTTTTTTAGAGTAAACTGAAAATAATTGCTCACCCTATATGTTGCAAAAAAGTTAATTTCTTGATTCATACTTTAATTCTCATGGGCCACCACTGTGGTTTATGTGCAAACATTAGATTTTTTAAAACATGTTTGCAACTGTTTTGTGTCACTGGAATCACTTAAAAAAAAAAGTTATGTTAAATAATAATATAAACAGTGAGTATAAAAGAATACCCCAACTTTGAAGGTCTATAATATCAAAACCAAACAACCTACAACCTTGGTTAACCAATCCAATGAACCGTGAAGTTTGTTTACCATACATTCATAAATATTCACTGTGACCACCACGAATAGCCCGAACGACATCTACGCTATAATTAAACTCATTCCACACTCTTGTCAGCATGTCAGGTGTTACGGTTCGGACGGCGTCCGTAATTCTCGTTTTGAGGTCGTCAATGTTAGCCGCAATGGTTGACGAAACACTCGATCCTTTATGTACCCCCATAGAAAAAAATTGTACGGGGTAAGATCCGGGCATCTTGGGAGCCAATGATGAAGAGAGTGGTCACCAGCTGCTCCTCGACCAATCCAGCGTTGCGGCAACGTCTCATTCCGGTATCCGCGAACAGCTAGGTGCCAAAGGGGTGGCGCACTATAAAGGAAACATCAGACCGTCCCCTTCACATTGACGTGTCAAATGCAAGCTCCCTACCACCTCACCAACTCAAACCGAGAGTTACGAACACCATCCAAACCGTAACACCGGACATGCTGACAAGAGCGTGGAACGAGTTTGATTATCACGTAGATGTCGTTTGGGCCGCTCATGGAGGTCACACTGAACGTGTAGTATGGTAAACAAACTTCACGGTTCCACGGTTCATTTTATTGGTCAATCAAGGTTGTAGGTTGTTTGGTTTTGATATTATAGACATTCAAAGTTGGGGTATTCTTTTACACGCAGGCTGTATAAAAGGACCGAAGCACAATTACTCACAGTCTAGAGCTTGTCAACAGGCGTACACATGAAGATGGATCACGTGAAAAATGTTTCCACCTTCATCGTGTGTGCGCCTGTTGACAAGTACTAAGACTATAAGTACTTGTGCTTCAGTCCTCTTTTATATATTGTTGGTAGCCTAGCGGCCTACATGTCACCTTTACTCAATTGTTCGAGTTATATAAATGATTGTGAAGTAAGTATGGAAAGTATACAGCAGGTGCATTAGCAGACTGCGAGGTCTACCAGCAGCGAACAACAAGCACTCAGCAGGTAGTCGCAGAGTGTGAACACACTTCGCAGCACCGAGCACTCTGGCATACAGTTATGCATTTCAAAAATTATGAATAAAACAAACTGATACTAATTTTTAGGGCATGTTTGTACTCTTATATCACAAACAATACTTTAATTATAATAAACTCAAAAACTCATCTTCTTTTAAATTCAATAATGAAATTTTAAATGATATTCTTATGATAAAAAGAATACCAGTTTTAACAATTCAAATTTTTAAAATTTATCCTTGTTAAAATACCATTATATAATTTAATATTTTGAAATGTATATGGAATCAATACTATGCAGAAACTTGAAAATCACTAAAACATACTACAATGTATAAATCACAATACAAATTGAATTTATAAGGTAGATACAGAAAATAAATCACATGTTTCAACGTGGTATTACTGGTATGATATTGAAGCATGCAGACTTCTTGGCAACAACCACACATTTTCAACTGAAAATCCCAGGAATGCGTCAACACGTCAACTTTCTGATGCACAATACATACATAAGATGCTTCAAGAAAGCCAGACAAGGAGAAATGAGACCTACAAGTTGTGTAAACATTAGAGTTTTGCATAAGAACATTTTTATGCACGAGAAAAATTCATGAGGTGGCACCAATTCTGAATCAGATTTGCTCGAGAAAACCAACAAAACAGACTGTGCCATTTAGAAATGTGGATTGTAGCTCCTACAATTTGATGCCTGTGTTTACCACTGCTTTCTCTTCCAAGCCTAACTAGTGTCTCAGCTTACACACTCCAGTGGCGGATCTAGAGGCGCACTTCGGAGGGGGCTACGTGAGGTGTGGGACACTATGATCATGATCACGATAGAGGCGCACTTTGGAGAGGGCTACGTGAGGTGTGGGACACTGATCACGATCGAGGCGCACTTTGGAGGGGGCTACGTGAGGTGTGGGACACTATGATCATGATCGAATCAAGGGCTTACCAGTACGCACTAAGTTATAATCCTACATATAAATTGCAATACTTAGTGGGTAGCCTATCTAAATACGTTTTAATTAATGTATTAATATTGCAGTAAGAACAATGCACTTATTTCAAGAATAATATTTTATCCAGTGTAAAATCAAGCTCTAAGGGGGCAACTCAAGCCCGTTGGCCCCACCTTGGATCCGCCACTGATGAGCAGAGCAGCTCACGANTATGATCACGATCGAATCAAGTGCTCACCAGTACGCACTAAGTTATAATCCTACATATAAATTGCAATACTTGGTGGGTAGTCTGTCTAAATATCTTTTAATTAATGTATTAATATTGCTGTAAGAACAGTGCACTTATTTCAAGAATATTTTATCCAGTGTAAGATCAAGCTCTAAGGGGGCAACTCAAGCCCGTTGGCCCCACCTTGGATCCGCCACTGATGAGCAGAGCAGCTCACGAGGATGTGCGCACACGCGCAGTTTGTAACTAGGCCAGCAGTTTCGCTAAATAATTGTACATAAACAACCACCCCAGCAGACTGTCAGGATGGAAACAATCCCCATCCTAAAGTGGGAATCGGATCAAGATTGCACCATGTGAGATAGATGTAACATAGAAAATTATGTATGTTCGTGGTCACCAACCCAAGGATGTGCTGAATAGAGCTAGCCTACTGTAAGAAAGTGGAAAACGCAACTCCAAAAAATAATTTTCAGTGGCTCTGTTACCACAGTAAGTCTGACCAGACACGACCCAAGGTAAATTTTTCTCCGCGCCCTTCTCCCAAGACCAATAACCACAGGGATTTCACTGATAAGTTCAGGGATATTCCTCAAATCGCCTATTATTAACTTAACACGAGGTGTAATGTAATATAAAAATACTTTCTTTGCTAAATATCTGGAATTCTTGCTGTTGAGAGCAAGTGAATGTTGTTATATCGGACTTATGGTTTTCCACTTCTAAGTTTCGTTTTTTAGACTTTGATGACATAATACATTAAAATTATATTCACGGAAACTATGTTGCACTTTGTACCTGCAGGCCGAAAGGAGTAGGGGGCGACGCACTGGACAAGCCCATGGTAGTAATGGTAAATAGAAATAAGGTGACTTGTAGCTAGAACAATACAATTGCAAATCCTTCCTAAAAGTAAAAAACCACAGGAACAATGGATTGTACTGGCCGAGGCTATTGTGCGAAGGAACTGTTCCAACGACACAACACCTGCGTGTGGTTGAAACCCACAGCATATTTCCGATTTGCAGGGATCTGAAATGACATAATACATTCTAGTTCTGGTCTGTGTATATGCTTGTAAGACTCACTCCCAAACAAACATTTTCAGGCTTTCATGATTCACCTTTTTTGATCAGTAACATTTCACAGGCTGTTTATTTTTCTGCACTATAAAAGCAACCATATTGTAAACAGTTTAAAATAATTATCTGACTTGTGGCACAATTGTTGCGATGCATGTATAAAGAGTGGCTTCAGTCTTATTTTTTTCAGTCTTGCTGTAGTATACATAATTAAAGATTACATTTTACTGTTCAAAATGATGATATTTTGATTTATTTGCAAATTAAATATAAATTTACTACTGCAATCAACCCTTAAACATATAATATTATACATAACATAAAATTAGGTATACCTAAGTATATCTGTAATAACTGTATATCTGCAAGATAAACTTAATAATTTTAAAACATGTTACAATATAATAAAAATTAAGAAGCTCAAATAATATTTTTTTTGTAAACAGTAAATGTAATTTCAAGAACTGTAGACTTTAATTAGAAGATTGAATCACAAATAGGAACTTATTGCTGAGCAAATAACACCTTAAAACAGAAAAGTTTATCTCCACTGGTAATTACTACACATTTTTACAATAATGAACTATGAATATTTCAATTTGAGGCAGTCAATAACTTAAATTGGCTGGTTGCATAACGATGCGGCGTGAATCCCCTTCATTTCATACAGTGCACAGAGTTCATTTGTATGGACAGAAAACTTAATAAATACCTCAAAACATGCATATTAATTATATGATCACAACCCAATTTACAAATGAGAAAGTCATTTCTAGTTGTTCTGAACACTGGAGATGCTTTGTTTTGGCCAGTTGGAATTTTATGAGTTGAGGATCTTGTAGATACAGCGCTAATCTTAATTTGTTACTCCAGTTGTTTTTAATATTGAGCAAAAGTAATTTCACATAGGTACATGTAATGGGTCAAAGAATCCCAATATTGAACGAGATGAAACCAATAGCTCATAGACAATTTAAAAGACGAGTATTGGGTACTGGAATAGGAAATATGCAAATTATCTGATTACCATTTCTTTGAAAAATAGCATACCTGCCAACTTTTAAGAATTCCTATCAGTAAAATTAGATAAAATAATTAAATTTGGCATAAATCACACACAACAATTTTCACATAACCTACATACTTTTCTCGACTTATTGCCTATCCTTATTTCTGGCCCAATAAAACTATTCACAAGAAAACACTCTGAAAATGCATTGTCCAACATATTTTGCAGATATTTANTTTCTGGCCCAATAAAACTATTCACAAGAAAACACTCTGAAAATGCATTGTCCAACATATTTTGCAGATATTTAAGTGTTGAAACAATATAATACACGACAAATATTAAAAATTGCAAAAAAGGAAGTAACTATAAACTGCCAACTAAAAACAAAATCAGGTGATCACACCTTGGAAAACATACTAGTATGGGTCGATGCACTTCAATAACTGCTGCAGAAAAATTGCGTCTTTGTGGCATCAACCTCTAGGTTAGGTGTGGACAGAACTGTACTCTCAATTTTACCTAGCTTGTAAAAAAAATATGTGAACACTATAGGATACAATTTTTTATTTTGAGTCGTCACTTCCATCAAGCGCCTAACAACTTCGGGCATTGCATCAGCTGCCATTTCAGTCAGAATACAAGTTGTTTTTGTACGGGCAGAGGAGAATTTTATTGCTACACCCCGAGTCTGGGAACATTTTTCTGGACGCATCACCGGCATAATCTGCTGTGCTAAGTGGAATACTATGCTCAACTAAGAACAAAACGGAAAAGCGTTCTTCTTTCACGATGTTTTAAGTCAGCATTTGCAGTGTTAAAAAGACCTGGGAATTATCTTGTTTTTTTCCCAACTTTTTTACATGTTCAACGTGTTTCAGACACTACACATGGCTAGTTATCACGTTTCTACCACTGTGTTCTATGGACTACGGAACTCACACATTACACGGTGCTGAACACAAATTTCTCGCCCTTTTTTGAGACTTCTGTATACACACAAAACGGGCACTGTGCGAATCCCTATATATTTGAAAGTACTGTTTTTTGTTTAACTTGCTCATTTTTAAACAAGATAAAACCAAGCATGAAATAACTCGCAAAACACAATAAAAATAGTTCATTCACTGCCGCTACTGTTAACCTAAAATCATAACATGAAAAAATGCTCACAAGTTACCTACCATCTGTTACATCCCGTACATGTCATGTTAGAGTGATCTCGCGTACATTTTGTTATCTTATAGACGCAAACCGTGTGAACACCTTGATCTAAAAGCAAATGACGACCCACAAATACGCAAGCGGTACGTAGGCCTACATAATTTCTACCTTCATAACAATGTACTATGCATAAGGCGAACAAAACGCGTCAAGCACCTTAAAACACTCTCAACGATGTTTAGCAACTACTAGGTAGTAAAATTCCATTCGTTGACCAAAAATTTTCACAACACTAGAGCTACTCAGCATCTCAACCTCACTTAACGGCCATGTTTAGTAACAGCTGGGCGAGTAAATTTTGTTGACCGTCAGCGACAGCCAATGAGAAAAAAGATGCCCGTGACAAAAGGGACTTCTTTGTTAACATCTTATAGCACCTCCAAATTTACAGTTAAGCAAATGTTGCAGACTTCTAACGAAACATTTTTCTAAATCCGTAAAAAATCACAAGCTTCCGTAAACCCATAAAACATGCACCTGTCCGTAAATTTTACGGACAAATCGTAAAAGTTGGCAGGTATGAAAATGCCAAGGGGGCATTATTTCAATAACAGCTGAATTACTAGTTAACAACAAATGGTTTTGGCAGACAAGTAAGAATTATTAACTTTCCTGTTTCAAATGTAAATGAATATATTTCTAACAGGTAAATGAAAATCAACTGATAGCAGTGTTCACGGTTGTGTTCTCCAAGGTGTTTGGATTACACACTCCTATAGAAATTGCAGTAACAAACAAAAAGTTTGCTAGAACTAAAACTGTACATAGAATTTTCCCTACAGTTCATTCTGTGCCGTTGTAAAATTTCCTAAAATTTTACGGCACANAACTAAAACTGTACATAGAATTTTCCCTACAGTTCATTCTGTGCCGTTGTAAAATTTCCTAAAATTTTACGGCACAATATTTCCCAGATTTTACCTAATTTCATATATTTTCATATTTTTTGTCCAAGTAATTGTGTCAGTATGTTGGTCAAGTTTAGGCCTATGGTGATTTATTCCGATTTTAGGGCAGTTGTGTTGTTCCAGAAATTTTATTTCAGTCAAGCATTCATGCATTGGAGTTAGTACAGAGTTAACTTCGCCGCCAAGCCTCGCAGGAAGCTGGTTGCCTGCCGCAGAAAGCTCAGCTTGCAAACAGGAAGTTGGTTGACATGCTTGCATTTCTGAAGCGTGGGACGCTTCGCCCTGTACCTTGCCAGAGGCCATCGCCCTGTACCTTGCCAGAGGCGCAACGCACGTTATTCAGAACAGTCGTGCATAGTNGGAACGACCGCCAAACTAAATTTTGTTATTTTTGTACCCACGGACAGCGCACAATTTTTTATCCTTCCACTGCCGCCAACTGTTTTCTGCCCGACTCTCTGCACAGGCGTGGTCGCGACATGACGTGACACACGCGCGCGCGTCTAAACAAAACTAAAAACACGAGCCACAGTTTTATAAGAGTATTGCCCTTTGCCGATACATCACGAGCCTGTACTTATAATTACGGCTGCTCGTGAACTTGATGTTTGCACAAACAATTATCTACTGGCAAACCATTAGTAATGATTCAGCAATCGGTTAGAAAGTTATGTTTTCAAAGTCTGGAAGCTTGTTAATCTCACTTTTTTTAAAGAGGAAAGAATGTAATTTTGTCATTGTTTGGAACATTTTGGCAGCAGTGATTTGCGTATATTTCATGTGTTTTCACTTCTCAAAATTTATAATTTTGAGTTTTTTGACAATGGTGACAATTGTTAGGTGTTGTAATTCACTTTTCCTTTCCCTGTAAAATCTGGAAGTGCTGTTGGCTGCTGCGATATTGTACAATGTAGATAGAATGAGAAGGTTCGCGCAGGTGCTTCAGTGTGTTTGGCTATAATTAGCCACGACCACATCAAGCGATGTCCCAATTGGGCAGTTTCTGGGCCGTAATGCAGCTAGCTGTAGGTACCAATGTTGGATGCGACCATTACCATGCAACAACATCTACGAAGTAACTTTGAAAATATCTGTTAACAGTATAAACTGTTATTGCATAATTACTCATTTTTAAAATGTAATATCGTCTCCATATTTTTTTTTGTCTAAAATCATAGTTCGGCTAACATCAATTTCTTTTCATGTGGCAGTAGAATACAAAAATAGGTTAGAAATTTACAAAAAAAACTGGTAATCACGCAGACATAGATATGCTTATATACTGTATATAATCACTGCCATATTTTCTTAAATTTCTGAAAATTGCATACCGATGTCACAAAATACAATTTAATTACTCCTATTCACTGCCAAAACCATTTTTCTCAATACATAATGCTTTACATAACTTTCTAATTTGCAGAGAATTAGTTTGCCAAACAAAACTGTTGTCAAACATTCTTTCAGTCCGGATACAATAGAATCTTGGTACAAAATACACAAAGGGACTCAAAATTTTATCGTGAATAACAAAAGTAATACCGCCCTGATCAAATGTTAAAATAATGAGTAACCTGGAAGGGATTTTAAAGATGTACTTTAGAGTAAAGTATTTTGTAACAAAATAACATCCGTGATTTTTCCACTTCCTTTGTGAAAGAAAGAACAAACCAGAACTAACAATCTGCAATACAACAATATTGAATACATCACTGTAACTTGACATTATAAATGCAAACAAAGTTTTGTAGGAACTAAGTAACCATACTTGACTTAACGTTTCTCTCTCCTGGTTTTGGTAACAAAGCTCATCTACAAATTCACACACCAAATTCTGTTTTACTTACCTCAACACAATACAGTAGTTATTAAACATATATATAATATGGTTACACCACTGCCCTTTACCAGTAACGATTCTGAAATTTCTTGAGGCCCTAGGCAAAATTTATTTGAGACGTGCCCAGTTATTAAAACAGTGATGAACTTGAGTGTCAGCTGCGATGCAGGCTGCTGTCTTTGTACACAGCTTCGCTCGCTGCTCGCCTTTACACGCTCCAAACTTGCAACTCGGAGGCAGTCTACACAGCGAGCGTACCGTTAATTTTGCTCAGTGAATGCTAGATATTTCAAACAGTATCCAGTCTCCGCACGTATTTGTAGCGATTACAATAATTCATTATCTAAAAAAAAAAAAATGTTACACACAACATTTAACATTAACTTCGAATTTCAAAGGAAAAATTAGATGATTTCTTTAATTTGTACTGATAAAAACATAAAAAACAAATTTGTGAAGCGCCAGCCAGGGAATTTTTCTTTAACGCAGGGCTACCACTGCCCTTTGCCGCCGTCTTTGACACTGCAGTGGCCGGACAGTTTAATCAGTGAACTGCAGCTTCAAACTCGACAGTAAAACCCATTNGTTTGGAACATTTTGGCAGCAGTGATTTGCGTATATTTCATGTGTTTTCACTTCTCAAAATTTATAATTTTGAGTTATTTTAACAATGGTGACAATTGTTAGGTGTTGTAATTCACTTTTCCTTTCCCTGTAAATTCTGGAAGTGCTGTTGGCTGCTGCGATATTGTACAATGTAGATAGAATGAGAAGGTTCACGCAGCTGCTTCAGTGCGTTTGGCTATAATCAGCCACGACCGCATCAAGCGATGCCCCAATTGCGTAGTTTCTGGGCCGTAATGCAGCTAGCTGTAGGTACCAATGTTGGATGCGACCATTACCATGCAACATCTACGAAGTAACTTTGAAAATATCTGTTAACAGTATAAACTGTTATTGCATAATTACTCATTTTTAAAANGAAGTAACTTTGAAAATATCTGTTAACAGTATAAACTGTTATTGCATAATTACTCATTTTTAAAATGTAATATCGTTTCCGTATTTTTTTGTCTAAAAATCATATTTTGGCGAACATCAATTTCTTTTCAAGTGGTAGTAGAATACAAAAATACGTTAGAAATTTACAAAAAAAAACTGGTAATCACGCATACATAGATATGCTTGCGTACTGTATATAATCACTGCCATATTTTCTTAAATTTCTGAAAATTGCAGACCAATGTCACAAAATACAATTTAATTACTCCTATTCACTGCCAAAACCATTTTCCTCAGTACCTAATGCTTTAAATAACTTTCTAATTCGCAGAGAATTAATTTGCCAAACAAAACTGTTGTCAAACATTCTTTCAATCCAGATACATTAGAATCTTGGTACAAAATACACAAAGGGACTCAAAATTTTATTGTGAATAACAAAAGTAATACCGCCCTGATCAAATGTTAAAATAATGAGTAACCTGGAAGGGATTTTAAAGATGTACTTTAGAGTAAAGTATTTTGTAACAAAATTTTACTTCTCGTTTTGTAACAAAATAACATCGTGATTTTTCCACTTCCTTTGTGAAAGAAAGAACAAACCAGAACTAACAATCTGCAATACAACAATATTGAATACATCACTGTAACTTGACATTATAAATGCAAACAAAGTTTTGTAGGAACTAAGTAACCATACTTGACTTAACGTTTCTCTCTCCTGGTTTTGGTAACAAAGCTGATCTACAAATTCACACACCAAATTCTGTTTTACTTACCTCAACACAATACAGTAGTTATTAAATATATATAATATGGTTATACCACTGCCCTTTACCAGTAACGATTCTGAAATTTCTTGAGGCCCTAGGCAAAATGTATTTGAGACGTGCCCAGTTATTAAAACAGTGATGAACTTGAGTGTCAGCTGTGATGCAGGCTGCTGTCTTTGTGCACAGCTATGCTCGCTGCTCGTCTTTACACGCTCCAAACTTGCAACTCGGAGGCAGTCTACACAGCGAGTGTACCGTTAATTTTGCTCAGTGAATGCTAGATATTTCAAACGGTATTCAGTCTCCGCATATATTTGTAGCGATTACAATAATTCATTATCTAAAAAAAATTAAATGTTATACATAACATTTAACATTAACTTCGAATTTCAAAGGAAAAATTAGACGATTTCTTTAATTTGTACTGATAAAAACATAAAACAAATTTGTGAAGCGCCAGCCAGGGATTTTTTCTTTAACGCAGGGCTACCACTGCCCTTTGCTGCCGTCTTTGACACTGCAGTGGCCGGACAGTTTAATCAGTGAACTGCAGCTTCAAACTCGACAGTAAAACCCATTTAAAAACAAATCTGAAGTGCTGCACGTACATTCCTCCTGGTTAAAGGACAGTGGTACCAACATGTAAAACACTGTCAAGTCATCAATTGAGTAACTTACCAACAACACTGTACTGCTAAAAACAAGATCATGCCAGAACCAGCCTGTCAACGTTCAACTGAGTAATGATAAACAACGTGCTTTGTACTACGTATGTGCAGAAACTATTGTACGGTGCTACCCTAAACTTCCGACGTATCCTTTCATACATCAAGTGCGTTACCTTCTCGAGGCTCGTGAAGTTGGAATTTGTGATCGTAATCACGTGCTTTATACACGTGCTATGGCTACAATACTCTATGATTATTTAAAACCGTTTTTGGCACTTATGTTGGAACAGCAAATGTACACACAAAACCCAGTATCAACACTTACAAACAACACACAAAATTTAAAACTCCCAGTTTAAAATGCAATCTTTTTAAAAAAAAAAAATATTTCACATTGTACTGGTCCATAACAGAAATACACAAAACTTATATGCACATTACAGAATAATAACTGTTGACAGAACATTTCTCTCAACTAAACACAAATGTTAATTTCTCCTTTTCACAAGTACTCAAAAATGCAAAGAATAAAGAAGCACGATAAAACATCGAAAATACATTAAACTACACACACACTCATAAAATGTGCAACATTCCAGTATACATTGCCCTCTTAATGCTTTTCTCCGCACCATTGTAGGAAAATCTCTTATTTATTCATTGTAATCGCTAGGTACTAATTATATAGTCAGTCTTATGGTTAGGCAAAGCTTTACATCAGTCTTTCAGAGTTTTAAGAGGCACGTTTTTTTTTTTTACATCAGCTTGCAAGTAACTGAACTCGGAATATCATTCAGACAGAATGTGGCATTAACCATGGTTATGTTCTAACTTTCTAGGAAGTTGTTGCATTTATCAGCATTACTCAACAAGACGCTAATATAAAAAAATTTTTCGCAAGGGATGGAGATAAACCAAGTTTCATTGCCATTCTCCTCCAATATTACTTTAAATGTTCAGCATTCACAATCTCAAGCTACTCGCAGGTCAAGTGTGGCGATATTGATATAACATTGTTACCTAAATACGTAGTCTGATTCATAGGCACCGACTTCTCAACTTCCCATTTCGAAGGACAGTCAAGTCTCAAAATACCCATGTCATTCTTATCTTCTCACTTTCTCTTACTGTGTGTTACATTTTAAAATTTAAGTATAAAATCATTCCTTCTGAAACACTGCTGTTTTTGGTTACATAAATACCTATAAATGAAATATTACAGTTAAAAAAAAAAAAAACACGTGGAATGACACAAGAGATCAGAAATACTGTGGTATCCGTTGACTGCAACGTGAATTGCTGTGAGAAGTTCGAAACAAGGAGTCACTTCTCAGACCTTCTGCATGAAAAGGAGCATTACATCTTGAAGCGTAAACATCAGTAGCAGAAGTCATGAGGTAAGAATGCAAGACATGTTGAAAATCCGAGACACATCCTCAACCAGATGTGGCCTCAACCCAGATACCCAGATATATACACGTCTTTGCATTTCATTTTTTTAACTATTTACTCTTTTTTTATTAGTAGTACTATTAAATGTTAGGATCTCAAAGTATCTCTCAGTATGTTTGCAAAATTCTCATAGATTTTAACATACGTTTTTGTTGTTGACGTATCACGACTTTTCAAGTGTGCCAAGTTTTTAATCCACACTGTTGCCTACATTCTGCCAAAAAATATTCCTTAACTTTGTACAGCACAGGATCCGCATACAGCGGCCAACCTAATGGGTATTAACTAGTTGCAAGTACCGTATTTGACACTGAACTAGAAGTCACCTGTCAGTCACAAAATTTGCTTCTTTACAATAATATATTCCCACAGTCTAAAAAAAACACAACTCTCACTACAGATGATGACTAACAACTCAAAAACAACCATGTTTGTTTTGGAGATTCGCAGGAACTATTTTCTGGTGCCNAACACAACACACACTACAGATGATGACTAACAACTCAAAAACAACCATGTTTGTTTTGGAGATTCGCAGGAACTATTTTCTGGTGCCTAAGAAATATGTACAGTCTTTTAAAATGTCAACAAGCACAAAATCATGTGGTGCAGTATAATTTTTTTTGACGCATTTAAATCTCGTGCAAATAAATCTCCATACGAGTCATCATTTTTCATCTGATAAGGCGATCAAAAACAGCTTAGGAGTTGTGAATCAATATGAATACAGTTAGAGCAAACCCACACAAAAAAAAATTACTTCAGTCTATAGAAAGGAGAAAACTGCAAGTTATCATTAGCAATATCGTTATCACTAAAGATTTTCTAATTGGTAAAAGCAAGTAAGGATTACTACATTACAGTAAAAAAAGATATTTCAATAAATGTGTACACTCAATACACGAGTACTGATCAACAGAGTAATTGTCAATACACAATGAACAGTATACCAATCTTGTCAGAACAGTGGACTCCTGATAAGCTCAACTCCAGTAATCTAATCAACTAACGGGTTCATACTATTTTCTAGTTAATGAATGCAATGTGTAAATATTGCGATCAGCGTTACATTACGAAAAACGATGTTGGAAGTTTTGTCTTTCCGACTGTGTGCAACCTTTTGTCAGTTTAACCAAAGTTCTCTACAAAAAAAAAATTAGCAAATACATGCACTTAATGGGCTGGTCGTAATGGATCGGTGATGAGCATACTTGGAATTAACTACTTAAAAAATTAACTATTTAAATTAATTGTTAAAAATGTGAGTAATTAACTTATTAGTGCATTTTAAAACTGATTATCTTTTAATCATTGTAATGTCTGGTTAACTGTTAAAAATAACAATAGTTAACTACGCAATTACCTGGAGGTCGAAAATGACAATGAAAGATATGCCAATGCCATTAAAATCTTGACAAACTTCTTAAAAAAAAATGCAACGTATTTTATGACAGAGAAGTTGCATACAACGATATACAACTGTTACCTATGTACCGAGTCGCACACCTTCGTTAGTCACGCGCAGTTGTGAGGTAGGCGAGGCGTCACTGTCTCGCTCTGGTATTTTAAAAAATGCCTTGTTTTTTAATCAGCTTTTGGAAGTGTGAAATTATTTACAGTATTCCTTCGTAAACATACATTCTACAGAATCACATATTTTTTTTATATGTCGTTAAAATGTGGAATGAAACCAGCGAAGGTGCATAAATAACTATGTACATCACATTCTTTGTTGTCAAATAATGAAAGAACCTTCCGATTATGGTTACAGATTCACGCACTACAAGCCAACATCTTCATTTGCTTTCCCTTTTCTCTTTCGTACAGCTATTTTAAAAGCCTTCCTTCTGTTGAGGGTGAACACAACATTTTGGTATGAAGCGTCAGTAAAACTGCACGATAATTGCACACATGATTCTGTTCAGACCTGCCTAAGTATACTATCAAAACTTGTGTGGACTTTCTGCCAACCATTAAAACCATCAGGAGTGTGCTGTAGTGACAAAATCGAACAAGCTGTTCAAACAAACGTAATCGACATCAAAAGCAAGTTTTTTTTTTACCTTGGACATTATCAAAAGGCTTCACTGGCAAGCATAGAAAATTGATTTCGGCTATTAAAAATATAAATCTTCCGACTGTGTTATTGTAATATTTGTTAGTTTTCGTGTCGGAGGGAAATTAAAACAAATGCAGCAAAATACACTGAACGCAGTATACTATTGCTAATATTCACTGGCAACATGCCACGTTATGTATACTGCACCACATATCCACAATATAACTATTTCACTCAAATGTCTTGTTTCAGTTTGTTTTTTTTTTCACCAAGGATGCGAGTATACAGCCTTGGGCCATTGCTTACAATATTGTCAAAATCAAAGCGACTTTTCTTAAAAGACTCTTTGATTTCTTTTGACGCCATGTGTGCTCTTTGCACACCCCCTATACCTATAATATAATATATATTAATATATATCAAAATTAAACAATTATATTTCTCAGGAAAACATTTATACCAGCAATATATTTTCCTTCGCATATTGTTGGAAGGGAAAAGTGCAGAAACAACATCTATGTACAGTGTTATATAGTTGGTACTATTGTCGATGCCAGTTTCCATATTAAATCACAGTTCACACACACATACACACACGACCAGGGGTGTGGAAACAGATGGGTGCAGGTGCACCCCCCTGCCACCCACCTCTTGCCAACAAAATTGTGGGTATTTTACAGCACTTTTGTAGTCTGAGACACAGCAAAATTACTTGCAATTATTATGCTTAATCCAGTTATACTATAAGAATACTCCCAGTAATTTTCTCATTTGGCAATTTTCTCCACGATAGCATATGTAAGTGATGATGCTTGTGGCATCGAGAGGGCTTTCGCCAAAATGGATTTCCTTGCTCGTATTCGCAGTCAACGTTAGCAACAGAGTCTCCAGCTGTAGTTTATGTACACTGTTGCAATTAAACTTTGAAATCTACACCTATTTGCAGGCTCAGCCGCTAAAATTAAATCTTCAATTTCTATAATTTTTGGAATGCTAACAAAAACTGTACTACCTAGGAGACAAATAATGAACGCAATGGTTAATAATGCCGTGGAAAAGGAAAGGCAAGTTAACCAAAAACAAGACAAAAATGTGATAGGGTGAATGCACCAGTTACCGACCAAATACCAGTTCCTGACCACTTGGAAAAAAAAATTTAAAACCAAGAGCATATACATAATTGTGTTTTTAAAAGTCCCTTCAATCATTGTTTACTCAAAGGCTTTTAAATTTCAGGGAAATTTAATTTTAGAGTCTAATGCAAGTTCAGTAGTAAAAGGGAATTTTTATGTTTGGCACCACTGGCAATATGGCAAGAGTGTCACTGCTGTGTGTGTCTAAGGTAAGTAGATATTTTTTCAACTTACATCCACTTAATGTTTTGTTGTTTTAGTGTTTCTAAGTAGTTTTCTATACTAAAAAAACTATAGAAAATTAATTTAAATAATNCGAAGTAGTTTTCTATACTAAAAACTATGGAAAATTGATTTAAATAATTGTTTTTTATTACTTTTAATCAAAACAAAATAAAATAGCGTGGTCGGTTATTGGATCATTATTTTTACTTTTGTCTCAGTACCCGACCAGCTTGTCGGATATTGGGTCGTGTTTATTTTTTCAGCCGATGTGGTATTCTGACTGGCTTTACCATCAAACACATATGGCTCTTACCCTCCTAATACAATACCCTCTCCTTCCAATATCCGACCAGTGGTCGTCTCTTGGTGCAAAGTGCTGGTCGGAAATTGGTACAGTGAGCTAATCCTTCAAATTATTTGTTTCAGATGCTGAAAAAGTATACAGTTGATGATTTGGCTAATGCCATCAATAAAGTGTGGAATGGGGCTAAAATTCTAGAAACAGAAAGGAAGAACAACATTCCTCATGCCACAATGATGGATAAGTTGAAAGAAGAAAGCTCCTTGGACGCCAGAAAAGGTAATGTAAGTAGGTTTGTGTCGTAAATTTAATAAGCAGTTATTATATGTATGCATACTTCAATTTTTAGGTTATGTAAATAGGCTATATTTTTAATGAACACATTTTAATGAGGTGTGATGCAAATTGTTTTCATAAAATAAAAATGCCCATTCTTACTAGGTTTAGACATTTTATGTTAATGCTGTTTGTTTTTGTCTGTAGGCCTATTTTATTTGTACGTGTTTTACTCATTAAAGGGAATTTTTGGTCCCGTATTAAATTAAATATTAAAACTACCTAGGCTAGGCCTAGTGTGATGCATTTTATTAGTAAAAGCGTCATGAAGATGCTCCCCAGAGCAAAACAACATTTATAAAATTGGGAAATGTATGCCTAAATATAAGGCTATATTAAATTGATTCGGAAAGGAAACAAAATTCAAAATTACAAATGTTACGCATAACTAATGTGCACAACTCTAGACTTAGCCTAGGTTAGCTTGAAAATGTCTACTCTTTAAAATCTAATCGTTGTTCAATTATGTAGGAAGAAAGAGCTTCTTGGTCTTTGGCTGAAGGCAATGGCAAAGAAAAAAAAAAGGAATTCCAGTAGAATGAAGACAACTGCTTGATGCTGTGGAGGATATATTGAAAAAAGATGGGAGGCCCAGGTCGTTCACTGAGGGAAGACCCGGAAGGAGGTGGTTTTAGCTTCTCCTCGAGCGCCGCCCATATATTTCGCTTCGAACGCCAGAAGCTCTTGGCATTGCAAGATCTCTGGCGACTGAACGAGCTATTCGAAAATGGCACAATGATTTGAAGCAGGACATTGAGCAATTAAGGATCCTTCCAGAATCACAAATGGGGATGAGTCAGGGTTTCAAACTAAACCAGTAACGACATTAGTAATAGGGCTTAAGGGTTTCAAAGTTTCATATGAAGTAAGAGGTATTAACAAGGAGTATATAACTCTAATGGTGACATTCGATGCCGCTGGTAAAATGGCACCCTCTAGCATTGTTTACCCCTATGAAAGAACACCAGCAGAAATCAAACGAAATGTTAACCCTGACTGGTCATTGGGTAGATCAAAGAAAGGGTGGATGACTTCCCCAGTGTTTTATGGATATGTAGCAAATAATTTGTCACCTTATTTAAAAGATAAAAATACATTCTTTCCAGTATCGTATCTCATTGATGGTCACAAGTCCCACATAAGCTGTGAGCTTGCAATGGTCAGTAAAGATAATGACATTATTTTGTACTCATTGCTCCCAAATGCCACAGACATACTCCAACCAGCAGATGTGTCAGTTTTCCGACCTATTAAATGTGCTTGGAAAAAGATTGTTTCAGATTGGCAGAAACAAAACTGGCCACAGAACAGTTACAAGGGACAATTTTGCTCCTTTGATAGAAAGTGCTTTGCTAGCAGCAACAGAAGATGTTTTGCAGAATGGGTTTGAAAAGTATGGAATTTACCCATTTAACAAAGAAAATATTGACTACGGAAAGTGTTTAAGCTATGAGTCTAAGGTAATTGACAAGCCATGCCAGTTCAAAACAGAACATTTATTGTTCCTCGAGTCTACGTCATCCTCTTCACGCATTCAGGAGTTCTGTAGCAGTGGTGAAAAATGGNCCACATAAGCTGTGAGCTTGCAATGGTCAGTAAAGATAATGACATTATTTTGTACTCATTGCTCCCAAATGCCACAGACATACTCCAACCAGCAGATGTGTCAGTTTTCCGAACTATTAAATGTGCTTGGAAAAAGATTGTTTCAGATTGGCAGAAACAAAACGCCACAGAACAGTTACAAGGGACAATTTTGCTCCTTTGATAGAAAGTGCTTTGCTAGCAGCAACAGAAGATGTTTCGCAGAATGGGTTTGAAAAGTATGGAATTTACCCATTCAACAAAGAAAATATTGACTACGGAAAATGTTTAAGCCACGAGTCTAAGGTAATTGACAAGCCATGCCAGTTCAAAACTGAACATTTATTGTTCCTCGAGTCTACGTCATCCTCTTCACGCATTCAGGAGTTCTGTAGCAGTGGTGAAAAATGGNTGAACATTTATTGTTCCTCGAGTCTACGTCATCCTCTTCACGCATTCAGGAGTTCTGTAGCAGTGGTGAAAAATGGTGTGGAGATGAATCTGCAAAAGAGCTTTTTTATGTAAGGGACGTAGATGCTCCATCAACTACTATCTATCCTGACCTGCCTCAAGAAAGCATTAATGAACTTCCTAGTTCAACCAATCTCGATGCTCCAAAAACCACTGACAATCCTGACCTACCTCAAGAAAAGCCCTGTTGAAATTCCAAGCTCAATCAATCTCGATACTCCATCAACCACTAACCATTCTGGTTTGGCACAAGGAAATTCTGCTGAACTTTCTACCTTAGAACAACCTTGATGGACCATCAAGCAGCCAGCACCCTGACCTCTCACAAGATATATCTGACGAACTTCCTTTTTTTACTAACCTTAAAATTTCAATAACCAGTAACCATCCTGACTTAATGATGACTGATTTCTATCTGGATCAAGTGGATCAATTCAATTCTGATGGCGGTTCGATTGAAACCAACCAGCAACTAACAAACCATCAGTCAATTANGATCAAGTGGATCAATTCAATTCTGATGGCGGTTCGATTGAAACCAACCAGCAACTAACAAACCATCAGTCAATTAGAGAGGTTTGTCAACTTCAAGAAGCATCCCTCCCTCGACCAAATATGACCCGTGTCACTCCTAAGGCCAATAGGCCTACAACAAATATAATCAGCCCAACCTTTGCTGACTGTGAGGTTTGGCCCACCCAGTCATCTGTAAAAAAAGGAGGAAAGTCTCGCAAAAAAAATGAAACTTCCAGATGCTGTTGGGGCTCGAGCTAGGGTGGAATACTGGGAAAAAAATTAAAACTATTAAAAAAGAGAACAAAGGGAAAATATTTGAAAGAAAGAAAAGGAAGAAGGGTTAAAAAGGAAACAAACGGAGAAAGAGGCAAAGAAGGAGAAGATAAAAAATAAAAAGAAAAAAGAAAGAACAGTATTCATCTGAAGATAACGATTTGATAGAGATTGCAAGCCACTCAGACTTGGATGATATTGACCTAGCCGACTTATTGGACGATGATTACGCTTTAGTAAAATTCCCATTTGAAGCAGAAAACAAAGAAGCCCATTATCTTAGAAAAAAATTTTAAGAATACACAGTTGTCAGATTTTAGTTGCGTGTCTTCGGAAAAGTCATAAATGTGAGAACAAATTCGTTTTTCCAAACGTCCCGAACACATCAATCATTGAAAGACACCAAATAGTATACATACTAAAACCTACAGTGTTGGGTGGTACAAAGAGACAACAATCTTGTGTTTCCTTTGATATAAATTAAAAAGTTTTATAATGTTTTAATGTTCACTAGTAGGCTGCATGTTTTTGTTGTTTAAACCTTGATATATTACCTTCTGTTTCACGAAAACATTATTTTAAGGCTTGATAAATTAGATAACATGATTGTTTAAAACCAGTCACAAGTGTTAATGAATACTGGTCAGTTAATTTATAAATGAAATAAATTATTTAGTGGTTGGTAATTGGGGAAAGTGGTCGGTCATTGGTGATTTGGTAACTAACAAAAAAAAAAAAATGAAAAACCAAATTTAAGTGATTAAAGTCTAAACCAGAGTCTGCCACAATTAAATATAAAGGAAGTACATTCAAATGTTATGGTGATAATTTTTTATAGTTGGATGGTTAATTTCCTACAAAGTGTTAAAGTTTGTCTTAAACTGGTTGGAAATTGGTACATTCACCCTATGAATGCCATTCAACAGTTACATTCTGGATCACCAAAAAAATACCTACCAACCACACTATTTCTCAAAATAATTTCATTTTACACCTTCATGCAATATTCTGTACCACATGGATTTGGGAAAAAAAAACAAAATCTGTTTTACATCAAGCAATAATACCATTCAGCTCATGTGCTGTACTCATCACTGAAGTGTTGAATGATGGAGCTTAATAAATTATAAAAAAAAAAATTGAACCCCAGTTAATACAGAGTACAATGTATTTGTGTTTTCACGTTTTAAAAAGGAACTCATCTGCTTTGTAATTTTTTCAAAATAACAAATTTTATATATTTTACGGTGCAGCTTGTGGTGTGAACTGTGTAAATGCTAACTAGACATTGACAGCATTTTTGCTACGCTCAGTCTTATCTGGTATTCTAAATGCAGTGGCAGCCTTTTGGAACATATTTGTGTTTATTTTCAGTCTTTTATGTTTTTTCACATTCTGATAAAATGTATCCTGTTTATCCAAACTATATATAACTAAAAAAAATTACCACTTACTACTTTCATTATGACTTCCTGGATTTTATCCTAGTTTCTCTTTTAGAATGAACTGCAGTACGATTATTCATTTTCCTAATATGAAATGTATATCCGCAAACAAAAAAAATATTTTTAGAAAGTTTTTTAACAGAACTTTAGTCTGCAGCCATAAGACAACAGTCATCAGGCAATTCTTTCAATGTTAAATACACATACTGTGCATTAACTGTTTTGATAAATACATTGTCTTCTCAATAAAGAAATACCTCGAGCATCCTATATTCTTACCTTGACTGCAGAAATTTATTTTCTTACANACATTGTCTTCTCAATAAAGAAATACCTCGAGCATCCTATATTCTTACCTTGACTGCAGAAATTTATTTTCTTACAATGTAAAAAAATTCCTGTATTTAATTTTTTTTTTTAGTAAATACACCAAAGTTAATTACATAGATATTTTTAAAAACAAAATTCACATAGTTAAAAAAAAGTTATACTCCATAAGAGAAATGGACAACTGTAAACCAAAAACAGTTAAAATACTTGAACCCTGTTGTTCCCAAAATCAACGACAATAATCTTACCATCAGGTGACAGGCACAGACCNACAGTTAAAATACTTGAACCCTGTTGTTCCCAAAATCAACGACAATAATCTTACCATCAGGTGACAGGCACAGACCACTTGGCGTCTCCATTTCTCCTGGTTTCTGCCCTCCAGTACCAAACTCATGCAAAAAGCTTCCATTGGCTTCAAATATCTGGATGCGATTGTTGCGCGAGTCTGCCACAATAATGTGGCCCTCGTCGTCAACAACAACACCTTGCGGGCGGCAGAACTGCTTCTGGCCTGAGCCGGGAGCACCCAGGAAACATGCGTTGTGACGGAACTTGGTGTCGATGGTGACCAGCCGGTGGTTGTTGAAGTCTGTTATGGTGATGTCGCCATTGTGGTTGAAGCACACGCCCCTCGGGGAATCAAAGTGCCTCCACATGGGCTGTTGTTCGAAGCCAAATTTGCTGAGAAAAAGGCCTTTGGAGGTGAAGAGCTGGATACGGTGATTACGTGTGTCGGACACCACCATCAGCCCATCTGCATTCACTGTGATGTCCCATGGGTAGTTGAACTGCCCGTTCTGGTACCCTCTCTCCCCAAATTTGTAAAGGTACTTGCCAATAGAGCTGAACACCTGCACTCGGTGGTTGTCCTTGTCGACAACCACAATGTGGCCTTGTGCATCCGTAGTCACTCCGGCGGGCCGGTCAAACTGCCCCGACTCGGAGCCCTTGCTGCCAAACTTGAAGAGAAACATGCCATCCTGACGGAACACCTGGACACGATTGTTGCTGCGATCCGCCACGATGATGTTCCCCAAGCGATCGCAGCAGACTCCCCAGGGACGCAGTAACTGCCCATCTTCCCCTCCCTCCTTGCCGAACACCAGGACAGGCTTGCCCACGTTGGCATAGTTGCGTGGTGTGTGGACGTGAACGTGGAATGGACTGCAGAGGATGGGGCGGCCACGAATAGTCACGTGGATGGCATGGAGTCCCTCCACCGTGGGACGGTAGCTCACGCTGTACGAACCATCTTCCTGGTCCACAACATCAGCATAATAGGTGCCCGACTGACCCGGCCCGGCCACGGTCGCCACCACGTGGTCCGAGCCGCACACCTTGGGTTCCCCCAGGTGGTCCTTGGTGTGCACCGTGAACGCAGCAATGCGGCCCCTGAGTGCTCGCACCAGGCCCTCCCCCGCTGCAAAGCTGTGCGTGGCACAGGCGGAGCTGCGAACCTGGCCTGCAGTACTCAGAGCTCGCAGCAGCCCCGTATCCGGCTCTACGAAGGCCATCTTGTCGTCGTCTGCAGGCTGTAGCAGCGGGGGCAGGCGACGCAGGTCCCTGGCGACACGCTCCAGAGCATACATCACCTCCACGCTGCTGCCAAACTTGACCTCCTTCTGCAGCACATTCCGAGAACTAGCAAGCTGTACCAGTAGACGATGTAGCCTGTCCCGCTGAGTGAGAAGTTCCTTGCTCTTTATCGACCGCACCTGGCCAACACACAAACAACCTCTATATCTGCTGTCCCCCATGTCCCCCGCTGTTTAGTGAGGCCCCGAGGAAGTACAAACTCTCTCTCAAAAAAAATATCTCTTTACCAACCACTCCTAGCACATTTGTGGAATTTCTTACAACACACACCTACTGATATCACCCCACTTTATGTTATGATCTCAATTCCTAAATGTGTACATAAGAATTGATGTAATAGCAACATATTAGTGTTCCTAATAATTTCGTGATTAGATTTTATCAGTGAATAAATAGGGTGATGAGATACATGACAATGTTAATTTTTCATACAGTGGACTAACATAACATGAGCAGAAAAACATATTATTTTTATTTTATTTTGTGATCANAATGTTAATTTTTCATACAGTGGACTAACATAACATGAGCAGAAAAACATATTATTTTTATTTTATTTTGTGATCAGCCTCAATTCATGGAAACAGCAAGGGGTGGTACTGCATGCCAGTTTTACACTAATTATTGTTGCTGTAACATGCTACNCCTCAATTCATGGAAACAGCAAGGGGTGGTACTGCATGCCAGTTTTACACTAATTATTGTTGCTGTAACATGCTACCACAAATATCACGTTGTTTCCCCATCTGCAAGAAATTCTACTAATATTCTGCGATGCCACTGGCGTGACTGTGCTGAAGCAGGTTTTCCGTGTGGTTCCCAATAAACATCCAATTTATCACCCAGTATGCTAGGAGGTTGATTATCACTATTAACAGTGAGTCAAACGTTACAGACCAGAGGCATTATGTTTCGCATTGTTATCGCAATGTTAAAATCCNATCACTATTAACAGTGAGTCAAACGTTACAGACCAGAGGCATTATGTTTCGCATTGTTATCGCAATGTTAAAATCCTCAGGCAGAAAACACTCTGAATTTATCTAAAAGGAAGTTCACAAGATGATGATTAGCTTCAGTCGGAATACTGGCTGCTCTTAAAATGCATTGACTTAGCCCTGTAAAATGAACGTCCCAAAACCCTCCAGTGTGTGACTTTTGACTTGCACTGCACATCATACTACAACGAGGNGCCCTGTAAAATGAACGTCCCAAAACCCTCCAGTGTGTGACTTTTGACTTGCACTGCACATCATACTACAACGAGGCCTGACCTTTTCAATCTGTGCAAGCAGTTCGACCTCTCTCTTCTGCACGGCACTGATGATGCGCTGCGTGAACGCATGCACGCTCCCTGCCACGACCTGGGCACTGAGCTCTACGGCTCCAGCCGAGCTCTGCACGCGCCCCATGGCATCCTTGATGGTGTGCAGCCCTGCTTCCGCTTCCGCCAGCCCACGCACCGAAGTCGCGCAAGCGCCGTCTGCAGGAGAGCCTACCGGGGACGAGAAGAAGGACATGGAATGTGGGTCATCCCTGAGGTGGTGGTCCTTGGTGTAGCACCCCAGCTGGTGAGCACCCACGCAGCCCTCGCACAGCAGCCAGCAGCAGTTCAGGCAGTTGGACATGAAGCCAGCCTCCTTCCTGCATACTGCGCAGGCTGGAGGGGCAATAGCCTGCAACAGGTCCGAGATGAAGGTGTCCGGAGGAGAGTTGGAGGACCCGGGAGACGACGACATCCTCGTGTCCAGGCCGCCCGCGGAAACCACCTGTATAGCTCCGGCCATGTCCGTGGGCGAGGCGGAAGCCGACGACGACGAGGGCCCCCCGTCCAGAGACATGTAGTGGGAAAGGCCATTCGAAGAAGGGGCCATTATCAGGCCGGGAGCATCAATTTCAAGGTGGTTTGGAGAGTCCATTTGAAGTAAGAAGCCAGAGTTCATTCTGCAAAAAAAAAATGAACACTTTGCAACGTATATCAGCCATGTTCCCACAACATAACTGTGGAAATGTGTTAATTTTAAGAGGGACAGGCCTCTTGGCATGCATACATGTGAAAACATATATTTTTATATAATAGAATATAAAATATAGCATGAGGAAGAACTTAAAGGGTCAGGGCACAAATGTTTTTTATCAAATAATTTAGAAGTAAAACCATGAGCACAATGCAGACACGTGTAACATCTCTCTGATCACTAGTTTTGTAAGGCAATTATGTATTTGGCTGAAACATTAACATTTATTGTTTATTAGTTACGTTTTATGTTATATTTTCTCTATCATATAGTTTAAGCCTGGGAAGATACCCAACAGCTAGCATGAACAATAAGTTATTATTACTATTTACAGACATGCTACAACTTAGCCATGCTGCTTTCTACAAAATATCATCAATTGGTTTAATTTACAAGTCACTAGTTGAGTGTTATTTCCTATCGCGTACAAAGAGAAAAATTCTATATAAAAGGCAAATTGCAAATTAAAATATCAGTAAAACACATTCTCTGTTAAGGATGGTAAATATCAAAAATGGAAAGCTAGAATCCGATTAGCCTGTGACCTGACCTACGTCGCACTGCCCACTGTAATCTCTCAGCACTGAGCATGAACCACAATGCGTGTTTCTTGTGCGTGAACCACAATGTGTGTTTTGGAGTTCCTGGAGATAATGTTAACGGTAAAGCTCATGAAAAAGAATTATGGGTCTGCTGTATACGAGGTACTACTTACAAGTGGCCGAAACCTTCTCTGCTACAGACTTCTTAGTCAGTTACCATAATTTAAATGATGCTTCCGCTACAGACTTCTTAGTCAGTTACCATAATTTAAATGATGCTTCCAACACCTGGTGAACAAGTGTACCATGAACAGTCAGAGTACAACATTTAAATAGCGGCAATTTTAGGTATCATCACAAAAGCTCCTACATTTGCTTGTTGATTTTAAGTGTGGGAGAAATTGGTACAGCGCCAGTGCAGAACGCAAAATTGGAATGTGAATAGATATCAAAGCGCTCAGGCCAATGGAGTGTACGTTCTTTGATCACACAGAGGCAGTGAACTAAAGCTGGCTCCCCCCTTTTACTAACACACAAAAGGCAGTGAACTAAGGCTGGTTTCCTTTAATAACACATAGAGGCACTGAATTAATGTTGGGCTCTTTTGATTACACATATAGGAAGTGACCTAAGGCGGAGTTTAATTTTGTATTTAATTCCAAATTTTAATTAATTTAGCTATGACAAAACATTAAACGCTGAAAATTTTTCTAAATATTTGTAATAATAAATAAATTAAATTAAAAGATTTACCATAATTACAGATAAGACGTGAATTTAATACATGCATAATTTTTAATATCCGTATAAAGAGAACTATATGAGCAAAAGGCCTGTAAAAACAGTTGTACATGTTGCACAATATTTATTTTGAAGTATATGTATACAAGTATTTGTAAAGTGTTCCAGTTACATACATCAGGAATGTGCTCACCAACCTAAATTTAAAGCAATATTTAAATAAAAACATTTTTGGCCCGAAAAGTGCTACATATTCATATTTCCGAATCGAAGCAATATTTCGAGATGGAAAAAAAAGGTTAGTATTTTAAGTTGTATTAATTTTGCACCTTCAGAGGAAACGTCTATGTTTACACACGAAGGACCTGACCATTGAAAAAAAATTAAAGCCCAGTCCCCTAACGTTTTGTTTAATACCGATTCTAAAATAGTCCCCAGTTCTTTTTTAACCGGTAGAGAAACATAAGCACGTTGGCAATATTTCAGCCCAGCCATTACTAATGTTTCATAGACATACAAACAATAAATTTTTGAAAGGCTCCGTGATGGTCCCAGGTCCCGAAAGTCCCATAATCCCTTTACTGGTATTACTCACTGTATTCACTCTTGTGTACTGACTGTGTACTGGACTTGAATCGCGAATGGCTCCTCGAAATGATCCGAGTCACGACATGGCAATACTCGACCGAGCAAGTGTGCAGCCGGAGAAGGGTAAGACTCGCACGCTAGTGTGACTGCCGAGAGTGAAAGAACAGAGCAAGTGTGCAGCAGGAGAGGGGTACGACTCACGCGCTAGTGTAACTGCCGAGAGTAAAAGAACAGAGCAAGTGTGCGGCAGGAGAGGGGTACGACTCGCGCGCTAGTGTAACTGCCGAGAGTGGAAGAACAGAGCAAGTAAAGTAGAGAGGCTACACTGCAATTAATTGGTTACAGTTAAATCGCCAACGCAACAGTATTCGTCAGAGCACGTCAGTACGATTTAAAGCTATGAATTAGGGCCAGTGACTTCGCGTAAAAAATCGGAGCACACGGTAGACTTCAATACTATATACACACCTCAGCTGTTGTTATGCGTTCATTGGCTGCTGGTGCCGTTTCCGTCTTTGACCAAGCCACTCAGGTCTAAGTAACTCCCACTATGAATTCAGATATTGGATTTCCTGATTCCCTAACCCGTCTATGTCAAAGTAAACGTTGTCTAGGTGACGACTTTTTGTTTTTAGTTTTTTTTTTNTTCCTGATTCCCTAACCCGTCTATGTCAAAGTAAACGTTGTCTAGGTGACGACTTTTTGTTTTTAGTTTTTTTTTTCGCCTACTGTTCATGTAGTTGGAAATCGGTTTACATTATTTTCAGGGTTGGCTTTAATACTTTCTANTTTTTTTTTTCGCCTACTGTTCATGTAGTTGGAAATCGGTTTACATTATTTTCAGGGTTGGCTTTAATACTTTCTACAATTAGCCACTGAAGACTGGCGACTCCTGCTTTCATCAAACACCTTCGTATTTTAAACGTCCTTCTAACAAACCAAATCGAAAACAAACGATCTCGTGTGAGTAAACATTAACACCAGACAGGTCACAAAGCATCAAGTGGAACAGGGCAGACAACTGTGCAACTATCGAGTGAAGTTACAAAATTGTCGTTGCGTAATTTGCTATATATTAAACGTGAATCATATTTACAACCACCTCGTAGTATCAAACTGAGCAAGGGTATTTTGATTGTTCCTGAGTTTATAATTTTAAACATGAATAAATTTGCACTGTGTTTACTTTTGGTGTTGGCAACACTGCTGAGACCTGAGAGAATAGTAGCTCGAAAGGGCCTATAGTGTCACCCCCCTGGGAAGAACTGGCGTGTATGGTAAATTCAATTCTACTAGTTCTATAATCTTTAAAAGAATTAGAGGGCGCCTTTAACAGTCCGCGACGCTGTTGCAATTATCATACTTATTTGCTGGTTCTACAATACTAGCAGTGTAATCTTAACTGAATCAGACGGCTTCTGTAAACTGTTGAATAAGAAAAAAAAAGGTGATTTATACAGAACATTCTGTTGCAGTTACCAAACAGTACTGTTGGGTTTACGATATCTTGTTCTGTTACCGTAANTGATTTATACAGAACATTCTGTTGCAGTTACCAAACAGTACTGTTGGGTTTACGATATCTTGTTCTGTTACCGTAAAAATAATGTAAGATTGGGTTCACAACTATCTGTATAGTTCCTACAACAGAAAAAACACTGTTCCTTCTACAGAAAAGATGGTTCCCACAACGGAATAACTTTTAACAAAATTTATAGATTGTNTAGAAAAAACACTGTTCCTTCTACAGAAAAGATGGTTCCCACAACGGAATAACTTTTAACAAAATTTATAGATTGTTCTGCTAACAATTTGGATTGTAAAGTATTACAGAACATTATGTTGCTGGTACTTAAGTTTAGCTGTCGCTACCATAAAACTGCCATAACAGAACTGCTCTGATAAATTATCTCCGCTGATTTCTTCCAGTGTGGTCGTGCGCTGCCAGCGAGATCGACCTCGCCGTTAGTCTACTGTCTGGGTGCCCTCGCATGCCTCACACGCCCAGTGGTTCCACCATCGGGCCACTGTNTAACTCCGTTAAGTCCTGGTAATGATAATGCGTAAGGAGCTGTTAGATCCGCGTTACTTTGCGACTACAGACTAACTCTAAGACGTATGCTCCGGCTTCTGCCAATAGTAGAGGTCGAATGGTTGAGCGACCAATCTACAGCGAAGCGGTCACACAAGTGAATGTTGTCAGTAGCCAATGAAATGATGAATTGCGCTCGCGTAGGTACGAGGCGGTCAAGTCTAGCGCGTTGTCAAATAATTACGCGAATTTCGTACGTCCCTAATAATGCGTCTTTAATGTGTATTCTGTATTCCTCGGATCCCCCGCTGGCGTGATTCGCACACGCAATATTAAAACTATCGCTGTAATTGTGGCAGAACTGTGGACGCACTTGCGCGTCCGTTGTAGACATTACAAATCAGCTCAACGCTAATAATTTAATTTATTCGCAGACCGTCCAACGTGTCTTGGGTGAGGTCTGCTTACGAATAGCATTTCAGAAACGTTACCCGTCTATATACGTTTTTTTCAACTCCCCTATTTCTCTCTAAAACATTTTTCTTGTGGTAGTGAAAATAGCTCAAACGGGTGTTTTCACAGTCATTTTTAGGTATAAACTTTCCGGTACAAAACATTAAAAATGTAATAGGGGCGTGCATCAAACCTAAGTCTAGCCTCCGCGTAAATATTTTCGCGAAAAACAGGTGGCCTTCCTGTATAAGCTGTTCGTGGTTACTAAGCGCTTTCGAAATAAACCTTTGAAAAATGTCACTGCCCCTAGCTGCGTATATTTTAACGGCCACGCTGGCTGACATGCGTCCAGTAAAGTTGGTAACGACGGAGGAAAAGTAGTTCCATGTCTTAACATAGAATTAAAAGTGTTAAACTATACGTGAATAAGGAAATAATAATTTATTTTCCCTCCAGTTTTTTTTTATGCGTGTAAGTTTAAGAATTAGCACATTTGTGAAATATTTGCCGTTGTAATAATTTCACAGTTTTTACTTGGCCGACGCATGAATAAAGTGATAAGGCCCATGGCAACGTTAATTTTACATCTAGTGGAAGAATACACAATGTGTATGCAAGTAGATCTTATAACGTTCAATTAAATGTGTTAGGTAATTATACGTGAATAAAGAAATGATTTATTTTGCGTGCTGATTTTTTAATGCATTCAAGTGTAACGATTATCACATTTGTAAAATACTATTTACAATTGTAACAACTTAACATATTTTTACTTGACCGACGCAGGAATAATGGTCAGGCCCTTGACAATGTTAATGATACATAAAATCTACAAATTTTACATACAGTATGTCCATACAAGTATAACTTAGGCAGCGCTTTCGAAAGTATAACTTAAGCAGGGCTTTCGAAAGTGCTCAGTTTACAGTGAACAGTCTTTGCTTGAGAACACAAAGATGAAAGACACTTATGCCGCCAACAACTCCAGCTGCGCACGCAAGCAAAATGGCGCCAACACTGCCGACAAAATTTTGGAAAGCCGTTCGCCAACCATCGCCTGGTAAACCTACTCGCCAGCTGGCAGCCCAGCCAATAAGGAACCTTTCGAAGTTTGCAGCGGCCAATCAGACCCAAAAGCCCGTTCCCAGAGCCCCAAGAAGCCAATCAGAGAATGGGCACGCACACTTCAATGGAAGCGCCACGCCACGTCGTCTCTGTCTACTTATCTACTCTGTGTCAAACGGATCCTTGTTAACGGCGTTGGACCTCAAAGAAATAATTATTTTATTTTTGTGTCAAATATTGTTCCAATTTGTACACATATGTGACATTTTCCTCGAATAAAATAATTGTTCGCTTTATATTTTTTTTAATAATTTGAATTTTCTGTTTTGCTGCAGCCATAATAACAAATACTAACTAAGTTGTACAAATTTAAAAATGTATAAAGTAAACTAATGCCATGGGCTACCTCGTGACATGTCATTATCAAATAAAAAGTTATCTATCTGTGTGTGTGTGTATATATATATATATATATATATACACATATGTGTGTGTGTGTGTGTGTGTGAAAAATAGTTATAAATAAAGAAATGTTTGCATATTTTTAACTTTTTTTAATGTACGAACAGTTATTTGGCGATTACATTTATATCACACGGTAGCCCATGGCATTAGTTTCTTTGTAATTTTTTTTCATTTGTACAACTTAGTATTTGTTACTATAGCTGCAGCAAACAGAAAAAAATTTGAATTTGACATCAAACTATTCAAAAATATAAAGTGCAATTATTTTTATTCTAGGTAAATGTCATCACATATAACGTGTACAAGTTGAACAATGTTTGGTACAAAAATAAAATTGTTAATATTTTGGGGTCCAACACCCTACTCAGGTTGGGAAACTCAATGCTTTCAGTTTGGCAACTAACAATTTTCGCCGCCAGGTAGCACTGATGTCACATGTGTACAGAATGTTTCCATTGTGTAATTAAATGGGACGATTGCAATTTTTATAATATAAACGTACGTGTAAAATCTTCCGATTTGTATTTTGTTAGAACCAACGTAAAGAATGAACTATGTTCTTCATGATGGAGTGAAAATCGAACGAAATACGTTAACACGTCGTTTAGTATTAGGGGGTGTAAACTGAATTTAGCAAAACGTTGGCTTGCACTATTACTTTACTTAAAATTATATAATTGAATCGAAAAAATTGTGAAATTGTTAAAAATATAATTGTTGGGGCTTTCCAGTGCAATTTACNATAAAGTGATAAGGCCCATGGCAACGTTAATTTTACATCTAGTGGAAGAATACACAATGTGTATGCAAGTAGATCTCATAACGTTCAATTAAATGTGTTAGGTAATTATACGTGAATAAAGAAATGATTTATTTTGCGTGCTGATTTTTTAATGCATTCAAGTGTAACGATTATCACATTTGTAAAATACTATTTACAATTGTAACAACTTAACATATTTTTACTTGACCGACGCAGGAATAATGGTCAGGCCCTTGACAATGTTANTATTTACAATTGTAACAACTTAACATATTTTTACTTGACCGACGCAGGAATAATGGTCAGGCCCTTGACAATGTTAATGATACATAAAATCTACAAATTTTACATACAGTATGTCCATACAAGTATAACTTAGGCAGCGCTTTCGAAAGTATAACTTAAGCAGGGCTTTCGAAAGTGCTCAGTTTACAGTGAACAGTCTTTGCTTGAGAACACAAAGATGAAAGACACTTATGCCGCCAACAACTCCAGCTGCGCACGCAAGCAAAATGGCGCCAACACTGCCGACAAAATTTTGGAAAGCCGTTCGCCAACCATCGCCTGGTAAACCTACTCGCCAGCTGGCAGCCCAGCCAATAAGGAACCTTTCGAAGTTTGCAGCGGCCAATCAGACCCAAAAGCCCGTTCCCAGAGCCCCAAGAAGCCAATCAGAGAATGGGCACGCACACTTCNTGCAGCGGCCAATCAGACCCAAAAGCCCGTTCCCAGAGCCCCAAGAAGCCAATCAGAGAATGGGCACGCACACTTCGTCTCTGTCTACTTATCTACTCTGTGTCAAACGGATCCTTGTTAACGGCGTTGGACCTCAAAGAAATAATTATTTTATTTTTGTGTCAAATATTGTTCCAATTTGTACACATATGTGACATTTTCCTCGAATAAAATAATTGTTCGCTTTATATTTNTTGTGTCAAATATTGTTCCAATTTGTACACATATGTGACATTTTCCTCGAATAAAATAATTGTTCGCTTTATATTTTTTTTAATAATTTGAATTTTCTGTTTTGCTGCAGCCATAATAACAAATACTAACTAAGTTGTACAAATTTAAAAATGTATAAAGTAAACTAATGCCATGGGCTACCTCGTGACATGTCATTATCAAATAAAAAGTTATCTATCTGTGTGTGTGTGTATATATATATACATATGTGTGTGTGTGAAAAATAGTTATAAATAAAGAAACGTTTGCATATTTTTAACTTTTTTTAATGTACGAACAGTTATTTGGCGATTACATTTATATCACACGGTAGCCCATGGCATTAGTTTCTTTGTAATTTTTTTTCATTTGTACAACTTAGTATTTGTTACTATAGCTGCAGCAAACAGAAAAAAATTTGAATTTGACATCAAACTATNTTTCATTTGTACAACTTAGTATTTGTTACTATAGCTGCAGCAAACAGAAAAAAATTTGAATTTGACATCAAACTATCCAAAAATATAAAGTGTAATTTTTTTTATTCGAGGTAAATGTCATCACATATAACATGTACAAGTTGAGCCATGTTTGGTACAAAAACAAAATTGTTAATATTTTGGGGTCCAACACCCTACTCAGGTTGGGAAACTCAATGATTTCAGTTTGGCAACTGAACAATTTTCGCCGCCAGGTAGCACTGATGTCACATGTGTACAGAATGTTTCCATTGTGCAATTAAATGGGACGATTGCAATTTTTATAATATAAACGTACGTGTAAAATCTTCCGATTTGTATTTTGTTAGAACCAACGTAAAGAATGAACTATGTTCTTCTTGCTGGAGTGAAAATCGAACGAAATACGTTAACACGTCGTTTAGTATTAGGGGGTGTAAACTGAATTTAGCAAAACGTTGGCTTGCACTATTACTTTACTTAAATTATATAATTGAATCGAAAAAATTGTGAAATTGTTAAAAATATAATTGTTGGGGCTTTCCAGTGCAATTTACTTAACGGAAAGGAGAAAAGTGCAAAGTTCTCTTTGATGACAGCTACTTTTATTTCGCGTTTTAATTCGTAACTTCTTTTCCAATAGAAATAAGCCTGCTTTTCAACACTCAATGACAAAACCAATTTGCATTTTTTACTGTTTGCTCTTGTAAACGCCATCGGGAGGCGTGAATAGGCAATAGTTACGAAGTGAAGTTAATACTTACAATTTTGACTGGGGCTAGTATATATCACAATTCCAGCCAAACATGAACTTTTACACACAAATAAATATTATTTCTCCATGTACCGCCGGCTTAAAAGTGACTGAGACTTCTGATTATGTATACCGTTAGCGGGCGGTATGCACACAGGGTATTTGTCACCCCATCCTACCTCCACTACTTGCCAAAAGGTGCCAAAATCGTNACTTCTGATTATGTATACCTTTAGCGGGCGGTATGCACACAGGGTATTTGTCACCCCATCCTACCTCCACTACTTGCCAAAAGGTGCCAAAATCGTGACCAAATAAGGGCATGGCGTGGGCCGGTACCCCTCTCCCCTTGACATAACGAACTGCGTCGTAGTGAAAATATAATCAATGTTCTAGAACAAAAACTGTCTACTGCAGTTGGAAAGCTTCTGCCTACTAATGCTGACGCGAACGAAAACTAAGATTTCCGAAAAAAAGCAGACGTATGAGCGATAAACATTCTACCACGGCAATAACTTTGAATCCTGATAAAATATTACGAAGCCTCGCTAAACGAAAGAATATGAACCACGTATCCCGATAAATGATTATGGCTGCGTCATTACACATACTTAACTTATTTTGTATGTATAGGCCCTGTGTCATACGGCAAATACGTATTATTGCCAGTTCACGAACTCACATTATCCTGTATCCACACAACAAACAACTTTTGCAGGGTAGCGATTATTTACATTTTCCCTGACCCAAGTGTAATTTCCCTGACATTTCCCTGTCACGTGAAATTCCCTGTATTCTCTGGGGGTGGGCATCCTGTAAATACAGGCAGAAGAGCCTGTGTTTGGTAAAACGGAACAAGATCGTGCGAGCCAACTAGCCAAGTGCGTTCACGCAAGGGGAATGAAAACACGACGCCGGGTCACCCACGTGGAGGAGAAACGTAGTATATTCTTCGTGGTCCGAGGGAGAGTGTGTTGTGGTCGGTCAGTGAGAGGGGGTGTTCGTGTGAGAGAGACCGCTATTCTCCCTCCAGTCCCTCCCCTGCGCACGGCCAGTCACAAACATGTTCCAAGGCTACGGCTCCCCGCTGCTAAACCCCGTGTCACACGGACAAACTTCTGGAGCCCTGGATTTTAACTGCGCCCACGCAATTCCTTGCATTCCCTTGATCCCTTCGTGGCGAAGTGGATGTGATTTCGGACACCCGTCTTCCGTTTCGTATAAAAAAAACTTGATTAATATGTACCGTCTTCGCAATAATTAACAAATGGACTTGAATGTCACATGCGTAACAGTCCAAGCGCCANTTTGATTAATATGTACCGTCTTCGCAATAATTAACAAATGGACTTGAATGTCACATGCGTAACAGTCCAAGCGCCACAGGAAGAGGCTGTTGTTTACAGTAAAGTGAGCACTTTGAGGCCCTGGTTACTTTTTCCTTTCAGCCATTTTTATCCTTTAACCACCTTTTAAAATAAATACCGCCATGTAAGTAATAAACACAGCGTGTATATTTAACAGCACTCGGAAGTTAACGTCTAATGCTAAAATAAAATTTATTTATGACTACTATTTAAATTAAAGGGCTGTTAAAAGTGCTCACTTTACCGTGAATATCCAACAGACGCCGGCCAAATCGAAATGCTTGAACATCGCCATTTAATGTACTTGTCTCTGAATTATATCAAAATTAGTTATTTTATGTNGGCCAAATCGAAATGCTTGAACATCGCCATTTAATGTACTTGTCTCTGAATTATATCAAAATTAGTTATTTTATGTATCTCAGTGTATCCTCCATCAACTGAAAAGTACTCAAATAATGTTTCTTAACGATACCACTTATTTCTCACACTTGCGGACGCAAAGCAGACGACAGTATTCCACACTATACTTGTGTACATTTTTTATTAAGGACAATTACAAACATAAATTATGCCGATTACAACTAGTTGGGCTTGCTAACTGTAACGACAGCGTTTTAGGCACAACTCTAGGGTGATGGTTGAACTTATCACTCCTTACAAATAATAGTGGTAACATATAATTTCATATAGATGTAAATATTTAAATGTACAATAGTTTTTCATTGTACCTTAGTAAGTAGATTTTTCCTTCAAAAAATTACAAAAGTTTACAACATTCATACGTACAACGCATATGCGAAAAAGAAATTAATTAAACCCATTTTTTACGTGGCCTCGGTTTGTGTACGAACAACAGTGTCCTGCAGATGGCAAGAAGAAGCTGCAAAACTGTTATAAACAACTGACACGCGAAATTGCCGCGTAGGGTAAGCGAAGAGGACGTGCGTTTAGCGTTTAGCTGAAGGTCTTGTAGGGTACATCCGAGCGACAATGCGACATCACAACCCTTGACGCGCTTTTCTAGGGCACGGAGCCATGTATGGTCTATTCGCAGCTTCCATGTTTTAATCAGACCATCGAAAAATCAGCCCATGCACGATGCGCTAGATGGTTTCTTGATGGTTTCCTAAACATGTCATGTCTGGAGACCTGAAGAATTCGCGGATTCATTTTGGGACAAGCTAGAATTCAAAACACGTGCGTTCATATAACTTAAGCCGTTGGTTTCACACGGTGTTTGACACCTGGAGAACGGTGTCCAATTGTCGCCTTCCACTGTGACAGCAGACAACCAATGCGCTGTTGATATTGGCATATTTGTACATAAGACTGTAGAGTCTAGCCTGCAGGTCATTGAACTCGGGAATTTTTCAGGTCTTTAGTCATGTATCACAAGTGTTTTATACATCCGTTAACAAAAAAGTATCTTAGTTTTGGTGAATTCAAACTTTTATTTATATTTTGTTAATAAATAATAACATTTCATTTGTAATTAATATGAATAAAACAGAGTGAAAATCTGTGTGTTGGTAAAGTCTGGCAAGAAATAGTCCTTGTGTAAAATATTATTACACTGGCGCACGTACGAGATGCGTTGTCCCTTTGGTGTAATTTTATTTGTTAGCTTTGTTGGCATGAGGCGGAGGAATATCCTGGAAGTAGAACTTAAGCAGGGTTTCAGAAAAGTTGGAAGTAACCGTGGACTATAAGACCCTAGGCTGGTAAATCCGAACACAGCCTTGATGGTAAATATGCTGAAACCCATTTTATTTAAGCGTTCTGTGGCAATCGTGGGAAAACTGCATCTGTTGTGAGCATTTGCTTATACTGTTTAGCAGCGATGGCATTTCCAATATTAGTAATGAATGTAAGATAAAAAGGGCGAACTAGTCGGAACTCGATCGATGTTTTCACAAAACTTATGCAAGAAGGCGCCTGAGTTTCGAAAGCTTCGTCGCATCAAATGGGTTATTAGGATTTGCGTCCACTGAATTGCGTCTGTTTCCCGCGCAATATTTGTTCGCGTTGCGTACGATTTCAAATATTTACAATGATCTGTGTTTTGTACTGATAAAATAGTAGTACTTAGTCGTGTAATTACGGCGTGCGATCACATTGGGAAAAATCATAACCATTTGTGCGCACCTACTTAAGAGTCAGAACACAGTTGACATCGATTTGCAGTTCACTATCAGAAATTAAGAAGAGATTTAACTGTTTTCAGTATTTTCCGAAGCTGTAATCCTCTAAAAATAACTAATTAAAAATTTACCAGTACTGAATAAAATGAAGAAAGAAAACACGAAATAATAACTGAATAACACGAAACTAATAATGGGATGGTAAATGAATACGTTATTAACAAATGACCATACGAAAGAAAAACTTAAATTATTGAAATAGGTAGTAGGATGATATATCCTGACACTATGCGACGTAGTGCAAACAATAAGCACTGTTACTATGTTTTTAAATTAAACAATATTGTTACGTAGTGTCTTTTGAGAATCACGTGCGACACTAGTTTTTTAAAACCCTTCGCCTGGCCATCGAATGTGTTGCCAAGTTCCTTTGCTCTGAAGGTAATCTATTCCAGCACCAGGACGCAGATGCGAAGGAGTTAGGATAGAACTGCATTTTGTATATATATATAAGCAGTCGTAGATCCTATTTTGGACGAGTATTAAATTCATGGTAACCGCCCATCCGTGCCGGTATGATACTTCGGCCCATAATTATTTAAAATTGTGTAGACCAGTATCAAGCGAAATAGCTGGCTCTATAAAAAAAAGTAACAGGTGAGATGATCACAGGCCTAGTTGGTAGAGAGTGATTTGTATTATATGTAACTTAATGGCACCTATTTTACAACTGCATACGAAAAGTGTTGCAATACAAATAAATTAATTCCTGCGTTCGCACAACGAAATTACTTACTGTATCTACTTGAAACTTGCCTGACCGTTACTTACGATAAAAACCACAATATTTTCACCTCTTTACTTATGTGTACGTACATCACAACTCACAACTGGGTTGTGGGTTGTGATTTGATAAAAGGTGAAAAAGCTTAAATGAAATTATTTGATTAGCGTGAAAAAGCTTAAATTAAATTATTTGATAATGGTGAAAAAGCTTAAATTAAATTATTTGATTAGGGTGAAAAAGCTTAAATGAAATTATTTAATAAATTAATGGAATGCTTGATTAAAAGATTATTTTGATGTAATAAAAAATGTAATAAAATATTACTTCCGTTATACTTAATAGAATTAAACTATTACCTAAAGTATCAAAAACTTGTATGCATCATACAACAAAGCATAGAAAAATAAGCTCGAAAGCCGAGTACAAGCGTACTAATACACTTCGCGGTATTCAGCTGGATTAGCACAAAAACAACGACGGGATCATCACCAGTGTACAGAGTGATGGTCAGAGTTCCTGTCATCCATCGCAATGAACACACCGTTCGAAGAGGCTGGCAGATACATTTGCAAGTTGTCACTGTAGAGATGGTGCCCGAGGCCCAACTCCTGAGACTGCCGGAATAAATTCTCTAGAACAATTAAGTCATTCCAGTATCGGAATGCTTCAAGTCGATTAAACATTCTGTACCACAGAGTCGAAATCAATCCGGCAGCAAGAAACTGCCGGAATCATTAATCCGTTGGATATTTGTCACGTAAATCTTGGCGAGCTGTAGAAAACGTGGAAACTGGCGCTCATTTGAGGTTTATTTTGTTTAGCAAATATTGTTTATGAACGATTAGGTAATCGTAGATTATTTATTATTAAAGGTTTAATTAATTTTATACCAACAATAAGATTATGATGATTTATTCTGAGATCATATAATATGGCTGCCCCTCCTTCATTAAATTTAATAGGAGAAGTTATATTATTTAATAGATTAGTTTCTTAGGTTTTTTAAATACTTTTTATTTTTTATTATATCTTTTTTTAGTGCTGCATATACTTTATATATTCTTATAGTCAGGATGGTATAATTTATTCTGGTTCTTTTTCATTTAGAGTTGGTTATTTACATGAATGCTTTTGTTATTTCTTCATCGATTTCCTTTAAATATAATTATTTTATATCTAATGTTATATTTATTTAACCTAGATAATTTAGTTTAAAATATCAGTTTGTGGATCTGAAAATGTAGCTTTACTCTCGGCTATTCTTTGGCGTTATTCATTATGATTTGGCCTATCGAAAATACCTACACGTTCGTAACACACATCTAATTAGTAGAGACCTGAAAAATTCGCGGATTCATTTCGGGACAAGCTAGAATTCGAAACACGTGTGTTAATAAAACTTCAGCCATTGGTTCACGCGGTGTTTGACACCTCCTGAAGAAGGTTGGCCCAATCGTCACCTTCCACTGTGACAGCAGACAATCAATGTGCAGTTGATATCGGCATATTTGTACATAAGACTGGAGAGTCTAGCCCGCAGGTCACTGAACTCGCGAATTTGTCTGGTCTCTACTAATTAGAACAGGACAAATAATCTAGCCAAAAAAAAATGTGTAAGCATAATCAAATCCACAATAAAAACCGTATATTGTTACGAACTAAGTTTTTCAGCTTATTCGTACTTGAAAGTTGGTAGAGGCGTAGCTCAATAATGACTCATGATTCGGTAGAGCACAACAGTATCTGATGAGGTTTATTAGCATTAAGCTGTTACAATTACTATTTATGTTACTATTGATCGGGGGAGCTTTACGTTGAATTTAAAATGATTCATTATTACTTTTAATTCACGCCATTTTAATCAAACCTAACTGGAAAGTCATCACCTTGCTGTAACCGGAGGCTGATTCTACGAGACGGTTAACGCCGGCCGGACACACCCCTCTTCCTGGTCTGCTTCGCTGGTCGGATCGGCGCCCAAAGGACAAAAGACGAAAAGACGCTGTTCCGGGTGTTAACGCCGGCCTCTATCAAGAGCGTGGTTCTGCGGCCCTGCTCAGTGACCGGTGGAGGGGATTTCTGCAACTGCCTTCTTTCGCAAGGATCGACGACCAAATGGTGGCGTTGCAATCCCGCTCGTTTCCAGGTTTAATGTTTGAAGGTGTGATCAGGCAAGCCGTTCAGCTAAGGCCTGATCACACCATAACAATATGCACTTAACAACACGTATCATGTTACGTAGGAGGGCAACAAAAAACTGTTACTTATATGTATGGCCAGTGACTTTTCGCGTAAAAATCGGAGCACACGATAGACTTCAATACTATATACACACCTCAGCTGTTATTATACCTCCATTGGCTGATGGTGCCATGTCCGTCTTTGACCAAGCCACTCAGGACTAAGTAACTCCGACACTGAACCTTCGTGATTCTTGCGCAAACGGTTAACACGGGTCAGAACATTTTTTTTAGCCAAATCAAAGAAGCTGGACGACCCTACAGTGCTTCGGACTGTATCTTGTCTCGAAATCTTTTAAGACTGATGAGCTGGACAAATAAGGAAAATAATTTCGAAAGAAAAACTATTTATTACACTAGCAATAAACATCGGAACTGTTAGGAAGTCGTAAGCTAAGCGACTGTTTCCCTACACAATATTTCGCGTTGCTTGTATGCAATGTTGATTCTCATTTAGTAGTTAACGATATTTCACGCACCTAATGCAATCGATTTCCCTAATAATAAATTTTTAAAAAAATATTTCTCAGAAAGTGGAACTATTCCTCGCTAAGCGGTGAAGACACGCAATTCCATGATGCCAAATATAACATTATCGTGTAATTTTAAATTCCTATACACACGTAATTTTGACAGCCGTCACGCGAGCGTCTCGAAAGTACGCACATCCACGTTCCTAACTCGCTACCAGAACAAAAGCATACGTTCATTGCGCTGCTATATTTATTAAGATATTATTTTTAAAAATTGTGTCCCTGGACGTGCTTGCACTGGGAAAAAGAGTGAAGATATTTTGGCGCCTCTCAACAGCGAGGCCTTGAGAGCCGATGAGGGTGACAGGTTCCCTTTCGACGTTCATGGTTGTGTAATTACTGTTCACCTTAGAGGCCGATTTTAAATTGGAGCAAACTTCGATTAAGTTACGGACGTGTGTTACCATTTTTAGATTGAAAATTTAATATACACGCGTGCTTGCACACACGCATTAGCCCTCCTTCACAAAAGATACAAAAAGAATTGCTATCGCATAAAAGCTTTAATTTATAATATAGATGTGTCGGGCGTATCAAATGTGGTAAGAGGACGCCAAGCGCCCCCCCCCCAACCCACAACCCTTTTTCCTAAAGTGAAAAAAAATACGGTGTTACAATATTCTATTTTTAGCTAAAATTACATTAAAATGCATTTACAACAAACGTACGAGTGTTTTATCAAAGCTTCTAGCACCAATATTAGAGATTATAGGATGTTCACGGTAAAGTGAGCACTTTTGAGACCCTAGTTACTTTTTTTTCCTCTCGGCCATTTATCATTTAACCACCTTTTTTTAAATAAATAAGTACTGCCATGTAAGTAATAAACACAGTGTGTATATTCCACCGCACCCGAAAGTTAACGTCTAAGGCTGAAATAAAATACATTTATTGACTATTATTCCAAATGAGAGGACTTTTACCAGTGCTCACATTACCGTAAATAGCCCATATCCCCGATACGCCCTTGGGGGCGGTGTTGGCCCAACAGGTTCACGCCCGCACAGCACGCGGAGAGGAAGACGAGAGAGTATGTTCGTGTGAGGCGGGCCCGTAGCGGTGTTGTTTCCCTGACCTGCCTCACCCACCNTACCTCCCCTCCGGGTCCCGGGCGCAATCGATAGCGACGCGGGGCAGGTTCGGGACTAGGCGTGGCTCTGCATGCCTGCCTCCGGAGACTCCAGCCAGGACTTGCCTCTCCAGCCTGGAGTCCGCCTTGGACTCGGCTAAGGTTAAATATACTCACATTACGAACAAAACAAGTTTTCGTTTCGTTTTTTCGTAATTTGTATTTTGTGAGGTTTAGTCGGAATACCACGTTCACAACTGTATTTTAAGTTATAAATGTTGTAGACAAACGGGTCACGTGACCATTTTGTTAACAAGAAGTGCCCGTTGGAACACGCCTTAGATTGCAGTGTGCGGTATAATGGGCATTCGCTCTCTCTCTCTTTCCAATACAGGATTTCTGTCGTTAACGCTGTCCTTGTTCCTGCGTGCACACTGTTGCCTGATAAGCTTCGCAGCCTCAAAAAAATATGCCATTTTCGTTGCGTGCGCGCCATGCAGTCACGATGATAAGGTTTCTCACTTTCAAAGGAGCCGCTTAGCCTTGCGTCGCAGGATTGGATTCTCTTAAGAGTTGTCAGGGACGTAAACAGATAAAATTCTCTTAATCAGGCCATTTCCTTCGCCACCCATTTGTTACCCAGCCTGCCAGTTACGTCGCAAAGCTGGAGTAATCTGGCAACACTGCGCGCAATTCTCACTGTACTGCAATCAAAGAGTGAGTGAAGAGATTTGGGCGGCTCTTAACAGCGAAGTCTTGAGAGCCGATGAGGGTGATTGAGGTGAGTATGGAGTAACTCCGTAAAGGGGCGGGGGAAACGAGAGATTCCCGAGAAAACACGCCGACCAGCGGCATCGTCCGCCACGATTCGCACATGCGAGGATCCGGAAGTGACCCGGCTGGGGATTGAACCTTGGTGGGAGGCGAGCAGGCTAACCGCTCAGCCACCGTGGCCCCTGCAATCTAAGAGTGGGGCGCTCTATAGGTGCGCAGAGTTCCAGGGGTCGCTTTTAATTGACATTTTATGCTACGTGAATAATAAGAGAAATATTATACTTAGTTACGTAGTTATTTTACATTTGATTTATGAGTTTTTCAATTATTTTGTTTTTATAACGTAGAAAATAGAGAAAATCCTGTACACGTGCGACACTAGCGCTTACCAAGTGGCGAAAAATTGTAGTTGCCACACTAAATCATTGAGCTTCCTAACCTGAGCAGAAAAAACGTTAACCCGACCCAGGCCCTCGTAACTCGAATAGGGAGAAAACGAATCCTTGCCGATGATACCCCAAGTCGAGGTTCTGCCATGGTTCTACGGTCTTACAACTTCGGCATTTTAAAATAATTATTACATATTTAAACAAACTACTCCATTCACGGTTACGTCCAACTTTTCTGAAGCCCTGCTACAGTTCTACTTCCGGTGATATTCCTCCGCATCGCACTGCATTCATGCGCACGGTGATAAATAAGATTTGCATAATAAGCTATTTTTCACTAGGCATTGCCAACATACATACTTCCTCTCTGTTTTTATTCGTGTCAAGTATAAATGTAAAAATATAATTTATACATAAAACAAGTTAAAGTTCAATTTAATTTTTAAAAAAAGTCACTTTTTACGCTTGTGATACATGGCATATTTACAAAAAAAATCAAACATGTGACACATGGGGTGATTTTTCAGGTTGGATTGAAAAAGTTTGAATAAACCCCGAATAAACTATATACTATATTCGCATAGCATAAATATACAATAAACAATCGTGTAGTTTCCCTCTTACAATATTGTATAAACTCATATTTTGTTTGCAATGTTGATCTTTGTATAAGCCGCCTCGACGTCAGTTTATTCGTGTCATGTGTTTCACCTCCACGGTAACCGTTTATTATTTCGCACTCAATTGCATTTGTGACATGAAATAACTGAACATGAGAGATGCATCAATAATGTTGCCAGAAAACATAGGCCAGTCGCAATTTAAAAAAAAAAAAGGCGAGGTTTCTAAAATACCACCAACATAAAGTAAGAACGTATCTTTTACTCTGTGTCCTAACGTTGGTACAGACATGGAAGCTACTTCGGCTTGTTTCGACAAACAAATGAATAGGATAAGGATATCTCGTTATACCCACAGAGTTACAACTCTCTACTTTCCCCCTGACTGGGTCTTACTCGTTCAGTTCACAATCAATTTCGCGTGCGTGAGCAGGGTGGCTACACAAACCATTATACTAAATTCGCTGACTTTTCCAGGCTTTTCCTGCGGGTTTTTTCTGTATCACGTTTTCCCCTTATCTATACAAATGCAAATAAATTACATTTTTTGTAAGTTTCATTCAGTAACCTTGTACAAAAACTAATAAAAAATGTTTCTATGAACTTACACTCCTGCAGCTATCCATTTAATTACATAATGCAAGAGTCCTGTAATACGCATATCAATAATGCAAAAGTACTTCATCAATAAGGATTATTTTAGTAATTTCACTATTAATAAATACATAGGGCCTACACACTATTGCTATGCAATTAAGATTTTCTGGCTTGGAAAGTTGTGTGTGGTNCATGTAATACGCATATCAATAATGCAAAAGTACTTCATCAATAAGGATTATTTTAGTAATTTCCCTATTAATAAATACATAGGGCCTACACACTATTGCTATGCAATTAAGATTTTCTGGCTTGGAAAGTTGTGTGTGGTACTTGTAACTTATAGCTAAAATATAGAGGATACAATGTAGTAAAGAAAACAAATAGTACAACAGGACGTCTCACTGAAATTACATTTTGGAATTCCCTGGCTTTTCCCTGTTTTCCCGGCGGAATCTTGCAATTTTCCCTGACTTATTTTCAGCCCATCTATTACTCGCGATATATGCTGTTGATTTCACACAGAAATAATGCATTTTGTACATATAGGCCCTATGTGACTTGACAAAAAATGTATTATTGCCAGTTAACTTAAAAATAAAATTTTAACTTGCATATGCTCATAATAACATTAAAGAAATTGTTTAGGGAATCTTTTTAAATGTGTTATANTAAAGAAATTGTTTAGGGAATCTTTTTAAATGTGTTATAATTATAAATTTGAAGTAGTGTGGGGGAAAAAGGGTGGTAAATGAAGTGCCAATCTGGATACAATATCTGCCCATACCAAAATAATTGAAAATAAATAAATGAGTGAAAATATTTGGGCGGCTCTNCCAATCTGGATACAATATCTGCCCATACCAAAATAATTGAAAATAAATAAATGAGTGAAAATATTTGGGCGGCTCTTAACATCGAGGTCTTGAGAGCCGATGAGGGTGGAGCGAGGTGAGTAAGGAGCAACGCCGGAATGCAAGGACGGGGAAACGGGATATCCCAGAGAAAACCCGCCGACCAGCGGCATCGTCCGGCACGATTTCACACATGTGCAAATGAAATGGTGGTGATTGTGTACGGCATGCACGATAACTATGCAGGTAGAGATGTGTACTAAGAATAAAGAATGTTTTTTTTTTAAATCTTAATATGGAGTAACATAAAATAGTTCAAAATGTATATCTCCGTAAAATTTTTGACCTGCGAAGTTCTGTCAAAGATTAACATAAAATTGACCGAAAATTAATTCTTAATAGTTTAAACTGCAAATGAAAAATGTTGTGTTTGGCTTCAACATTTCTAGTTGGTAAACAACATATTTCAGAGTTGATGAAAGTTCCAAAAAACTAAACTCAGGTGTTTGAAATGCGAATATTTGAACTACATTTGAGTTTCCAACATTTACATATTGATTGCTGCCACATACACTGGAGAGCCAAAAAAAAAAANTATTTGAACTACATTTGAGTTTCCAACATTTACATATTGATTGCTGCCACATACACTGGAGAGCCAAAAAAAAAAACTGGTATAGGCGCGAGTATGCAAATAACAGAGGTATGGAACCAATCAGAGTAACGCGATGCGGTCGGCAGCTAGATCGGTTACTGCTGCTACAATGGCAGGTTATCAAGATTTAAGTGAGTTTGAACGTGGTGTTATAGTCGGCGCACGAGAGATGGGACATAGCATCTCCGAGGTAACGATACAATTTGGATTTTCGCGTACGGCCATTTCAGGAGTGTACCGTGAATATCGGGAATCCCGTAAAACATCAAATCTTTCGACATCGCTGCGGACGGAAAAAGATCGTGAACGAACGGGACAATCGACGACTGACGAGAATAATTAAACGTGNATCGTGAACGAACGGGACAATCGACGACTGACGAGAATAATTAAACGTGACACCCGCAACCCTTTCTCAAATTGTCGCAGATTTCAATGCCTCCTGCATACCTTCAGACATTAGTCGAGTCCATGCCACGTCGTCTTGCGGCACTTCTGCGTGCTCGCGGGGGCCCTACTCGATATTAGGCAGGTGCACCAGTTTTTTTGGGCTCTTCAGTGTACATATTATGCAGTTTTTTCTATACACATGAGGCGGTATCAACTTTACGGGTATTAAAAGTTATTTATAAAGAAGATAAATCATACCTGTATTACATTACACGTATGTATGCCCGGCTGCAAAGATATTGGTCAGCTATAACGATACCCCCCCCC
>NQII01002195.1:125610-137990 GCA_002778355.1 Clitarchus hookeri | reverse complement strand
GCGGTCGACCGATGGTCTAACAATGACACGGGACACGTATCATAGAATTCCGTGACCGATGATCTCCAGTGGAAAAAAGTGCAATCGCACGTTCGCGTATCGGGGACAGCGGTTGCCCCAGTGGCTAAAGGCCCTTTCAAAAACGTCCCATTCGTGGCTATTTTCTCTTTCGATATCTTTGAATGTGTCGTCTTCCTTCCAAGATTTCCGTTTAGAGCATGTTCTAAATTTTATTTAATTCAAAATTCAAATCGCTTTGTCATAGTTTTTTTGGGAGAAATAATGGCAGTAATCTCATTTAAAGTTTTTTTTTTTTTTTTTTTACAAAATACGGATTGACAATTTTTTAAACAGTAAATGTGCAATAAAACTAAGAAAATTAGTTGGGGTTTAGCCAATCATTTTCGTGTAGTGCACGAGTCTTTAAATACTTGTAAAAATTTACTTTTGGTTTTTTTAAACTGGTTTTACTATAAAGTTTGTGGTAAATTTCCATGTGGAGACTTGAAAGCTTATTGAATGCAATTCCTTGAAAAGCAAACTAAGTGATTATTTTAGTTCTATAAATTTAATTCAATAAATATTTGACCGTGTGAAATGCCATTAAGAGTGCTCGCCTCCCACCAAGGCGAAACGGGTTCGATTCCCGGTGGGGTCGCATCCGAATCCCCACATGTAGGAATCGTGCCGGATGATGCCACTGGTCAGCGGGTTTTCTCTAGGATCTTCCATTTCCCCCGCCTTTGCATTCCGGCGCTGCTCCACACTCGCCTCACTTCACCCTCATCATCCGGACATATTTTATGGATATTCGTTGTTTGCGCCTTTACGCGTATCTCGGCAAATAAGAATCCTCCTGAGAACAAGACAACTTGCTAGAAAAAAAAACAAATATCTAAGCCCCTGCAATTTTTTATTTTTCATATTAACTGTACAAAAAGAATCCTTGCAAATGATAAAAAAGAAATCGCAGTTTCCTTTAACAGGTAGGGGTTTCATTTAACTGGTAGTGGTTTAATTTAACAGGTAGGGATTACATTTCACAGTTAGGGGTTTCATTNCATTTAACTGGTAGTGGTTTAATTTAACAGGTAGGGATTACATTTCACAGTTAGGGGTTTCATTTAACAGGTAGGGGTTACATTTAACAGTTAGGGGTTACATTTAACAGTTAGGGGTTACATTTAACAGGTAGGGGTTACATTTAACAGTTAGGGGTTTCATTTAACAGTTAGGGGTTTCATTTAACCGGTAGGGGTTTCATTTAACAGGTAGGGGTTTCATTTAACAGGTAGGGGTTTCATTTAACAGGTAGGGGTTAGGGTCGTGGTTACGTCTGTGAACTTTCATTGCGTGTAATAAAGTCGCACTGATCCAGGTATAATTTGCACTGGAAAGCCTGGCGACGGAAGCAATGCAGACCAGTTCAGCGCCTTGTCTTTTCCCGCTCTAGTCCCGCGCACATATATACCTTACCCCTACCGGCGGTAATAATTCAGCAGGATAAAAGTTTGCCGGTGTGGGGGATATTCGCCAAGCTCGACGCGTCCGTTCAGAGTACTGGTCGACTACTGATTCTGTATACCGTTCTGCTACTGGGCGGTAGGCACACAGAGTATTTGTCGCCCAGTACCTACCCCCACTCCTTGTCACAGGGTACCAAAAACGTGACCAAATAAGGGCACGGCGTGGGCAGGAACCCCTCTCCTTCCGCCATGTCGAAATGCGTTCTCGTAGTGGAAATATAATCAATGTTCCAGAATAAAAACTGTCTACTGCATGTGGAAAGCTTCTATCTACAAATGCTGACGCGAACAAAAACCAAGATTTCCGAAAAAGCCAACGTATGCTCGATAAACAAACTAACACGGCTTTAACTTCGAATCCTGATAAAATATTACGAAGCCTCGCAAAACGAAAGAAAATGAACCAGGTCTCTCGATAATTATTATTACTGCGTCATTACAACATGAGGTGGTTTTTTTTTATAGCCAGGAGAATTGTATGATGGAGGGGGGCAGAGAATGAAATGTGTCACCAGCAAAATAATAGTCGCTCGTGTTTTTGTAAAACTGTCAGTTTTGTTGCTCACTGAAAGCTGTGCAGTGGCGAGGGATTCCTTTTCCTAGTGCAGGATATTGTATGGCGCAAGGAATGAACCGAAGGCGGTATTGATTCGCTCTTCTCTGCGAGGAGTCGTTGTTTTCTTTCAGAACCTTGTAAAGATAGGATGGTACTCTTTACCGCCACTACCCAAGCAGAGGCATTCGCCATCATGATGCGAGACAATACGTGCCTTCAGCAACACAAACAATTAAATAAAAGTCAGTGCATCATGGGTTTTTTTTAAAGGGGGCTCTCCCCTTCCCCCCTAACTAAATTCAATTGAAACCCCCCCAATATGAATAAAGCATATCCAACCAATCCCTAAGTTAAGGATAACAATAAAAATAGTTTAGCTAATTAAATAACCTTACACAGTAACTTTAAAAGCCATGGCCAATTCTAATGAAACTAAAAACTTCGATTCTAAATTTAACTTNGCTAATTAAATAACCTTACACAGTAACTTTAAAAGCCATGGCCAATTCTAATGAAACTAAAAACTTCGATTCTAAATTTAACTTTAATTCTAAAAACAAATGTAGCCAGTGTTTAATTCGGAGTGGCTTACATAATAGAATAGCTTAGTGTGTGTGTGTGTATATATGTATATATATATATATATATATATAAAGATAGGATGGTATCCAGCTGCGTGCGGGATTATCGTGCTTGTCAGGTCACGACTGTCCGCCCACTGGCTATGAGCAGACCTGGACGAATGGCCAATTAAAATAGACATCAAAGGATTATCACAACTCAGAAATACTGCACATAAGGAACGAGCTCAAAGAATACGGCTTTAGACCAATCTCTGCTTGGAAATTCCACACACACCAGCCGAAACACCTGCAGTCTATGGAGCTGTAGTACATCCACACGATGAACACGGCGTACTGAAAATACCCACGTTATATTACACGTCAGTTCGCATATATCTGTACAAACACCGCGCTGAAGAAGTGGTGTAGTGCATGCAGTGTTGTGCACTGATGCCACACTCAGACCTGGAGTTAGTATTTGTCAGGCGTGTCTTGACTAGTTTTTGAGGTTTGCTTAGCAAATTTTATTTTACAAAATATTATTAAGGAATCTTATTTCAACGTAAATTATTGTTTTTATTGTTTGTACGTCCCGGAAATAATAAAATTATGAATTCGGTTATACCACTACGCGAAAAATATGCCGTGTGGAATTGTTTTTATTCCAGGAAATACGTAGTACTTGTAAGTAACATCTGCATGGTGTGAGCAAAATTTCGTACAAATGAATCATGAAATTGTATTTAATTCGCCGCACGAATTTTGTCCGTGTCGCTTATTCAATCCGTGGAATTGTTTCACCTAATCAAAGAGTGGTTTTCCTCCGATGCTAAGTGGAGCCATTTTCACTGATTGTGAGTTTCAATGCGAATCAGTGGTCTTCCACCGATTCTAATTCAGAGTTATCTCTTCCGATGTCGCGTGCCCGATGAAATCACGCCTTATTCGTTCGCGGGGGGCCGCGGTGGTTTAGTGGTTAAGACTGCTCGACTCCCATTTTCGCGAACCGGGTCCGGTTCCCGGTGGAGTCGCTCCCGGATTTTCGCATGTGGGAATATTGCCGCACGATGCCACTGGCCGGCGGGTTCCTCGGGAACCCTCTCGTTTCCCCCACCCTTTCATTCCGGCGCTGCTCCATACTCACCTCGCTTTACCCTCGCCGGCTCTCAAGACCTCGATGTTAGGAGCAGCCCCAAATCTCTTCACTCACTTTTCTTCGTGCTTTATTAAAGTATTATTCAATACTAGTATATTTATTTTAATACATTACGCCCCTCTGTGCGCGTTGTTCGTTTCTCAGCAGCTAGAGGGAGGAAGGAGGAAGTCACCCCCACTGGCGTTACTTGAGGGGGAAGGGGTGGGACAAGCAGACATGTCACAAGGAAACGAAACTGTCTGCACATATCTTGTACTTGCGCACTCTTCCTCCAGCCAGCTGTTCCTTCCCAAAATTACTCCGCTTTGTCCGCTGGGTCGGTATGTGAGGTCTGCATCCAACCTCGCCACCCGCTCAGGCCAGGCGTCACATCACAAAAAAAAAAAACTCTTATTAAACAACTGAATAGCGTAAGGTATAGATATATGCGTGTCGCGCGGTTACGGTTGCAATTGAAACCGTGACAACCTTCCTTCGCTTCTATAGGTTGTTCACGGTAAACTGAGCCCCTTTGAAAGATCTAAGACCTACTTGTATGCACGTTGTGTATTCTTCCACCATATGTAAATTAACATTGCCACGGGCCTGGTCACTTTATGCATGCGTCGGTCAAGTGAAACTGTGGGATTATTATAAAAGTAAATATTTACTAATTTGGCAATTCTTACACTTACAGTATGAGTATTAAAAAAACAGAAAGCGAAAGAAAATGATTGCAGTTTTTGCAAAATATTTATCTCGTAANAAAGTAAATATTTACTAATTTGGCAATTCTTACACTTACAGTATGAGTATTAAAAAAACAGAAAGCGAAAGAAAATGTTTGCCGTATTTGCAAACATTTATCTGATACTGTAAATCGAACGTTAAGACACGGATCCACTTTCCTTCCGTCGTTGCCAACTTTACAGGGCGCACGCCAGTCACTGTACCCGTTAAAATATATGCAGATAAGGGCAGTGACGTTATTCAAATGTTGATTTCAAAAGTGCTCAGTTAAACGTGAACAGCCTACATCTATATCTATTACATCAACGGGAGAAAAAATGGCATAGCTAAGGCAAAAAAAAATTCTCTCGACTGAAACGAGCAGTAACTACTCACCCGTCATATGAATTTAAAATAAAGAGATGCTGGAAATAAAATGGAGTCTGGGATACTTATCGGTAAATCTGGGAATGCAATACACAGCAGAGGGTTAAGCAATAATGTTGAAGCGATTACTAACACTGCCGCTTATATGCAGATATGCTAACCTGGACAGGGGGTGGGCTGGGGCGCATTGCATGCTAAGCTACCTTAACATCACATGAAAAAACGTCACAAGTCACAATGGTATTCAAACTATGAAAACTTTGTGGGGGAGACATCGAGCGCAGAGGCCATGATCATCTACGGAGGAACAAACACTCCCCTATCGCAACAGGTTGGCAAGCGGTATGCTTATAAACAAAATTCCCTGATTTTTCCAGGTATCCTCCCTGGCCAATTTGTATCGCAAAAATTAGAAACAACTTTGTATTATTCCCTAAATGTTACAGTTATACATACAACAGCAAAACAGTCCCCAAAGCATTTAAATTGTCCTAAGGGGAACAAACCAAACATAACGAACCACGATTCACGATATGGCGTACATCAGAATAATTAGATCCATAATGCAATATCTAAATTAACACATTCCTAACTATTTGATCTAAATCCCCTGAGGTCATGGATTTCCCTGGAAATGATACCAGACTTTTACAGAAACGTAAAAATTCCCAGACTTTCGGGTTTTTCCCTGATCTCCCTGATGCTACCAACCCTGAACAAAGGGGTCTTTTGACTTTCACTACAGCTGAAAAATACTAACACATATTCTCGTTAACACAATTGCTTCACACAAGGCTAGCAGAGACAAAGTGAGGGAGTGTGATCCCTGCTGGTTAATAACACAAGACAAGGAGGAAGATGTTATCAGATGATTCATGAAAGACCAAATGCCATGAGATAAGAGTCGTGCCCGACCACATACAACGGGCAAACATGCGAGGTTAAATTCTAAAAATTCACAGCTTTACAATTGTAACAAACTGGGCTTCAGAGCTCACATACCTGTGTACTTTACTTTATTTCTGGTCATCAACTCACTGGTCTGGCAAGCACCTACATTACTTGAGCCAGTAATAAATATTTTATTACTGACGACATGAAAACAGCAGTCTGGTCCATTCACGGTTACTTCAAACTTTCCTGAAGCCCTGCTGAAGTTCTACTTTCAGGGGCTATTCCCCTGTCTCATGGAAACAAGGCCTAATCAAGTACAGAAAATCACACCACCGGGACACCGCACCTTATTCGCGCGCACCCACTTTAATAATGGTTTTCATAAGAACTATTTCTTACTTGGCATTACCAACACACCTATTTTCTCACTGTTTTTAATCGTTTGAATTATAAATTAAATATTATAATTTACAAACAAATTATAAGTAATAGTTAAATTTACCCAAAAAATAAGACACATTTATTCTAACAGAATTATAAAATGCATGTGACATGACATATTCAGNACAGAATTATAAAATGCATTGAGACAACCCGACACGTGATGCATGGGGTGATTTTTCAAAGGTTTGAATAAAAAAAAAAGTTAAGAAACCGCGAGTAGGCTATACGCACAAATGACAGTGGCTCGCGTTTCGGTGTGAGAGAGCCTTTAAAGGTCGCCGCCTACCTGAAGGTGGTCAGAGCGTTTGAAGCCGAGAGGCGCAAGAACCATAAAGACTACACTGGCACGTTCGATCAAGTACGCCATCGCCGCTACGCACAGGGCTCTGAACTGACGAGAAATATTCTCGTCGTTCATCGTATACCTATGGAACTTAAAGCGGTGACCCTATCGTTTTTATTGATGAAAAGTCTGTAGCTATAGTCAATACACNAGAACCATAAAGACTACACTGGCACGTTCGATCAAGTACGCCATCGCCGCTACGCACAGGGCTCTGAACTGACGAGAAATATTCTCGTCGTTCATCGTATACCTATGGAACTTAAAGCGGTGACCCTATCGTTTTTATTGATGAAAAGTCTGTAGCTATAGTCAATACACGTCCATCGTGTGCTTCTGTGGGTATATAAAGCAAATANAGAAAAACAAAACCGTTTTTAAATAATGTTGGAGTGCTCAGAAATCGCGTTTCCTACCCCATACCTTTTTGTACTTCAGTTTAGGTTGGCACAGCAAGTAACCACGGCCCCAATGGCGGCCATGTTTGCCCAATCCCAGTAAAGCCGCGAGCACGTGTATAAGCTGTTCAATGTAAAGTGAGCACTTTTGAGGCACTAGTTACTTTTTCCTTTCAGCCATATTTTTTATCCTTTAACCAACTTTTTTAAAATAAATATTACAATGTACGTAATAAACACAGTGTGTATATTCCACCGCTCTCGGAAGTTAACGTCCAAGGCTAACATAAATCGTATTTATTTACTATTATTCCAAATGAGGACTTTCAGAAGTGCTCACTTTACCGTGAATGGCCTATAGTTGGAATCTTCCCTGCATTCGTACGTGTATGGGGCTCGGCCTTGAGACGCGCCCAGGTCCCTACACAGGACCTCAAGACTCTCATCTTAGTTTTAAAGAAGGTTAGAAAAAAATCCGTATTCTCAAGTATTCGGCGGCATCAGTCCTGCTTCACACGACCGCGAGCGCAGTATATGATTGGTTGGAATATTTCTTGGTAGTCTAAAGGCCGATTCGCATTGAAGTTGCGGCAGCTTTGCGTCATTATATTCACAGGTATAAATTGCGCAGTGGAGCGTTCACAATGAATATAAGGTGATATTGTTAATGTTTCCATGCGAGAAGTTTTACTAACTTGCACATGACGAAAAACGTAACGCAAGCCAATCAGATTTGAAGAAACCATTTTTTTTGTTGTTCTGTAGTTATTCTTACTCTTCCTAACTTCCGTATGAATATGTTAAATGGATACAACCGCAACGTAAAATTTAAATGTTTAATATCGTAGTACATATTTGAATAATAAACCAATTAACATTCTAAAAATCAGAATTTTAAGAAAGTCTAATAGCATTAACAGGCGTCAATTTAGGCGAGGGATAACATTATTATAGGCATATAANAATATAGGCACATAAATGTTTGAAAAGTTGCTGTAATAAGTTTTGTATGTACACTATTTCTTTATTATGCAAACCTACACATATATAAATGAGCGTTTTTCATATTCCAGATACAACTACAGCATATACGACTTATCATTCTTAACTCAAACGTAAAGTAAACACAGATACGACTATATAAAAAAAAATATAGACAAAATTAGCTAAAGTTAACATAATGTGGCCTAGGTAAACCATGTGAATAGGCCTTAAAACGGAGGTATTCATTCCAGTTTGAACATAATCAAATTTTATGATCGTACATTAAGAATCAAAGCTTCATATGACATAGAGGACGAAGTAACATAATTTTTTAAGTTTATACGGTTCCAGTTGTATTCGCATTTTTCCATGTGGAATTGAAATTATTAAATGAGGCAATCTTTAATTACGGTTACAGATGCGAAACCAATCATAATAAACAATAGAAGTCATCGATTTCGAAATAACTGTAAATATGGTCCATGTGCCTAGGGTAACCTTGGTTTTTAAGTACTGACTTTGTGAATTAAGTTATGGAGGAATATACCTGCATACAAGATGGCGAAGATAAATCCCCTTAAAAGACAATCCATAAAAAAAGGAGCTTAAATTAACGAAATAGACGAACCAGAAATATAATAGCTCAAATAGATCAAACTCTAAAAATGATCTGTGAATTCTAATTATGTACATATCTTGAGCAGGAGTAGAGGCGGGTGAATAAGGAAATTAAAATTACAATAGCATAATAATATTGTTACATGCTGACGCGAGCTCCATACGNCCGATACAACTACAGCATATCTGATAGCACTGTATTTCGATTTATCATTCTTAACTCAAACGTTAAGTGAACACAGATACGATTTTATAAAAAAAAAAAAAGAATTGACAGAATCAGCTAAAGTTAACATAACGTGGCCTAGGTAAACTATGTGAATCGGCCTTAAAAAGAAGGTATTCATTCCAGTTTGGAAATTTTGAAAACCTTCATAATAAAATTTTATGATCGGACATTAAAAATCAAAACTTCATATGAGATAGAGGACGACGTAACATTATTTTTGAAGTTTATACGGTTCCAGTTGTATTCGCATTTTTCCATGTGGAATTGAAATTATTAAATGAGGCAATATTTAATTACGGTTACAGATGTGAAACCAATCATGTTAAAAATAGAAGTTATCGATTTCGAAATAACTGTAAATATGTTCCATGTGCTTAGGGTAACCTTGGTTTTTAAGTACTGAGTTTGTGAATTAAGTTATGGAGGAATTTACCTACATACAATATGGCGGAGATAAATCCCCTTAAAAGACAATCCATAAAAAAAGGAGCTTAAATTAACAAACTAGACGAACCAGAAATATAATAGCTCAAATAGATCAAACTCTAAAAAGGATCTGTGAATTCTAATTATGTACATATCTTGAGCAGGACTAGAGGCGGGTGAATAAGGAAATTAAAATTACAATAGCATAATAATATTGTTACATGCTGACGCGAGCTCCATACACGGTCCGACTTTATAGAAGGGGGGGGGTGACCCCTCGACCCTACCCTCACCCAAGGCACCCTACTCGCTGCCCCCTAGTTCACGGGGGGGGGATGATTTGACAGCTGACCCGGCTCGCGTCACAGACCCTCCTCTCTTCCTCAATGCCGGAGAATCCAATGAACTTAGAGAATGCGCAAGAATGTTCTGGGAAGTAGGGCCCTCGGCGCAACGCGGTATTTGGAGAAGTTTCTGGGCGATGGCCCACGACCCCCGTAAATACAAGCCTCGGCTGGACTGTGGGTAGTCGCGCACTCGCAACCAGGCAGCGATTGGGGAAGGCTAGAATTGGTGAACTGCTTGGGTGGCGCTGCATTCGTAAACTGAGCTTGGTGGACGTGTGTAGGGTCGTTCGTAAACGNCCTACTTGTCCAGCCTTGCTTCCCTTCAGGTAGCTCGGTCAGCTGACGAAGCCTTGGGTTGGCAGGCACACGGCACGATGGGAGTCGACATGGCGACAGGAAGTTGGCGGCAAGAAGAACAGAGGAAAGGCGACTGCTGTCCCTCCTACCTCCACTACATCCCAGCTCAACACAACACAATACACAACGGTACACAGGATGGCAACATCCAAGTAGGAAAAACACAACGTTGCCAGTGGAATAGACGCAACCTCGAGCGGCTGTTCCAACAAAGAATACCTTCTCGTCATTGAGAGAGGAGGAAGACATCTCGAGCGATAGCTCGAAAACGGCCGAAACAAAAGAAAAAAATTGGAAAAAATCACAAGCTCCCCCGGTGTACATCCCTGACACCTCGAAACTTACATACATACATCGTAATTTCAAAGGAATAAAAAACACTTAATGAAAATCACAGTCACCAACAGACAACACCTGGAGGTGCTTGTAAGAAGGGAGTAGCACTTTCTGCAGGTTTCCTACGACTCTATAGCATACCCTATCACACGAATGGCAAATTAAAATAGTCATCAAAGGACTATCGCAACTCAGAAACACTGCACATAAGGAACGAGCTCAAATAATATGGCTTTAGACCAATCTCTGCTTGGAAATTCCACACACCAGCCAAAACACCTGCATTCTATGGAGCTGTAGTACATCCACACGATGAACTCGATATACTAAGAATACCCACGTTATATTACACGTCAGTTCGCATAGAACTGTAAAAACACCGCGCTGAAGATGTGGCGGCACACCTCGGCCAATCTGCGCTCTGTGTGTGGGACCGCACACACGAGCGCAGTTGCACTTTAAAAGAACAGGACAAAGCAAAGTGGAAATGTACACTTTGCAAGAAAACAGGACACTCGGCTGTATGGAGACAGTGCGAAGTTATCCAGAAACACTTTGAGGCACGCAAACAAAGACTGGGACCTAAACCCACCAAACAAACACGAGACACTAGGCAGGGAACCCCGGAAAACACGCGAGCAAACATTCAGTCAAAGGCTGAATTCCCTCCCCTTCAATCACAGAAAAGGCAGACTGAACAGGGAAACACACACAGGGAACAAGCACCCACACAACAGCAAAGGGAAAAATCACATACAATACAGGAGAAGGGACAACAACACAACAGGAAATACGGCCATGTTAGCAGCAATGCACNAACACAACAGAAAATACGGCCATGTTAGCAGCAATGCACGAACTGGCCGGTTTTCTGCGAGAAACACACTTCGTAACATTACTGGACCACTTTAGGCCCATAATCACAGAGGCGAAAGCCACGACAACACAACAGGAGAAGCTGATGCTGCTTCTCACAGCACTCGCCACTTTACCTAATTAAACTAACAGACACTAATTTATACTTAATACTCAACACTTTAAATTTAAATAAATAACTATAATAAACAAAAATAAAATAATCCATAATAAAATGTCCCAAACCGCAGTAACACGTAAATTATAACACATTACACACAACTTTTTTTTCCTCGGAATTCTCTGATCGGTCCGGGACGGAATTTAACACGTTTAATAAAACTACATGGCTCCAGCCTGAACATTTCAGTCGTCCGCACACAGTGCTAGAGACAACGCCTTAGCTACTCTCTACACTACATCAAAAGACCAATATATACACTGCACCTGCCCAGGCTGGTTATGTGGGAATTCGGGTAAGGTGGGAAATAGCCCCAACTACCCCTCGTTTTCCAGGTCGAAACACACACATGACAGTCGAGGTAGGGGTCGGGGGGCTAACCAAACTAAAATAAATAAATTAAACTATAAAGAAATTTATAATAAAGAAACCTTTTTTTAAATTACGAAAAAAAAAAATAATAAAATTAAATTTAAAAAATATACATTCACACATATATAAATAAATATATATATACACACATACACTACACTTGATACTAACTACTCATAATTACGCACCGACTTGATAGTTTGTTGCAGGTCGGGAAGAAGACTTCGGCTTCGAGAAGGGGGGCTCTACTGTTACTGGATTCTGTATAGATTCTGGTACCAGGGGCCCCTCCAACTCTTAGTATACTAACAACGATTTTTTTTTCTTTTTGGTGTCACTACACGATGAAACACGACCCGACACATACTCAAATCATTGGGTCGGCGGCGGGGCGCCGTGTATCTGTGTTTTCTTGGGCACCAGACTTGTATCAAGGCTGTTTATTGGTGTTGCCTATTATAAGTCAAATTTGTGTGTTCGTGTGTTCGGCTGGAGCGAATGTCAGTTTCGTGATGTCTGTCCAACATGGTGACCTGTTGTGTTCAAGTGTGCTAATTAATCTCGCATATAATGTGTAGGCGAGTCCCTAGTCACCCGTTTGCACACAACTGAACTCTCTTATTGCAGGACAATGCCGTTTGCACACAAATGAACATTCTTCTTGCAGGACAATACCGTTTGCACACAACTGAACACTCTT
>NQII01002195.1:96478-120156 GCA_002778355.1 Clitarchus hookeri | reverse complement strand
CCCCTTCCCCGACTCCCTTCCCCTCCGGCAGTGTCGCCAACATTGGCAGCGCGCACAAACTAACCTAGCTCACGGTCCCGCGTCTGCGGCGTTGCCAGGTCGCTCCGCCGAGGGAGGGGGGACTCTGTTCCTGGAACCAGGGTCCGTGGTGACGTGTGTAGTTGGGGGTGGAATTCCTGACAATACTTAAGGCGGTTTCACGCCCCTCCTTGTATTTCTCAAACCGGGTAAAGACCCGAAACAATTAAAGAACTACCGCTCCATTAGTCTGCTCAGTTCGCTTTCTAAGATCCACGAGCTTTCTTTATTGCGGCGCCTTAAAAATTATATTCGCGAAGCCAATATTTTTCCTAATGAGCAGTTTGGCTTTAGGAAAGCTCACTCTAACGTACATCAGCTCGTAAGATTATCCGAGCACATAACTCATACTTTAACTGGCGCCATTATACCGTCGCTGTATTCTTAGATGTCTAAAAGGCATTTTACAGGGTTTTCCATGCAGGGTTTCTCTATCAACTGTATGAGAATAACTTCCCCGATTGCTGCATTAAATTATTAGCTTCATATTTAGATAGGCGCTCGTTTACTGTCTCAATTGATGGAGCAACCTCAGGAAAGAAAATAGTTAGGGCTGGAGTCCCCCAGGTTAGCATATTAGATCCAGTATTGTATAATATTTATACCCACGATATTCCACGCCCCCTGAATTAGCATATTAATTCAGGCACACGATACAGTAATTCACACGAGATCTCGCAAAGCTGAACTTGCCACTCAGCGCGTCCAGGCACAGCTCCATGAGCTTGAAAATTATTTTAACCCGTGGCGAATTAAAGTACATGTTTGAAAATGCGAGGCTGTAGTCTTCACTCGACGGAATAATCCTTCCAATACGCCACATCTCACTCTCTTTGGGGAGAATATGCCATATAAAGAAGAGGTCAAATACCTTGGCCTTATCATGGATAGAAAGCTAACATGGCGACGCCATGTGGAAGTCATGAGAAATCTTGCTTATGCGCGAATTGCAACTTCATATCCTATTTTATCTCGTGGTTCTGGTTTGACACAGAAAAATGGGATGCGATTATATCAATCAACGATTCGCCCCATTATCACTTACGCAGCGCCCGCCTGGGCCTACTGTGCACAAACTCATTTACGTTCATTGCAGGTGGTGCAAAATAAATGCCTCCGATTGGCCGCCGATGCGCCCAGATATATACCGTTAGATGCCTGCACGCCGAATTAAAACAAGAAATGCTGGACGAAGTAATTCGCAAGTAAACTGAACGTTTTTACAAATCAAGTGNGCCGAATTAAAACAAGAAATGCTGGACGAAGTAATTCGCAAGTAAACTGAACGTTTTTACAAATCAAGTGAGGAACGTACAAATCCTCTCATAACTGCCCTTGGGGACTATGATATTGATTTAACGCAACGCTATAAGCGCTCTTAGTCGCTTCTAGCGCACAGGTCCCCTTAGCCCTGCTTGTAACACACTGCCAGGTCAACTGTGCTAGCACTTGTGCAGCTTTTTAGGATAGGTGTTTATCTATAGTTCAATTACTCTAGGAAGATGTATGTCTTGTTGACATACAGCCTTGGATTTACGTGAGGAGTCCTAACGGACACCTCTGGTGTAATTCTGTTATAATAAGGTACGGTAAAAACGTCCTCGAGGACTTCGTTTTTGTAATAGGTTAATTAGGTTAATATTAACTCTCTTTACCTTAAGGTAACTTACCATCTTGTCAAGGATTAGTAAAAGTCGGCGTGTGCTGCCTCTGCTGGCATTCACTAACAACTAATTCTATTTTACTTTTNGGGTGGGAGGGAGGGAGACGCCCAATCGCGCAACTCCCCCCACCGGAGTGATGTGCAAGCATTACTCTGGTGAAACCAGCGCCACACAAATGAAGGATGTCCCGTCCCCTCTCTACTAGTATTTTCTCTACCTACTAATAAAGAGCATGGTTCCCACCCATCTGTCTCCTGCAGCATTTTCTGATAATTCTGATAATGCATGCAACAATTTTTTTATTATTTCCTGTCGAAAGGGCTTTTACGGTGCTTATGCCGGTTTTTTCCTTTCTCTTCTTAGTATATCAGTTTACCTATAAGTACACTTAGGGAGGTTTTCATGGCCGAATCGTGGTTAGGGCAGTCCAATCCCTCTCTGCCGCGATGCATGTCTCCTTGCATGATTTCCTTTCCTTGTAGGTGTATGCGGCCTAGCCCTGAGACGCAATAAACTCCCGTCTCTACCTCGGACCTACACTTAATAATTAGCAATAGGGTAGGTTTAAAAAAACAACAACAAAGAATAACACCAACCAAGCAGCAGAGACACAGCACCAAAAGGGAAATCAGACGCAACCTCGTGCCGCTGTTCCAACAGAAAATGTCTTCTCACCACTGAAATAAGAAGACACTTCAAATGATAGCCAGGACAGCTCCAAAACGGCTGTAACACATATAAACATATGTCCAAAAACACTCGCTCCCCCGGTGTACATCCCTGACACCTCGAGNCTCCCCCGGTGTACATCCCTGACACCTCGAGACTTCAATACCTGGTTATCCAACTCGGCGAACACTACACTGAGAAAATCACAGTCACCAACAAACAACACCTGAAGGTGCTTTTTAGAGAAGGAGAAGTGCTATTTTTTCTGCAAGTTCCTACAATATCTATTACACACACGCTCAGAAAAACGTAAGGCCAATTACAATAGTCATCAAAGGACTAACACACAACGCAGACATAAAATACTTAGTGAAAGATTTCAAAGAATATGTATAGCTTCAGTCCAATCCACGTCTGGAAATTCCGAGGAATAGTTGACACACCTGCAGTCATTGGGGCTGTAGTACATCGACACAATTATTTAGACGTACTGAGAATACCCACACCATTCTACACGTCAGTTCGTATAGAACTGTACATACACCGCGCTGAAGATGTGGAGCAGCGTATGCGATGATGTGAGCTGGGCCACGCTCAGAAGAAATACTGCACACTTCGGCCAATCTGCGCTCCGTGTACGGGACCGCACACAAAGGCAGATCGCACTTTAAAAGAACAAGACAAAGCAAAATGTAAATGTACACTCTGAAAGAAAACAGGACACTCGGCTGTATGGAAACAGTGCGAAGTAATCCAGAAGCACATTGATGCATGCAAACAAAGGATTGGACCTAAACCCACCAAACAAACACGAGCCACTAGGAAAGAAATCCGGGCAAACACGCGAGCAGACATTCGGTCAAAGGCTGAATTCCAACTCCTTCAAACACAGAACAGGCAGACTGAGCAGGGAAACACTCAAAGGGAAAAATCACAGCAATACAATTTAGTTCGCGTCTACTAGTTTGTTATCTTTCACTTAAATTTTTAAATATCGCATAGTATAGAGACCTGAAAAATTCGTGAGTTCAATGACCTGCAGGATAGACTCTACAGTCTAATGCACACATTTGTCAATATCAACTGCACATTGGTTGTCTGCTGCCACAGTGGATGACTACTATTGGGCCAGCGTTCTCCAGGAGGTGTCAAACACCGTGTGAACCAATGTCTAAAGTTATATAAAAACACATGTGTTTTGAATTCTATCTTGTCCCAAAATGAATCCGCGAATTCTTNCCCAATCGCGCAACTCCCCCCACCAGAGTGATGTGCAAGCATTACTCTGGTGAAACCAGCGCCACACCAATGAAGGATGTCCTGTCCCCTCTCTACTAGTATTTTCTCTACCAACTAATAAAGAGCATGGTTTCCACCCATCTGTCTCCTGTAGCATTTTCTGATCATTCTGATAATGCATGCAACAATTTTTTAATTCTTTCCTGTCGAAAGGGCTTTTAGGTGACTATGCCGGTTTTTCCCTTTCTCTTCTTAGTATAGTAGTTTAGCTATAAGTACACTTAGGGAGGTTTTCATGGCCGAATCGTGGTTAGGGCAGTCCAGTCCCTCGCTGCCGCGATGCATGTCTCCTTGCATGATTTCCTTTCCTTGTAGATGTATGCGGCCTAGCCCTGAGACGCAATAAACTCCCGTCTCTACCTCGGACGTACACTTAATAATTAGCAATACGGTAGGTTTAAAAAAACAACAAAGAATGGCACCAACCAAGCAGGAGACACACAGCACCAAAACGGAAATCAGACGCAACCTCGTGCAGCTGTTCCAACAGAAAATGCCTTCTAACCTCTGAGATAAGAAAACACTTCAAATGATAGCCAGGACAGCTCCAAAACGACTGTAACACATATAAACATATGTCCAAAAACACTCGCTCCACCGGTGTACATCCCTGACACATAGATACTTCAATACCTGGTTATCCAACTCGGCGAACACTACACTGAGAAAATCACAGTCACCAACAAACAACACCTAAAGGTGCTTTTAGAGAAGGAGAAGTGCTATTTTTTCTGCAAGTTCCTACAATAACTATTACACACACGCTCAGAAAAACTTAAGGCCAATTACAATAGTCCTCAAAGGACTAACACACAACGCAGACATAAAATACTTAGTGAAAGATTTCAAAGAATATGTATAGCTTCAGTCCAATCCACGTCTGGAAATTCCGAGCACTAGTTGACACACCTGCAGTCATTGGGGCTGTAGTACATCGACACAATTATTTAGACGTACTGAGAATACCCACACCATTCTACACGTCAGTTCGTATAGAACTGTACATACACCGCGCTGAAGATGTGGTGCAGTGCATGCAGTGTTGTGCACTGGGCAACTCTCAGAAATACTGCACACTTGAGCCAATCTGCGCTCTGTGTGCGGGACCGCACACAAAGGCAGATTGCACTTTAAAAGAACAAGACAAAGCAAAGTGTAAATGTACACTCTGAAAGAAAACAGGACACTCGGCTGTATGGAAACAGTGCGAAGTAATCCAGAAGCACATTGATGCATGCAAACAAAGGATTGGACCTAAACCCACCAAACAAACACGAGCCACTAGGAAAGAAATCCGGGCAAACACGCGAGCAGACATTCGGTCAAAGGCTGAATTCCAACTCCTTCAAACACAGAACAGGCAGACTGAGCAGGGAAACACTCAAAGGGAAAAATCACAGCAATACAATTTAGTTCGCGTCTACTAGTTTGTTATCTTTCACTTAAATTTTTAAATATCGCATAGTATAGAGACCTGAAAAATTCGTGAGTTCAATGACCTGCAGGATAGACTCTACAGTCTAATGCACACATTTGTCAATATCAACTGCACATTGGTTGTCTGCTGCCACAGTGGATGGCTACTATTGGGCCAGCGTTCTCCAGGAGGTGTCAAACACCGTGTGGACCAATGTCTAAAGTTATATAAAAACACATGTGTTTTGAATTCTATCTTGTCCCAAAATGAATCCGCGAATTCTTNAACCAATGTCTAAAGTTATATAAAAACACATGTGTTTTGAATTCTATCTTGTCCCAAAATGAATCCGCGAATTCTTCAGGTCTCTACGCATAGAGTATGTTATAAATTTTTGTTACCTAAAATCAAAATCAATAATTCAGTAAGGTCTGTATTCTAGTCCCCATTAATTTTAATAGTAAAACGGTGCATAATAATAATCTAAAGAGATAAAAACAAATAGCACTGTATATACGTATCTGCGATTAAGTGGAAAAGTAAAAAGATTTTATTTATTTCTATTTTTTTACAGGCTGGCTAGTAGTAGATTCACAACAAATCCCCTGGCATTTCCCCGATTTTCCAATGTGCTTTGTTACATTTTCGTAATGAACATAATGACAAAAATTATACATTTTTTATGTTATCTAAAAAATTACAAATTTTTCGTGGGTAACTTTAACATAGCCTTCCTTTATGAATGATTTCTTATACAGTAACAAATATTTATAAAATTCATAAAATACTTAAAAAAAGTATAGTATAAACAAAGACGGCACATGGAAAAAGTGACACGCAAGTTAAATACTAGCTTTCTCAGGGTGAGAAACCAAATTACGGTACAAAAGCAAGACACAATACAATATCAATTTAATTAGACCCACTTATAAATTATATGTATACATTTGACAGTTCCAATATTTACAATAAAATCCGCATTACATCTTTATTCAGTCCCATCTCAGTTAAGTCCAGGTCCCACCAGTCCGCAATGTTCTAGAGTTCTCCGTTCGGCCTTATGCACAGTAACCTTCGCTCGTCGGGTACCATGCGTTCCCGTCCATTCACACCACAAACACCTTGTCCGCCGTCGCCTCGCAATCTCCCCTCGCCGTCCGCTTTTTTCACCGATGTCTCTCGCTGCACCACGCGGCGCTCATTACCGCACTCAGCCAATTGGCTTCCACAGAAAGAGTGCCGAGCCTTGGATCGCTGCAGTATTTATAGGGTCGTAGGCCATCGCCCAGAAATTTCTCTAAATGCCGCGTTGCGCCGAGGGTTCTAGTTTCCAGAATGTCCTTGCGCATTCTCTAAACTCGTCGGCTTCACAAGCAAGGAGATGAGGGGGTTATGGGACGCCAGTCAAGGTCGCCACTGTCAATCATTCCAATCCGCTAGCGGGTCTGCCTGGCCTNCCCCCTCCAGTAAGAGCTGGACCGCGCATAGAGCTAGCGTCTAGTGCGAGCGCCAGAGTGTGACGATATGTAAGTTTCCGCAATTAAATTATACTACAACGAAAACACGCGCATAGTCTATGTCATAATGAAGCTCTGTTCTCTCGGCTCAGTAGCACAGACTGCTGGAATAAATATTTTTATAGTACGATTCATAAAAACAAATTATTTAAACGAAAATATAAATACACGACTTTTCTTATAGCAATACGTGTGGGTATTCGGGAAATTAACACGTGTTGTGTGATTTTGTCGCCCCGGAAAACTCCAAGAATGTCCCGAACCCCATAACTTNTATTCGGGAAATTAACACGTGTTGTGTGATTTTGTCGCCCCGGAAAACTCCAAGAATGTCCCGAACCCCATAACTTGTATGGTTCTCGTGTTGAATGCACATAATTTAACTTGAAAAGAGAACACTTAATTCTACATAGCATTTTTTTATCATCGCAGTTTTTGGAATTTAGTAAAGTACAGTAAGTTTCTGATATAACTCATGAGCATACTTTCCTCTACATTGATGCAAGTAATTTTGATGCAGTTCTTATAATGTTAGATTGAAGGAGAGTCTTGGCGTCCCGTCGATATCGATATCATTAGAGATGCAACCAGAAACAAATGCAACACACTAGTGATAAAATTAGAAATACACACGTGCCTTACCTAGGACTCGAACCCAGAACGCTTTGTACCGTAAGCTGAAGTGCAACCAATTGCATTACAGAGGTAGGATTCAGACAATCAACTTCGGTTGTAATCAGTCTAATGTTTTGATAGACTGGGTTTACCGACCTCAAATATTTACAGGGATATCATTTCAAAAACAACGGCGTGAGTCACTTAAATCAAGCAAGTTTACGTGGCATTCCGTTTCACTACTTGTGTGTACAATTATAAGGAAATAAGTTGACTAGTTACCGAGATACGGCATTACAGCTATATTTTCTCATTCGGCCCTACCGTACAAAAAGCCCTAAAACAGGCTCTGTACAGAGATATCGGATGCTTCTAGTAGATACTGTCATCGTACAAAGTTTGGTTAAATTTGTTCGAATTATTTAATAGATATGATAAACTTATCTAAATAATTTATACCGCCATCGCTTTGAAAAAAGTTTAACCCACGTAAATCATGAAGGTTTGCATGGCCTACTGTAGTATTACTTGACTGTCAAATTTTGTTGCAATCGGTTGATTTTTCCCGAGATGTGACTTAAATACTTTATTTTCAGCGTAGCACTATCTTCCAAAATGGCGAACAAACGGTTATGCATTGGCACATATGATGCTTGTAATATATTCTTTCAGCATAAAAAGTTTGGTCGAAATTAGTCAAACGATTTGGTAGATGTAGCAAATGAACCGAAAATATTTATTTGGCTGGCGTTTTAAAAATAAGTTCCTTATCTATTCAAATTGCATATATTAACGTGAACTAAAATGGTTTTACTTACATACCAAATTTGGCATAAATCGATTGTGTTGTTACTGATATATAATGTAAAAGCTTTATTTTTCATGTCGTACTATCTTCCGAAATGGTGGGCATATAACTTATCGCTTTCTAAATTCAATGCTTACATAATGCACTGCTAATGTACCAAATTTGGTTTCTATCGGTTAAATGGTTCCCGATATAAGGCACAATGCCCTAAATTAATTGTCACCATTTTCAAAATGAGTACCCTGCGTTATCGAAAACTATTAAAGACACATGACCATGTGGACCAAGTTTGGTAAAATTCGGTTCACGGGTTTAAAAGTTATTAAGGGTGGAGCTTACATTCCAGGCCGACATTCGGGTGATTACATAAGCCTGGCTTTAGAGGCACCTTTTTTTCGCGAAAATATTTCAGGACAAGTTGTGTTCCAAAACACGTTAGTTCAGAACCACTTTGGATGACTGGATCGTTTGAATTGAATTGTTACACGTCTTATCTGTCTGGCCGCGAATCGTGGACGATCAGTATCGGAGAAACTTAATTCTGATTGGCTCACTCGTGTAACAGACTCTCTTCAACAAAGGCAAGCGGCCAATAGCCAAAGGAAACCTGCTAGTGTGCCCATAAGATATTGAAGTGGCTCTACCTATCTTTCCTTCGGAAAGTAACTAATTTTTTTTTACTCAGCACATAATAGTCATTGTTATATATGCAAGCTAATATATAATATTGACCTCACCAAAATTTAGTAAAGATTTTAAAGAAAATTGATAAATAACAGTTTATTGAAACAATGTGATAATTTCCATCGTTTTATTGATTATTTTTGCTGAAGCGTTTACTTCCGGTTTTAAAATATATAATGTAATTGCCAATATACAGGGGCAGTGATATTTCGCGAAAATATTTCGAGACAAGATACAGTCCAAAGCACTGTAGGGTTGTCCAGCTTCTCTGATTGGCTCAAAAATGTTCTGGCCAGTGTTAACCGTTTGTGCACGAATCACGAAGTTTCAGGGTCGGAGTTACTTAGTCCTGAGTGGCTTGGTCAAAGACGGACACGGCACCATCAGCCAATGGAAGTATAACAACAGCTGAGGTGTGTATAGAGTATTGAAGTCTACTGTGTGCTCCGATTTTTACGCGAAAAGTCACTGGCCCTACCAATATATAATGTTGGGCAAAATTTATGCATCAAAACTAATTTTGAACTGTCATATTTCAAATTTTAGCCATGGGGAAACCTCGTATCCCAACTTTATTCGTAGATATTATTCACGTCAAATATTCGGTAGACCTGCTATCGCCTTCCCTAGTTTACCGATCAATAAATGTTCCTGCGCTATTAAGCTTGTTTATCGTATCCCCATTATCGCAAACTTGAGCGACTGCGACGTTTGTTAAAATCCGTGAAATAAATAAATCAGGGGAAAAGGAAATTGTTACGATGAAGCAGCTATTCAGCACCCTCGCGCCAATGAATCTGATTTGGTCCTCCCTTCATTTTCCTACCAAGTGCATTGTACCAACCTGTATTTGGTGCCTGCATTTGTAGGTATAGTCTATTCACGGGTTTTGAATCAAACCTTCGGAATGTCACCCCATGTACGAGGTTTTTGGACGTTACCCTAAATATGTCATGCATAGAGACCTGAAGAATTCGCGGATTCATTTTGGGACAAGCTAGAATTCAAAACACGTGCGTTTATATAACTTAAGCCGTTGGTTCACACGGTGTTTGACACCTCCTGGAGAACGGTGTCCAATTGTCGCCTTCCGCTGTGACAGCAGACAACCAACGCGCTGTTGATATCGGCATGTTTGTACAAAAGACTGTAGAGTCTAGCCTGCAGGTCATTGAACTCGCGAATTTTTCAGGTCTCTAGTCATGCATCACGAGCGTTTTATTCTTCTGTTAACACGAAAGCATCTTACTTTCAGTTAAGATGAACTTTTACGTATGTATTACTTATAAATTATCATGTTCTATTTTTAATTAGTGTGGATAAAAGTAGGAGAGGAAATAGATGCGTTGGCAATGTCCAGTAAGAAATAGTTTATCTTCCAAATTTGGTTAAACCGAATGCGGACGAATGCGGTGCGTTGCCCCTTTGGCTAGAGCTTTGTTTGCACGAGGCGGAGGAATAGCTTGAAAGTAGNATGCGGACGAATGCGGTGCGTTGCCCCTTTGGCTAGAGCTTTGTTTGCACGAGGCGGAGGAATAGCTTGAAAGTAGAACCTGAGCAGTGCTTCAGAGAAGTTGGAAGTAACCGCGAACGGATCGAGGTCGCGGTTGGACCAGTCGTGAGTGCGAAATAAGACAGACTGATGCGCTGTGCTCCTTTCTTATACATACCTGTATTACGTTGACCACGTTTCACCTCGCATGTTCTTTCACGTGTACGTAAAACATGTTCTTTTCCGGTGACACATTACATTGGTCCATGTAAGTGCGTAAACTTAGTGTAACTAATATAAATGCCGGGGAAAGGAGACGTTNGGTGACACATTACATTGGTCCATGTAAGTGCGTAAACTTAGTGTAACTAATATAAATGCCGGGGAAAGGAGACGTTGTTTCCAGGTTAAAATTGGAGTTATATGAAGTATTAATTGTGTTATAACTAGGGGCAGTGATATTTCGCGAAAAGATTTCGAGACAAGATACAGTCCAAAGCACTGTATGTTCGTCCAGGTTTTTGATTGGCTAAAAAATGTTCTGGCCCGTGTTAACCGTTTGCGCACGAATCACGAAGGTTCAGTGTCGGAGTTGCTTAGTCCTCAGGGGCTTGGTCAAAGACGGACACGGCACCAGCAGCCAATTGACGTATAACAACAGCTGAGGTGTGTATATAGTATTAAAGTCTACTGTGTGCTCCGATTTTTACGCGAAAAGTCACTGGCCCTAGTTATAACTTTAATTCGTGCGAGAACAACGTTCGGGATTTATTAAAACTTAGAAAACAGCTCAGAGATTGCGGTAAACTCCCGAATGAAATGCACCTGTGGGAGATGCAGACATGCTTTTCGTGTATATGCGAATAAATAATTAATAATACGCGTTGATCTTTTAGAGAAAATTAAACTGTGTTCCATGACGAGTTAAAATTACAAACTTAGTACTAAACATTCTGCAGTTCATGCTAGCATCTTTATACTTCTGAAAAACATAATTAATAAACATCGGCCATGTAAGAAAACTATCTAAATATTAACAAACTAACAAACAATGCTAAGTCTATCTTCTATTATTCTTTCTTACTCTCCGTCCCGGGAGAAAATGACGATAAATGCGCTAGATAACCACGAAAAACAAAGACAACACAACATCGACCCTATTGGGATTTTATTTTATTTATTTTATCGAGCAACGAAGTTAAGTTGTACAGAGCCGCGGATTACGCAAAAGCTAGGCAATGACAAGGTTTTATTTATGTGTTTTTTTTTTCATTAGACCAAACGGTTGTGAAATAGGTCTTGCTGAAACACGTTATCAACGAAACATAGCCGGCTTACGTGTGTTACTTGTAACGCCTGACGTATAACGTGAAGTAATCGTAATACCGGCCTTAGACGTATTAAGTCTGTGTGTCACTATACGGCGTCCAAATTTAACGTTGCTTAGAACTGAAATACTAATACGTATACTAAATGATCAAATCGAACAGCTGGAGTTTGAATGCAGTAGTGTTAAAAAAAAAAAAAAAAAAAAAAAACAAGGTTTATAGANCAACGCGAAATATAAAATCTGAGCAGTGCAATAAATGTTCTGAGTGAAGTTAACTTTATTACCTCGTATAAAGATGAAGTTCTACTACACGCCTAAAAAGAAGAAGTTTTGCACCATTGGGATTACTGAGTTACTGTATAGTTTGCTCACTACCCAAGAGAAAGAATAAAATTATCTTTGAAGTTAATGGAATGGTGAGTTCATGTTATTATGTTGGTATGATTGGACTTCGCCCATTGCCGACTGCGATTGTTCATAGAGTCCAGTGTCTCATCTGAAGAAGAAAACAGATCCCAGGCCCCGAAACGTCGTGAAAACTTGTAATAATTATTGTGTTATAATTTTTTCGTCATTTTTTGTCCTCTGTTGGTTTTTTTTATTCTTTACTCTGATTATTTTGTGGTCCCTGTGTTGTTCGTAGTGTTGAATTATTTGGGTTCATAATGTGACAAGGAATACTTTTTTCTGACTTGTGTTTCATTGTGGTTTTTTGTCCTATTTTTGTACGAGTGTTTAGTTTTTATTGTTTAGCTTTGTCCAATGTCCACTGATATTGTATTTGCAATCTTTGTTCACTTGTGTCGTGTTTTAGTTTTTTGTCATCGTGTTGTCTTTTCTTTCGGTTTGCTTTTGTTGTCTGTCCTGTTTTGTAATAACAAGTTTTTCGTCCGTCGTTTTGTTGTTTTGATAATTTAACTATATTTGTTTTCTAGTGACAAGGAAACAGCATTTCCTAATTATCTGTCTGTGGTGTTGTAAAATATTTTTTTTTTCTCTTGCTGAGTTCTGTGAGAGTGCGATTCTTCTATGCAAGAGGAATCCAACGGCCAGATTAATGCTTTAGAGAAAACAGGACATACACCAGTGACAAAAATTGTATGATATGTATGCAAACAAACCAGTTCTTTACTTTGCTTAATAGCAACAAAAGAAATAAGATTCAACCATAAAACACGGAAAATTTCTAATAATTCCAGGTTTAAAGTATATATGGTGGTTTATTCTATATTTCTTTTTAGGTTACTCAAAATTATTAATATTTCAATAATTAAAGTATATTCGCATACAAACATTTATATAACTATATACTCATGATAAACCAACGAGATGCTTTAACGACATCCTCTGGGCATGACTTTACATTTCGTGATGTTTATTGTGAGCCAATCAGATGCATAAGTGACCTTATATTAGTTTCCCAATTTGCCACAGTGGAATCAAGAGTTTAGCAAAAGAACGCACATTTTTGGGGTCTCCTCAATTTACGTTTTAAAATATCGATCTTTACTTCAGTGCCAGTAAAGGAATGGCTCGTGTAGGAGGACAGTGGTTCGCTCTTCAGTACGCGTATTTGTCTTGTCTCAAGCCAACTGATCTTGTTCCCGTCTACATCCTGCTTTCCTTTAACAATTTGTTTTCCATTATCTTGTGTTCCAGGAAAGTCGTTTGACATCGTACGATATACGACAAATGGTTTTTTTTTCTCCGTCACGTTCGTGTAGACGGTCAGCTGTTGCAGTTTCAGAGCACGTTAAATGTCAGCGAAATCTCCGGCGTTGGGTAGGAAACTATGTCCCGAGATCAGAAACTTCAGAGTGACAGGTTGTAATGACGGGTGTAGTTCCAAAATACTTTTAAGCAACAGCGTAACTTTAATATTGCTGTTTTGCGCTCCACAGGAATCGGCCCGTCAGAATGAGATGAGTGACTTTTCCATTCGCATGCTCCAAGATGTGATTACGTAAACACGATCCAACATCCTGAGCTCCGAGTGCTGCTTGCCCTTCTTGCCACAAATAACACGAACCTTCATTTGTTTTTCCAGATAGAATACAACAATAAATTATAAATCCAAAATGAATGTTGTTACTTTACAGAGGTTATGAGCAAATGGTTGTTTGATCTTTATCGCAAACACATACAATCTCTTTGTCCACAAAACTAATGACATATAGGTTGTTGGATCCTTATTGCGAAATTCCTTAACAGTTGTTTATAGTATGGTAGTTAGTACTTTATGTCATAGATAGCACTACACACATCATACCACTTGGATCTATTTTGCATATTGTAGAGCTAATTTCCGGCAATCTATTGTGTAGATAACTCTGTTTGTGCGAAAAATGGTTGTTGGATCCTTAATGCATAACTTTATTTAGTCTCGTGGCCGGCAATGGACACAATCCAATCATACCAACATAATAAAGTATGAAATGAATATACACTTTGTCTGTACAAAATACCACGCCTGCCATTTCAATGTCTCTTTGTAATGCGCCTAAAGCGAACATCTTTTATGAGCAACCAAATTAGAGTTGGTGGGAAAAAAACATTTTAACTATATAATATGTGCTTTTCATGTTAGCCGTTAATTTTCAGTATTCCGAAGTCATGCATGTCTGCTTTTTTTTTTGTCCTCACGCGTACGTGAAGTTGGGTTGACACGACTGTAGCAGCTGTCGTGAAAATTACTTTCACGACAGTGCGTGTTTACGTGTGTATCAAAACGCACTGTGATGTTAAACTCAAAAAGAAAATGTCGGATATAATTTAATAACGTTGTGGGGTCAGTGTTGTAACAAAAATTAAAGTGCCAAAAGAAAGTAAGTAAAAAAAAAAGTTAGAAAGAAGAGAGAATTTGGGCGCTTCAAACACAGTAATGAAAGAACTAGCATAAGAAGGGCCGCCAACGTTACCGATGCGTATTGCAAAATGCACGAACGATGTAACAATATAACAACACTGAAACATAACTGTCAAACATAACACATGTACCAATTTAATTCACTTTCACCATCGTGACAGCGATGCGCACAGTGTTCACGCCACGAAAGTACCGCGATAGTTGCAAGTGCTCTCACGTCGACTACTATCGACCGTCTAGCTCGACCGTAATAATCGCGATAGCGCTATCACGACAGCGCGAGAGCAAAGGTCGGTTTACGATTAAACACGTGTACATACGTAATGAACGAGTGCTTGTCGATTCCGTTTTCGTAGGGACCTGGAAATTCGCCGCCTTTTCCCCTCACTTTCGTAGGCAAAAGTGAAAGGAATAAAATATGGGGAAAAACCGCGGCCCAGGGCCTATACTGCGTCGCACAACCAACTACCCGGCTTGCGAATCGCCGCGCACGTCGGGTTAACTGCCATACTGAATGAAGGCCTGGGCGGGGAGGGGTAGCTGCCCCTAACCCAGACTGCTTGGGAAGACAAGGGCCCTCACAGGCCTGTACATCCCCCGCGACGGTGATGATAAGCGGCGGCGAGTACTTGTCAGAATGAAACAAAGAATTTTTACGAAACGGTTTATGGTCATCGCGTACGCATCGTGTAGGAACGTCTTTGACGTGGGTAAGACGTGTAGGACACGAAGATACTTTATTTCGTGTCGTTTACGAAAGACCTTCACCCAATAGAATCGAAGGAGAAAATAAGAATAAGAAACAATGTACTGCCCTAAAAAGAATATCTTATTTCTAAAAAAAAAATACGTTTTAATTTTTCTTTACTTATTTAAAAAATACGTCTATGCGGTAGCGTGTGGTGAAGTGTTGCAAGGTAACCTGGTGCTTGCGCACTACTGTACATTCTCGGTGCACGCAGCAGGAGTCGGTAACCACTACAGCCTAGGGTAACTGCATGTATCCCGACCAATCACAAGCGAGCAGCAAGGGACCCATTACACGCTCCGGTAGCGTCACTTGCCGAGCTACGTTTTAGTGGTGGAAGTGTAAACTAGCAAGCAACAGGGTACAGCACAGAGCTAACGCCAGCTTACCTTGCAACAGTTCACCACGCGCCGCTGCATCTATGGTGTACGTAATGATTAATTGTATTTAATTTTTGTATTGTATTATAAAGTTTTGTGTTATATTATTGACAAATGCAGTGTATTAAGTACTGGCAGAATAAGGATGCGAATAAAATGAAAATAAATTAAATGTCGTTTAGTAATAAATCACTACTTCACTAAATCAAGTTAATTTCTAGTCGTGCGTGACTGGTTGAACATTCACTAAGAACCACACAATTTCGTAAACGTTCTATGCAGGCGTCTTTCCGTACACGAAATTGATTATGAACAGAGCTTAAGGGTCCCACCTGCCAGCATGGTTCTTCTCCTTTATTGGCCGTGAAGANTTTTTCTCCTTTTTTTTCTGGCCGAGAAACGCGGCAGCTATAAGGGTTACACTCGCACGCGCTACAAGAGCGCCATCGCCGCTACGCGCAGGGCTCTGGACTGGCGTGCAGTGTTCTCGTAGTGCTGCGTGTACCAATGGGACTCTCAGCTGTGACCCTATCATTTTATTGATGAAACATCTGTAGCAAAGTTCAGCACAGGCTCCTATCGTTGTTTGGCTCGTGTCCGGCTGGTATGTTTTAAGTTACGGCAGTGTGGAAAAGCCGTTTTTCAACTATATTGGAGGGCTGCAAAATAATATTTACAGCATGCGTGGTAACTAAGTACCACTCCGTCCTCGTATGGGGCACGATGTCTTTTCGTAGGTAAACATACTTGGGGCACGTTTAAATAGTTATGTTGAAAAACCAGGATTTCAAACACTCAGCAACGCAGTTCGAACGCTACGTAGGCGTAACACTTAACTATAGGCTGTTTACGGTAAAGTGAGCACTTTTGAGGCCTTGGCTACTTTTTCCTTTCAGCCATTTTTTTAATTCTTTAACCTCTTTTTTGAATAAACATTGCCATTTAAGTAATAAACACATCGNAGTTCAAGCGCTACGTAGGCGTAACACTTAACTATAGGCTGTTTACGGTAAAGTGAGCACTTTTGAGGCCTTGGCTACTTTTTCCTTTCAGCCATTTTTTTTATCTTTAACTTTTTTTTAAAATCAATATTGCCATTTAAGTAATAAACACAGCATGTATATTCCACCGCACTCGGAAGTTAACGTCTGGCTAAAATAAAATTAATTTATTCCAAATGAGAGGGCTCTCAAAAGTGCTCACTTTACAGAGAATAGCGTATATCACCGTGTCAACTGGGCGTTGTTGAGCAGAGTGGGAAGGGTGCTTGTGATGGCGAGGTTCTAGCTAGGATTCCGCGACACGGGCCTTGTTTTTTTCTCTTCCTTTTGTGCTGGTTGAAGACCCTTTGTGTGAAAGTTCCAGGAACTGTACCCTTGTAATACCTGTAAATGAGGCCAACTCCCGATCCCTCGCTCCCATGATGCATGTCTCCTCGCATGATTTCCTTTTCTTGTAGGCGTTTGGGGGGCTTAGCCCTGAGGCGCAATAACTACATTCCCTACCGCAGGGCTCACAACAAACACTTAGTTTTAGAGTAGGTTAGAAGAAAAAAAAACTCGCATAAGAGAACAGAAGAGACACAGCCTAGAATATTANCTCACTTTACAGAGAATAGCGTATATCACCGTGTCAACTGGGCGTTGTTGAGCAGAGTGGGAAGGGTGCTTGTGATGACCAGGTTCTAGCTAGGATTCCGCGACACGGGCCTCTGACGCTTGGAATGTTTTTTTTTCTTCCTTTTGTGCTTGTTGAAGACCCTTTGTGTGAAAGTTCCGGGAACTTGACCCTTGTAATACCTGTAAATGAGGCCAACTCCCAATCCCTCGCTGACGTGATGCATGTCTCCTCGCATGATTTCCTTTTCTTGTAGGCGTTTGGGGGGCTTAGCCCTGAGGCGCACTAACTACATTCCCTACCGCAGGGCTCACAACAAACACTTAGTTTTAGAGTAGGTTAGAAGAAAAAAAAACTCGCATAAGAGAACAGAANAGGGGGGGGAGGGGTTGTCTGTGCACTATATCCAGTACAGTGCTCATCAAGAGAAACACACTGTGCAGAAAAAAAAAAAAAAAAAAAAAAAAACAATTTATTTACTTATTTATTTATTTACCGTTATAATGAAACGTTATGCGCTATGCGTATCAGTCTTCACTGACTGACTTCACCGTGCCGAGCCATCCTGGACAAACGGAACACACCCAATGACAAGCCAGAGCTGGGCGGGATGGCAGTATGTTATGCTGTGTGCAGCCCCTCAGAGAGGAGTCGTATAACCATAAACCAACTGATATTGGGAAGTATTGTCTATTCACGGTTTCTTTACACTTTTTGAATCAAACCTTTGCAAAATCTCCTCATGCATGACGTGTTTGGTTTTCCCCTAAATGTGGGCATGTATCACAAGTGTTTTATACGTGTGTTAACATAAAAGTACCTTATTTTTTTGGTTAAATTGAACTTTTACCTTTACGGTATCTACACTTGTTAATATTTTATTTGTAGTAAATATGAATAAAGACTGGGAGAGAATATATGTGTTGGTAATGCCTAGTAAGATATATAGTTCTCTTGAAAAATATTATTAGACTGAGTACGCACGAATGCGGTGCTTTGTCCGTTCGGTGTAATTTTCGATACTTGGTTAAGCTTCGTTTCACATGGGGCAGAGGAATATTCTGGAACTAGAACTTTAGTATGGCTTCAGAAAAGTTGGAGGTAATCGAGAATGGACTATGACTAGGGGCAGTGATATTTCGCGAAAAGATTTTTAGACAAGATAGAGTCCAAAGCACTGTAGGGTCGCCCAGCTTCTTTGATTGGCTAAAAAATGTTCTGGCNAGATTTTTAGACAAGATAGAGTCCAAAGCACTGTAGGGTCGCCCAGCTTCTTTGATTGGCTAAAAAATGTTCTGGCACGTGTTAACCGTTTGTGCAAGAATCACGAAGGTTCAGTGTCGGAGTTACTTAGTCCTGAGTGGCTTGGTCAAAGANCCGTGTTAACCGTTTGTGCAAGAATCACGAAGGTTCAGTGTCGGAGTTACTTAGTCCTGAGTGGCTTGGTCAAAGATGGAGACGGCACCAGCAGCCAATGAAAGTATAACAATAGCTGAGGTGTGTATAGAGTATTGAAGTCTACTGTGTGCTCCGACTTTTACGCGAAAAGTCACTGGCCCTAACTATAACAGTTAGTCGGGCAGGCACACATGCGGAATTTCCTCGTAGACAGAGTAAAGCGACTTAAGAACGGAACAACAAGGCATCGTAGATGCGAACCACGTGCTTCGATCGCGTGTCACGTTTATTCGTAAATCGTGAGAAGACATCAGTAGTGAAACGTATGCGACGAACATATTTTTTGTTGTCGCGGTAGTTCGTAATTCATATTTTTGTGTTATGCATTTGCATTAAATCACATTTACTTAAATAGTAAGGAGTAAATATTAGTTATTTATAACACCTAGACTACATTCCATGGTGTTAGTTTAACACACAGTATGTTTAAAATAAATTATTTGAATAATTTGTGCCAATTCTGGTTAGCTTATTATTTTCAAATTAATTCAGGTTGGTAGCCTAAAGAATGTGTCTGTGTTTTTTTGTTCTGTTGTGTTAAAATTCTAATTTGAAATCTACAAAGATCAAACTTAGTAACTAATATATGCCTAAGTTTTGAATTATTTAAAACAAGCCTACGCCTCCGCTCATTATCAGTAGCACCCCTAATTTTTGAGATAATTTTTATTTACGACTTAATATAAATAACATATTTGCACTCACTAATGATCNAGTAGCACCCCTAATTTTTGAGATAATTTTTATTTACGACTTAATATAAATAACATATTTGCACTCACTAATGATCCATAAACATTTTTTCCCGATGTTTAAAAATCGTAAATATATAGTATTTCATGTATTTGTTCAAATCACAGATATATCGAGTAAACAGTGATGAATTATGTTGTNCATCGTAAATATATAGTATTTCATGTATTTGTTCAAATCACAGATATATCGAGTAAACAGTGATGAATTATGTTGTAATTCAGCGATCATTTTGCTTCATCCATTCATCCAGAACCTAGCGTTTGGTATTGTCTTGTTCGGCGCATCGAACTTGTGCAGGGCATAAAAACAAAATCAATTGTACGCCTTATTTTAAAAAATCGGGAAAATTTGATTTATAATCGACGTAAAACATGTGTATGAGTTCCACCCACGGGTTTACAATTTACTATTTACGCTGCAACCGCCGATCGTGCAAATGGAACCACGACTTCCGTATTTACGATTCTCTAAAAACTCGGCAATTTAGCTAACTTAATTTTAGTTAAATTAAACTTTAATCAAATGTCGGTTTGAGTTTCTGACTTTATTGGACCACAGCTTAGACACGTCCCAGGCGATTGTCAGCCAATAACGAACATGCAAGGGAAAAATTATCGAACCATTTGCTTAGTGAAATCCAAACGATAAAATAGTGCGCAGAAGTCCAAAACGCGCCGGGGGAGTCCATTGCCGCTACACGAAGGGGCGGGGTTGTTCAGTTCAGTAGTGACAGCGGCCGAGAGTGTTTGGCGAGAGCTGCTCCGTATGNGGTTTGGCGCGAGCTGCTCCGTATGTGCATATTACCAGTAGAAAAAAAACGTAAGCGGCGCAGCGCAGTATTTAACAGGGCGGTGGCAGAGAGCGATGTTATCAGTTTGGTATGTATAGCGCCAGCAGTGTCACGTGGTTAGCCACCCTCCAGCGACGAGTGTTCTGGGGAGAGGCCTCCCCTACATTGCCTCCTCTACCTTCCCACCCTCAAAATTTTCAAGTGGAGACTTGGAAGCTTACCGAATGCAATTCATTGAAAGGCAAATTAAGTGCTTTTTTAGTTCAATAAATATTTGATCGTGTGAAACGACCTTTAGATTCTGGTACACCAAAGTTTGATATAATTTAACTCAAACCCATTGAAGCGAGATTATATTTTAATTTTTATCACAGTTCTAGCGAAAAAAAAAAAAAACTTTTTGCCCTAAAGAGCGAGTACTGATATGCCGTACTTTTATACCTCAAGTATGAACAAAATTCAAGCTGAATGGACCTGCTATTTGATACTATCTTTGCAGGGTGAAGACATTAATGAATGCACAGGTGGAGAGGTGGAGTGGATAGGGAAGCTGGTTGCAAATGTTCGAAATGCTTTGTCATACTGCTTACTTGACCTGGCCTCAGCCACATCAGGCCGCACGAGCAGAGATGTCCCAGTATAAGATTACGCATTTTTAACATATTCTCACCAGTTAGAACGCCGCGTCGTTAATATGATTACTGCAGACCTATTATTTCGTTATTAGGGTACCATACAAAGGTAATAAAAAAAATACTTTAATGGTAGAAATTAGAGAACACATTGATATAATTATGGAAATGAATACTCGTGTGTTTAGCCACCTTAATGTTAGGAATTTTGATTTCTTGAAGCAAAGGAAAAATGTATCGGGTCCTGGTCAGCCTCATCACGTNAGCAAAGGAAAAATGTATCGGGTCCTGGTCAGCCTCATCACGTGCCCAACCAGTCACTTTGTAGTTTCCCTCCTAAACCCACACTGGGCAACACAGCTTCGGTTCTTCTTTGCCGGTCATATTTATTAATTTAAAGCATTATTTTACGAATGTAAACCCACCCTTACCCGGGACAGTGTCTTACAGGGTTTTGCATCATAATCCTATTAACTGACCTCTACATCAGAAGATCTGTCTGTGAAGGCAAGATGTATAAATTTATGTATATTGATAGTAACTTCGTTCTATTGACCGAACTTGCAGTACTCAGCTACTTAAAATATTATTTTAATTTTAAGGTTCAAAATACTAATAGTTAACCCTACGTAAAAAAAAATTATTCATGTAATGTAATAGTTTTCTGTTCAGCAGCTTTAAATTGAACATTTGAAACAAAATTATTAACAAAACTGTTGCGTGTTCGATTAACCTATTGTACAGGCTGTATCTTGTGAACTTCTTTAGTCCTGAGTGTTACTTGATATAAGTATGTGATAAATAGTTTTAAAATGTTGATACTGTTTAACAAGGAGTTTGTAACGAATGACATTGCATTTCAACGGAAAACAAATATCGACGTTATAGAGATAGCTACAGATAATGGAAAATTGCGAAAAATTTTTGAGCCAACATCATATATAACACTCTATCTAGTTTATTCTTTCGTGATTGGATGAACAAGGTTTTGTCTCGGGTAAGTTGTTCGCGTACCAATCACGAACGTTATGCCTTATAGTATCAGAATCCTCATTGGCCCAGTTAAATGGGGTAGTCTCTTCATACATGCATCACAACCAATAAAGAAAGAAAACTGTCGCACATGTCTTCAGTACGTTGAATCCTAGCAAACAGTCAACTTTTCCCGCTATAAACCATCATCTCTAGAGACAAAATAACTTAGCTTTGATTACTTTTTATTAGTTTCGACATTAATTATGCACAGAATTCTCACTATAGCTAAACATGTTAAAATAAACTAGCACTTATTAAAAAAAAAAACCNGACATTAATTATGCACAGAATTCTCACTATAGCTAAACATGTTAAAATAAACTAGCACTTATTAAAAAAAAAAACCTGTCAGAAATTTCGTAACATATATAAACTCTTCTCCAAATGCAAGCAATTAATTGTGTTGTTTATGTTGAATAANCCTGTCAGAAATTTCGTAACATATATAAACTCTTCTCCAAATGCAAGCAATTAATTGTGTTGTTTATGTTGAATAACTGAGCAGTATTGTACACATCTGAATAATGAAGTACGATATACATTTGATGTAATCCTCGGAGCAGTAATGATTATTGAATTAAGAATTTATTCTTCTAATTTCATTGGCAGGGGATCCAAATTCATCACTAACCATTTCGATACAGTACACTGTTACCAACCTCTGCAAGCTTCTTACAACAGCATCGTTGTTATGTCGTCGGCTGATGCAAGAGCCTCCCCTCACTCATATGAAGATACAAGCCATTCACGGTTACTTCCAACATCTTCCTCTGTCTCACGCAAACAAAGCTAGAACCGAGTATAGAAAATTACACCGAGAAGGACAACGCACCGCATTCGTGCGCACTCAGTTAAACAATACTAGGCGTAAGAACTACTTCTTACTAGGCATTACCAACACACCTAATTATTCACTTTTTTAAATTCATATTAACTATAAAGGTAATATTTTAATTTATAAATAAAACATAAGTAAAACTCAATTTAACCAAAAATAAAGTATTTTTATATTAGCATGAATATAAAACTCTTGTGTAAATGGCATATTTAGGAAATAACGAAACACATCATTCATGAGNTTTTTATATTAGCATGAATATAAAACTCTTGTGTAAATGGCATATTTAGGAAATAACGAAACACATCATTCATGAGGTGATTTTACAAAGGCTAGTTTGAAAAAGTGTGAATAAACCGCGAACGAACTATAGTCACAATATCTTCATACTTTTAGAATCAAACCTTTGTGCAATCACCCCATGTATGATGTGTTTGGTTGTTTACTAAACACGTCACGTATCACAGGCGTTTGACAAATCTGTTAACATAAAATTAGCTTATTTTCGGTGAAATTATGANACTAAACACGTCACGTATCACAGGCGTTTGACAAATCTGTTAACATAAAATTAGCTTATTTTCGGTGAAATTATGATTTTACTTATATTTTTGCTATAAATTATATTTAAAATTAATTTGAATAAAAACATAGGGAGAACAGGTGTGTTGGTAATGCCCAATAAGAAATAGTTTTTATTCAAAATATGATTAAATTTATTGCGCACGAATGCGGTGCATCGTACCTTTGGTGTAATTTTCTATACTTGGTTAAACTATGTTTGCATGAGGCGGAGGAATATCCTGGAAGCAGAACTTCAGTAGGACTTCAGCAGGACTTCAGAGAAATCGGAAGTAACCATGAATGGACTCTAAATAGGCTGAACTCTACGCGTACTCTGTGAAGCGGGGTTGGATCCCATGGGCAGAATGACAGGTGTCTGGTTCTGTGGTCCAGGATAGGGAAGCTGTAGCGATCCCCCCCC
>NQII01002195.1:47737-93793 GCA_002778355.1 Clitarchus hookeri | reverse complement strand
TATTAGGCAGCTATACCAGTTTTTTTGGCTCTTAAGTGTACTACTTCCCTTCTGTCGTTGCCAACTTTACTGGCCGCATACCATTCAGTGTGTCCGTTTAAATATATGCAGGCAGGGCCAGTGACATTTTTCAAATGTTGATTTCAAGGTGCTTATTTTACCGTGAACAGTATATAAATATACTCTTATTAAATAATTGTTGAAAACACTTAAATAAGTATTTTACTTTTCAAATAAATTATGAGCGTTGTACAGCTGAATGGAGTGCTACATCGGAAACCACTCCACTTCTATGTTAAACGATGAATGTTGTAATAAGGCCTGGGCTACAATTGAATATATTCTCGGTTTCTTCCCATTTTTTGAATAAAACCTTCGAAAAAACACCCCAGTATGCCGTGTTTGGTTTTTTCCTAAATATGTCACGCATCAAAAGCGTTTTATACTTCAGTTTACATAAAAAAAACATTAGTTTTTGGTTAAATTTAACTTTTATTTACATTGAATGTATAAACTATAGTATTTTATTTGTAACCATTATGAATAAAGACAGGTATAAAATGGGTGTGTTGGTAATGCCTAGTAAGAAATAGTTCCTATGCAAAATAATATCACACGGATTGCGCACGAATGCGGTGCGTTGGTCCCCTTGTTTGTATGAGGCGGAGGAATATCCTGAAAGTATAACTGTAGCAGAGCTTCAGAATAGTTGGAAGTAGCTATGAATGGACTACCATAACTAACACGTAGACGGATGTAGCGACAAGTTCCTACACAACATTAAACAAGCACATCGGCCAGGTTACAGTTGATGTAACGCTGGCAGCCATTGGCGTATAGCGGCCACGGTGGTTTTAGAGGGACCGATCCCCTCCCGAAAACAAATAAAGAGTTTAATTAAATTGAGAACAGAATTCCTAAACAAAAAACTTAAATATCTGTAATGTGTAAAACTCTTAGAGCAGATGGAAGTGCTGCCGAGCTAAGCTGTGTTTTTCTACAGTTCAAGATTCTTCCCTCCCCAAGGCATAATGGCTTTCCTCCACGAAACAGAGGCTTCTCTCCCATCTCCGCATAACCCAGAGGTGCCAAGGCCGAAAAAAACCCTACAAACTTACTATATGGGAATATATCACGAATTTGTATGCACCCAACAAACACCCCGTACTGTTTTTATTCCAGGATAGGAAGCCGATGCAGACATTAGAACAGTTAATTATATTTATACCTTGCCAATGAGTTATTTGGTTCCAATGAGTTATTTGGTTCGTGTTTATAGTTTTTAAATTTGGCAAAATTAATCTCTTAGTTTATGTGATTAAGGAAAATGTTTTACACTAACTCTTACTAAAAGTAAGCAAAATGATACTATTAATTTTTATGATTTAAATATATTTGTACGTATTTATTATCTTTACAACAAAGATCAGTTGACGCTGTTGCTAAAGAATTCGTTTGTCTATGTTACTTAATTTATTACCAAGGAAATCAAAAACTTTTTCGTAAAAAAAAAAATATTATTTTAGATGCAGCTGAGACGTTTTTAAAATACAAAACTACTTTCGTTTCAATTTTTTACTTCTAAAATTTTCTACAAAAGAAAATAATCTTACTGGGGGATTAAAATCCATGCACACAATTTCTTGTTTTCTAAACAAGTGTCTATATTGACTGCGTAGATCATTCCGGGCGCCTGACTGGTTAAACACCGAGTAAGCAAAGTTAGAAACCAGGCTGGACTCTCCTTGTTACTAACACCGTGTTTGGAGAAGTGCTTCTCACCACGCGCCCTTGTAGCCTGTCGTATTGATTCGCACGGTGATAAACTCGTGTGTGCGAAGCTCCGTTGTGTTTGTACGTCAGTCGAGTCCGGGTCACAGGAAAACTAGCGTGTCTGCGACGTTAGACGCTCAAACTTGGAAGTTGGCCAACTTTTACAGGCTGTTCGCGTTTAATTAGGCACTTAGAAAATAAACTTTAAAAAAAAATTCACTGCCTCCAACTGCATGTGCTTAAACGAGCACATTGGCCGGCGTGCGCCCAGTTAAGGCGCCCGTCTACCTGGAACTTTTTTCCCACGTTTAGGCCGAGAAGCGCGGGAGCGATAAGGGCGACACTGCCACGCGCATCAAGTACGCCATCGCCGCTAAGCGCAAGGCTCTGAACTGGCGTGCAGTGTTCTCGTCGTGCTGCGTGTACCTATGGGACTTTCAGCGGTGACCACATTATTTTATTAGTGGGAAGTCTTTAGGAAGGTTCAATGCAGGCCCCTATAGTAGTTTTGTATGTATCTGATGCGTGCATTTTGAGCTACAGCGCCTTGGAAAGGTCGGTTTTTAGCGGTTTTGGAGTACTCTGAATTGATGTTTCTAACGTACGTGATATTTTGAAAGTACTTAACAGCTCTCGTCTGAAGTGTGTATTCTTTTCGTAGATCAGCACGTTGGACGCACCCTTAATAGTTTCGTTGAAAAACGTGTATTTCAAACACTCTGCAACGCAGTTCAAGCGCCAGGTAGACGGGCGCCTTAAATTTCTCAGTTTTTACAAGGAAAAACTACAACAAAAAATCAATTAATGCTATTATATGTCGTTCCATCGGATTTCGTCAGAATTTACACCAAGAACATTCTTACAAGAAGTTATGTCACAAAAAATTATGTAGGTACAGATGTTCACTGTAAGGTGAACACTTTGTAAGGCCGTGCTTAAAAGTTTATTTTAGCTTTTCTATATCATTTCGTAAATTGTTAATATAAATGTAAGGGGGAAAAATACAATAACTCTTAAAACTTATTGCTAAGGGCAGAAATATTTCGCGAAAAGATTTCGAGACAAGATACAGTCCAAAGCATTGTAGGGTCGTCCAGCTTCTTTGATTGGCTTAAAAAATGTTCTGACCCGTGTTATCAGTTTGCGCACGAATCACGAAGGTTCAGTGTCGGAATTACTTAGTCCTGAGTGGCTGGGTCAAAGACGGGCACGGCACCAGCAGCCAATGGAGGTATAACAACAGCTGAGGTTTGTATATAGTATTGAAGTCTACTGTGCGCTCCGATTTTTACGCGAAAATTCACTGGCCCTACTTATTACTAGAGACCTGAAGAATTCGCGGATTAATTTTGGGTCAAGCTAGAATCCAAACACTCTTTTGCTCAGGTTACTATTGCAATTGGTCTACGCGTTATTTTAAAACCTCCTGAATGACACTTAACCAATAAGAAACACGCAACAAAATGAAGGCCCAACCATCGCCTTCCGCTGTGACAGCAACCAACCAATGAGCATATTTACCTGCGTTATTGTACACAAGAAGGAGCAGTCTATCCTACATGTCACTGAACTCGCGAATATTTCCGGTCTCTACTTATTACAATTAGATTTCGTCCCCGCACTACATTTACACACGCGCGCCACAAAAAAAAATGCAGCGTTAAAAAATAAACATTTTTTACTTTGTAAAATCCTTAAAAGAACTGGATGAAATTTAATTAAAATACTATAAGGCCTGCACTACTAAATTATACAATATTACAGTGACTGTAATAAAAGCTGCAATTGTCCTAATGATCTGAAACACTTAATTATGATCACAAAAAAAAATGTTCTTTATTTCAAAGTAAGTTAGGAGCTGTTGACGGTAAACTGAGCACTTTTGAAAGACCTGTTTCGGATCTATTTGTACGCACGGTGTGTATTCTTCCGCCACATGTAAAATTAATCTTGCCATGGACCCACTCACTTTATTCATAGCCTGCATAAGTCAAGCGAACCTGTGCAATTATTAGAAAAGCAAATAATTGAACAAGCGACTATAGACAGCGTCAGAATTGAATGCCACTAAGTACTAAAATACTAATGTAACTAAATGGTCGGTTTGAACAAGGCCTGAAAGTACCGATTCGAACACGCACGGCCTTAGATACGGATGTGTTGGCGCGTGACGAAACAGTTCCAGGAAAACATGAGCTGTGCAGCAGTTGTTTTGTCATCGCCAGACCACCATGACGTGTTCCTTCCAACTTTTCTGAAGCCCTGCTAAAGTTGTACATTAAGGATGTTATTTCGCCTCGTGCAAACAAAACTTAGCCAAGTCTAGAGAAAATTACACCATGGGACAACGCACCTCATCCGTGTGCACTCAGTGTAATAATATGTTACGTAAGAACTATTTCTTACTAGGGATTACCAACATATAGTTCATTTCATATAAGAAGGCCACATTCTGACAGTCAGTGAGTGGCAACTTAATATATTGAAAACAAATAACGTGCCATTTACAAAATCCCGTATCAGCTGATGCACGAACGAACAAAAGTTAATATTATGTTGGCTATTCTGAGAGCAGTGCCGAAGCACATCACACAAGCAGAAAATACGCGCGATAAGAAAGAGTTCGTAGATTAATTAATACATTTTATTTTACGTGGTCATAAAACAGCAGTTTTTAGTTTTAGAAACGAAACTTCGTGATAAAATAGTAATGTATAGGTGTTCAAAATGAGATGCACAATAAAACGATACGTATCCAAATGTGACGAAAAAATCCAAAGTTTCCAGACTCTCAAACCAGGTGCTGCCATCTTGTGAGTTAAAAGCGCACCATCATTTGCAATATGCCCTTCCATGCCATCTGTTATCCATATCCCGAACTACACCCAGAAACATATTATAGATTTGTTGTTTAAAATAACGTATTCACGCGCATATACAAATAATTTTATTTTCCCGCGAGCTCTGTATAATTTTTAAAGTAACATATATTTCGTGTACCGCGTTTACGAACGACCCTACACACGTCCACCAAGCTCCGTTTACGAATGCAGCGCCACCCAAGCAGTTCACCAATTGCCGCACGCAGCAGCACCTCCTGGACGCGCTGACTCGCCACATCAAAGCCTATACTTGACACACCAGTCGATGACGAATGGATACATAAACGAAAAGGCACAGCGATTGTCAACTGTCAAGAATGTGGCCTTCTTATATGGTACACAGCATACCTATTTTCTCCCTGCTTTTGTTCATATTAATTATAAATGAAATATTGTAATTTATAGATGAAATATAAGAAAAAGTTCAATTTAACCAAAAATAGGGTACATTATGTTAACACAAGTACATGAGTTTGTGATACGTTGCATATGCAGGAAACAACCAAACACGTCATATAAAGGATGATTTTTCAAAGTTTGATTCAATGTGTGAAGATACTTCGAATAGACTATACCTACGTCGATAACGCCGAACAGGGATAGAGGAAAGAGTCTATAGTTGTTCATACACTGGAGAGCCCAAAAAAAGTGGTATAGGCGTGCGTATGCAAATAACAGAGGTATGGAACCAATCAGAGTAACGCGATACGGTCGGCAGCGCCTATGGAAGACAACAAGCGTCTGGCAAAGTTGCTACATCGGATACTGCTGCTACAATGGCAGGTTATCAAGATTTAAGTGAGTTTGAACTGGTGTTATAGTCGGCGCACAAGAGATGGGACATAGCATCTCCGAGATAGCGTTACAATTTGCATTTTTGCGTACGACCATTTCACGAGTGTACCGTGAATATCGGGAATCCGGTAAAACATCAAATCTTCGACATCGCTGCGGCCGGAAAAAGATCGTGAACGAACGGGACAAACGACGATTGACGAGAATCATTAAACGTGACAGACGTGCAACCTTTTCTCAAATTGGCGCAGATTTCAATGCCTCCTGCATACCTTCAGACATTAGTCGAGTCCATGCCACGTCGTCTTGCGGCACTTCTGCGTGCTCGCGGGGGCCCTACACGATATTAGGCAGGTGTGCCAGTTTTTTTTTTTGGCTCTTCTGTGTGTGAAAGCAGATTTAACAGCATTGCCATTTTGCTGTTTGGTTGCAGGCTGTTTACGACAACGCTGTTTCGTTTGTTATTTTTAATACCAAGATTCCAAAATAATCGATGGACAACAAACTAGACGCTGTCATGTTTCTACTCTATTTTATTAATTCCACTGTGGTATAGGCTATTCACGGTAAAGTGAGCACTTTTGAAAACCCTCTCATTTGGAACATTAGTCAGTCAATATATTTTATTGTAGCCTTAGACGTTAACTTCCGAGTGCGGTGGAATATAGATATTGTGTTTATTACTTAAATGCCAATATATATTTAAAAAAAGCTGGTTAAAGGATAAAAAATGACCGAAAGGAAAAAGTTACTGGGGCCTCAAAAGTGCTCACTTTACCGTGAACCGCCTATACGAATTTTTACCAAATGATTTTCAAGAGGCTGTGATTTTGTTTTATACTTCCAAAACTAATTTACAGTCGAGTGTTACCAATTAGGTTGACAGTGAAACCCTGTTAAGAAGTTTCCACTTAAGGAGTTTTCCTGCTTAACAAGTTGTAATTTGATCCTTATAAGAAGTTCTCCTGGTTAATAAGTATTATTTTTTCAGTCCCTTTAGGAAAGCCTTAACAGAGTTTCACTTTGCAAACTACATTTATTTAATATAAGCGCTAAATAAAATTAGCGCTGCTGTTCATGTATTTAACTATAAATAGGCCTACACAAATTTAACTATTCTATACTAAGTATTACATCAATACACGTTGGTTATCCAATATATCAGAGGTTTATAATATGTGAATAAACAGCACAAATAATATATAGCTATACTAAGCAAAAAGTGTACTTTTTTGCGTTTGTGATCGTTTTCCCCAGCACACGAAATTAACATGTTATACGGAACAGTGCTGTATGTATCTTATCCGTGCGGTGGTCACGTTATCGATTATCATTATAATATGTTCGTTAGTGCGGATACAGCTAATTGAATTTAAAAAACTGCAGTTTTGTACAAGCACATGACCTTAAAAATGTGAGTAGTTAACACTTCGCTTCACTTAGGCCGTTCCAGGAAAACCTGCGACGTCATTGGCTTGGGTTTTTATATTCGGACAATGAAGTTACCGGGGTCGAATCCCGGATTAACAATAGAAGTGGGTGCATTTCTAAGTCTAAGCCTATTTTGTAAACCGTTCTCCGAGTATCCTACTGACATAAAACGAGGACATTAATAAGAATCAATTAAAATTTCGGGAACATTGGAAGTCATTATCATTTCCACAAAACCTCTCATGAAACTCTGACTTGCATCTTGTGTGAAATTAACAGCGTAGCGAATGTCGTAACAATCAGCTGTTTAATATTATCCCACGTAAGTATCTTTGGAAATATTAATTAAAGCATCGTAGATGATCAATTCTTTTTTTTCCCAACCTGGGTTTTGGTGAGCGAACAGCAGCCATGATTTGATATACAGTTTTTGTTAACTTTTGGAATACGCTGTACTTATGCAGTTTTAAACATAAGTACCTGAAATGGAATTAAAGCCCACTATACATAATGTTACAAATTTTGTCAAAAACTGCTGTGTTATCCCTATCTCAATTTGTTTGCTAACCTCTTTCAAAAAAATAATTAGACAAATTTAACATTTTTTTCTCGCGTTCTCGTAAACCCTACCCTAAATGTGTTAGTGTGACGAGAAAAACAAATTAAACATGGAAAATTATGGCTTATTTAAAACAAAAATTTACGTAGTTACGGTACTCAAAAGTTTAAGACCATTAGCAAATTTGTTAAAATATTTTTCTGGATTTAAAACTTTCTTGCAATCTATTCTATAAAATTTGTTAACATATTTAATGCCAAAAAAATATTTTTGCATAATTAAATCATCGAAATCTGAAAAATATTTTACAAGTAACGATTTTTGAAATGATTGCATCAATTTCAAATCACAATACACATTTTTGTGTAAAAAAATTGTGTTGGCACAACCGTTTTACAAATATTTTTATGTAATATATTTTTTTAATTGCCTTTATAATTACAACTAAAAGGAAAAACCAACCGAAGACCATAATAAATTTGCAAACAAGTTTTATTTTTTATTTTTTTAAACTGAATTTACATTATAAGGAAAATTAGCTACAAATTTGCGAAAATTGAAATCCAAATATATTTATTACCAGCTGAGCTAGCGAGATGGGGTTTCCAGGATTAGTTAGTTCTCTTTCCACTCAAGAAATAACATGAAAGGTTTGTTATCAGGAAATACAACTGCAGTGGTAGTTTCGTGCCGTGTTCGTGTATAAAATTAGGGAAAAAAAGTGTACTATCGATTATAAAGAGGCAAATTATTGGAACGAGTAAGTGGAGCAAGAAACAATGAGAAATTGCAGCCGAGTTGGGCACTTCTAAGATGTGTGTATCAAAAACAATAAAAACTTTTTGAAGTAAGGTGCATAATACACATGTGAAAACAGTCTGTTACAAAACATCAATAGGTGTTCTTATGCTGCCTAATTTTCAGTAAAGTTTTTTTAAAAGAAGTATCAAATATGATTCCACAGTGTTTCACATTTCAACCTGCTATGTTTTTGTGAAAGGGAAAGCTATGATTGGCCTACTGACTCAAGCTGATAGAACCACAAAACAGGAAACTATACAGAGGCGAAAATGGCGTGGGCGGTTCCCTTGATGTGGGCGTGGCCATTCCCATTCGCTGATTGGCCTCCTGAGAGTCTAGGAATGGGCGTTATATCTGTTAATTGGCTACCGCGTACTGCGAAAGATTGCCTATTGGCTGGGCTGCAGCTGGCAAGTATGCTGATAGGTGAACGGCTTTCCGACATGTTGCTGGCCAGTACCGCCATTTTGCTGGTACGTGCAGCTGTAATTTTCGGTACAAGTGGTTATTTCACTTCTGTATTATCAAATGTTCTGTAGTTAAACTGTGCTGCAGCCGAGAGTTCACTTAACATCGCATATGCAGCCAAGAACCATATCTCAACGTTCAGCGTAAGTTACCTGAACATAACAAAACCAGAACGGACCTAGGATTTTGGGTGAATCATAGTGTTCAGAATAAACTTGTGATTATATGTGAATCATAAGAGTCGTAGAGCAGACGATGTGGGTGATTTTCAACTCCCTCAGTTTACAGCAAATAATAGGCATTTCACAGCAGTCCCATCCACAAGTAGGTAATTCCTTCCACCCCTTAATACTTTTTCACTGTGTAGCGACGTTAGCATTTGTTAAATACAATATTAGTAGATACAATCAATTAAAATGAGTCACCAGAAAAACAATCATTCTTCCTACTTTCCATGTAACTGTTAACATAGACGTAGGGGCCGAAGTGGTGTATTGGTTAGACTACTCGCCTCCCAAATAGACGAGCAAGGGGTCTCTCCCTGGATTTTCTCATGTAGGAATCATGCCGGACGATGCCGCTGGCGGGCGAGTTTTCTCGAGGATCTCCCGTTTTCCCAGCCCTTGCATTCCAGCGCTCCTCCATATTCACCTCGCTTCACCCTCATCGGCTCTAAAGACCTCGATGCTGAGAGCCGCCCAAATATCTTCACTTATTTGGTAACAACCTAGGCTTCACTGACATATACACTGAAGAGCCAAAAAAACTGGTACACCTGCCTAATATCGTGTAGGGCCCCCGCGAGCACGCAGGAGTGCCGCAAGACGACGTGGCATGGACTCGACTAATGTCAAAAGGTATGCAGGAGGCATTGAAATCTGCGCCAATTTGAGAAAGTGTTGCACGTCTGCCACGTTTAATGATTCTCGTCAGTCGTCGTTTGTCCCGTTCATTCACGATCTTTTTCCGGCCGCAGCGATGTCGAAGATTTGATGTTTTACCGGATTCCCGATATTCACGGTACACTCGTGAAATGGTCGTACGCGAACATCCAAATGTTATCGCTACCTCGGAGATGCCATGTCCCATCTCTCGTGCGCCGACTATAACACCACGTTTAAACTCACTTAAATCTTGGTAACCTGCCATTGTAGCAGCAGTAACCGATCTAGCTGCCGACCGCATCGCGTTACTCTGATTGGTTCCATACCTCTGTTATTTGCATACGCACGCCTATGCCAGTTTTTTTTTTTTTTTTTTTTTGGCTCTTCAGTGTACCTACTTGAGCATAATTCATGTTCCCATTGGCTACTCGCAACTATACGGAGTCATGTACGTGTGTGAATGCTTTACTGGCTATTGGTTGCCTGACCGATGAGCCTTTGCTATTGGCTGAAAGCGTCACTGGGACGTGCCACACAAATTGTCGGCCAATCACAGAAGTGGAACAAGCATATAGCGTATTGGGGTTTAGTCTGCACCCGCAAAATAACGCGAATTTGCAGGTCCCTCTAGTGATGGATCGTTCGCGAACAATTCGTTCAAAGTGAACTAATCATTGAGTGAACGAAATCGTTCGATTCGTTCGTTACGAAAGTAATCGATTCTTTTGAGTCACTGATTCAGAAGAACTCGAGTCGAAAGAACGTTAGAGGAGAGGATAAAAGAATCAGAAATTCAGATTCGTTCGTAAAAATAATCGGGAATTAAGCGAGTCATCCAAGCTTGTTCATAAGTCGGGAAGAGAGGGAGAAGGCCTTCACAAGAAGCATCCTGTAACTACTCTCTCTCTCTCTCTCTCTCTCTCTCTCTCTCTTTGAAGATACCACCTGCACGCATATCGTGTTGTAATTCAATTCTTGCCAATGCTGAGTAGTAGTATAGAATTTCATAATTCGCAAAATCTGACGTGAAAAAAAAAAGTCCTTTAGCAATCGGACTAACTAAAAAGAATAACAGATACAGATAACGCATGTGCCACAAGACCCGAAAGGAAGAAGCAGAGATAAGGAATACCGGAACTTGAGAGAGAGTCATGACTCAATAAAGAACGGCAGTACACAAGAACGAAAAGAACGATTCTTCTGAACGAATCGTTTCACTGAACTNGAAAAAAAAAAGTCCTTTAGCAATCGGACTAACTAAAAAGAATAACAGATACAGATAACGCATGTGCCACAAGACCAGAAAGGAAGAAGCAGAGATAAGGAATACCGGAACTTGAGAGAGAATCATGACTCAATAAAGAACGGCAGTACACAAGAACGAAAAGAACGATTCTTCTGAACGAATCGTTTCACTGAACTNATCATGACTCAATAAAGAACGGCAGTACACAAGAACGAAAAGAACGATTCTTCTGAACGAATCGTTTCACTGAACTGATCCAAAACGAATCGATTCGTCCAACTGAATCGTTCTGCCCATCACTAACCCATACGTGAGAGCTCGACATGTTTTTTTTATATAACTATACTATCTGTTCTATATGGTAAGCCATACCGGATTTACACTGGCTGCATTTATTATTAGATTATGTTTCATTTAGAGTTATTAAGTTAATTAGAAAAATAGATTGAACACGATTGGAAATGGTTTTTAAAGTTACTGTTTAAGTTTATGTTAGCTAGCTGTCTATTATGCTTACAGTTATTTGATTAAGGAATCAGGATGGTACACTTTATTTATTCTTGGGTTTTCACTTATTTTTTGTTAATTCTGCTGACCTGCTCTTGGACGCCGCTAACGTTCAAAGCTGTCACCTGACCGCACCCCCGATAACCCGCGTGTATTTCTCAAGGGAAGTACGTGCAGCTCTGACGTTCCACAGGAGAGGGGGGGGGGTTGTGCCACGCTCTGCGAGGTAGGGAGGGGGTTGGAACATTGCTGAATGAGTTTTTCCTCCATTCACGATCGCCGAGTCCCTTCCTCCCCCACCGAGACTGTTCTAATNTGGAACATTGCTGAATGAGTTTTTCCTCCATTCACGATCGCCGAGTCCCTTCCTCCCCCACCGAGACTGTTCTAATTCCTCCCTTAAAACAAAGCGAGTCGTAAAAGGTTTTTTTTTTTGCGGACACCCCCGCGGGCAGGGAAGAGGGCGGCCGGTCCTTCGAGCGGGCGCGTGGGAGGAGCCNTTTTTTTTTTTTGCGGACACCCCCGCGGGCAGGGAAGAGGGCGGCCGGTCCTTCGAGCGGGCGCGTGGGAGGAGCCAGGAGCGGCGTTCGCCAATTCCACAGAGTAATGAATGTTGTGGAGCGTTTTCATTTGTTTGGCAACGAGCGACGACGAACGCCGCGTGGGAGTGCGGCGGATAGCGAGGCAGGCCGCTTGCTGTGCCCTAATCTCATTGGCTCTCCCTATCAGGGCTGCCAAATCCGGCGATTTCAATGTTATTTGTTGCTGCTTCGGGTGTCTCATCTCGCCACTTTATAAAACTGAGCATGGACGCGGTCACACGGTACGCAGAACTTCAAACATGCTCAGCTTTGCACGCAGTTAACACAGGCTTTGATCTTGTTCCGTCCTCAGTTAATTCTTGTTTAAAGTAAAGAACTGTCTGTGTGAGTTCTTTAAAACTACTTATCTTCTGATAAGCTCCCCGAAAGCCGAAGGCAGAAGTCAGAAGAAATGGTTCTTAATAGCCTAAACTCGAAACCGTGAGACGATATTTGCACACCTGGACTAGTATTAGTGATNCAGAAGAAATGGTTCTTAATAGCCTAAACTCGAAACCGTGAGACGATATTTGCACACCTGGACTAGTATTAGTGATAGGAGTATTCGAGTTAGAAATCTCAAAGAATTCGATTCCTACGAGATCTCGAATGGTGGTCCAAGTATTCGAATACTTTTATCCGAGCGATCTACCTGCGGGATTCAGTCAGTACCCGTGTCNTCTCGAATGGTGGTCCAAGTATTCGAATACTTTTATCCGAGCGATCTACCTGCGGGATTCAGTCAGTACCCGTGTCCCACACATTCTTGGTATAGTGTACGAGTACTCGAATTGTAGCATAAATGTTACGTTGTTCGTTCCACGCTTGTTCTCACATGCTCACAGATCCCGGGAATGAGTATTTTCCCCCTTTTTGCGGAGTGGTGTGTTCTTATTGTTTGCCTTTGAAGGAGTTTAAGTATCACAGTATGTATAATTGAGTGTTCATTTAAAATAGCTAGTATATTGTTTGTGTATTTTAATTGCCTGTATAGATCTGTGAATTGAAACCAGATTATTGAAACAGTAAAGCCAGGATCGTTCAGAAGAAAATAAAATTCGAATCACGTATCCGAATAGTTGAATAAGTAGGAGGGCCTACCACCATGGAACTTGCCAGTTCTTGAATACAAGCTGCGAGTTAAGTTCTCGGATATTATGATAATTCAAATACAAAATAATCGACTCCTGGAAATATTAGATTCTGCCCAGTGGCCTAGGACCTAGCCAGGGGGAGGGAGGATATATCAAGGTATATCCCTCCCCCAAAATGAAAAAAAAAATTACAATTTTAATTTTTTAAATATAAGAAATGTGTGATCCCCTTGAACATGAAGGATTTTATAGCATTTTGTGGTTCCATGTATGTATATTAGCTCACTGATTGTAAATAATTATTTGAACTAAAAATAAATAAACTGATATCTTTAATTTTTTCACATACGAAAAATTTGTAATCCCCCTTGAGCACGAAGGAGGTTTATAGCATTTTGTAGTTCCGTATTTGTATAGTAGCCCAATAGTTGTAAATACTTCTATGAACTAATAATTTTTCATATTAAAGCTTTCATATTTAAAAAAAATCTAGTCTGCCTCTCCCNACGCCCTTGAACTAACTAGCACACAGCTGCTTACTTTTGGCATGGAGAGTGGATATAATGACAAACAAGCGGACTCGTGCGTAATTTGAGTCAACAGCCACGAGAACAGAGGGTAGGCAAGGTTTCCAAGTCCTCTTGCGCCCACCTGCCACTTCTCTCTTACGACGCCATTGCAGCCTGCACTAGGTGAGGCCATCGATACTTCCGGTCTACAACACGAACGTGACGTTCTCACAAACAAATGGTCTACCAAGGGAAAGTTTTTGTGATAAAGTCACCATCGCCCCTAGAGATGGTGTATTACAGGCAGAAAATAATGTTATATAATGAATTGTAATGCGAATAGTTCACAAGAAATGTTATGAAAAAAAAAGAGTTAAAACCTACCAATCAAGGTTAACCAGAAGCGTTTATCGGATTAAATTTCATAACGGAACTTAAATCATCACCGACAGTCCTGAGGTATTATAACATAATCTAATATATTAACGAATACTAACTATATAGCACGTAGGCATCCAATGAATATCTAACGAATGCCACTTTCTGACGTTAAGGCGCCCGTCTACCTGGAACTTTTTCCCACGTTTAGGCCGAGAAGCGCGGGAGCGATAAGGGCGACACTGCCACCCGCATGAAGTACACCATCGCCGCTAAGCGCAAGGCTCTGAACTGGCGTGCAGTGTTCTCGTCGTGCTGCGTGTACCTATGGGACTTTCAGCGGTGACCATATTATTTTATTAGTGGGAAGTCTTTAGGAAGGTTCAGTGCAGGCCCCTATAGTAGTTTTGTATGTATCTGATGCGTGCATTTTGAGCTACAGCGCCTTGGAAAGGCCGTTTTTAGCGGTTTTGGAGTACTCTGAATTGATGTTTCTAACATACGTGATATTTTGAAAGTACTTAACAGCTCTCGTCTGAAGTGTGTGTTCTTTTCGTAGATCATCACATTGGACGCACGCTTAATAGTTTCGTTGAAAAACGTGTATCTCGAACACTCTGCAACGCAGTTCAAGCGCCAGGTAGACGGGCGCCTTAAGGATATTCAGGGACATCCAGGAATAGCAAAGTTAGATCTAAAAGACTGCCAAAAGATATCCAAATGTCCGCCCAATATCCAAAATGTGATATAGATATTTTGGATTCCCTATAGATATTTTTAGATTTAGTCACACACCATAAGTAATGGCCATTGGTGGTTTTGTATTATCTAATGGACGTCCAGTAAGTGGTACAAACGGATATCTACTACTGGATACCCAAAGGATATCCATATGAGATTCACTTTAGGACTTGGATGACTTTTAGATATTGTGGATGTAATTATGATATCCGGTGGATGTCCAGTGCTATGTGGGTATATCAAACAAAAAAAGCACAAATTAGTAAGGGATAAATATGGAATGAATAATCCGAATAAGCTTATGTGAATTATAATCACCGAAGGAAAAATAAAATGTAAAATACGCTGATGTACAATAAAACGAAAAACGTTGAGAGGCCTCATTAGATGTCACACAAGTATTGTAAGCTGTTGTGTATATTACAATTTTAAAAAAAAACGTGAAATACTTTAATGCAAGTATTTTTCCATGACAGATATTGAAGTGGATTTTTATTTTTTTTTTGCCAATTTATAAACGTGGTTACTGAAACATAAACGTGGTCGTTGAAAAGTGTCACGTCGGCACAAATCGCTGTATGTAGGCCACAGTTAACGATAGTTATTCTTCTGTAAACCAGTGTTTGAGACTGTAGCGAGAATGTTATATTTTCCGAGCAGATTGCTGCAACCGCTTAAAATTGTGAGGAACCAGAACACGCAGAACGCTCGTTTATGTTTTTACCCATCGCTGTCACAACGCTTCCTGACAGCCGGACAGGAACTTGAGGCATTTGATGTTGTTTACTAGAGAGGTCTCGTAATGAGCCACTTTCAGTTTTGGCACTAACATTCGCGATGAAGTCGTGAAAATAAAATGTCTTGACTAAAGATGCGAGGGCCCTGAGTGCTCGAAGTCTACATTCACACGAAAAGGAATCCGCGGAATTTACGAGTCTGTAGACGTAGTTAGAAGTTATGGTTTATCACGGGCAAAGTTGACCGTTTCCCAGGATTGAACGTTGTACTGTAAACACGTCCGACGGTTTCCTTTCCGAATTGGCTGCCATGCACGTATGGTCCTACTGTTCCATTTCATGGAGCCAATGAGGATTCTAACGCTCTGAATCAGAACGTTTGTAATTTGTCTACCAAAAACTTAGTCGAGTCAAAATCTTGTTTAGCGAATCGCGAAAGGATAAACTAGATAGAGCAGGGTTATTCAATTAGATTTCACATCGGGCCATTAAAAAATATCTACAATGCTTGACAGGCCACACCCACTTATTATAAAGTCGTGGTTCACTTTTACATGTAGTCTATTCGAGATGTCTTCACACTTTTTTGGATCAAACCTTTGAAAAATCACCCTTTGGATGACGTGTTTGGTATTTTCCTAGATACGTCTTTTATCACAAGCGTTTTATAATTGTTTTAACATAATAGCATATTATTTTTGGTTAATTTGAAGTTTTAAGTTATGATAATTAATTTATACATCATATGAATAAAAACATAGATATAATAGGTGCATTGGTAATGACTAGTAAGAAATAATTATCATGGAAAATATCGTTAAACTGAGTTCACACGAATGCGGTGCGTTGTCCCTTTGGTGTAATTCTTTAGACTCGGTTATTACAAGCCTTGTTTGCACGAGGCGGAGGAATATTTTGGAAGTAGATCTTTAGCGGGACTTCGGAAAAGTTGGAAGTAACCGTGAATGGTCTATAGCCAATTTATTTACGGGAAAAAAGTGATAATTGTATCAACATATAAAGTTGTTGCAAGTTTTACAGTAGTGATGGTTACAGTTGCCGTTAAATTAGTTAACTGTATTTAAAAGTATGTATTTAAAAAAAAAAATTGCTGATAACATTTTTTGAACACGGGCCAGTCTGAGTTTTGCGGACCGCCCAAATATCTTCACTTACTCACTTTACAGTTTCTCTATTCATGGTTTGCCGCGATTCCTGAAACGTTTGAAATTTGACTAGTGTCGCTTTGGCAAAGCAAGCGGGACACGAGATATCGGTCGCTCTAGGAGTCTCAGCTTCGCGGCGGTGGCCTGTGATATGCAATACAGAGCTTCTGGAGTTGCTTAAAAAAAAGACGTCAATCTCTCTCTCTCCCCCTCTATCACCCTCCTCCCTTCAACAAAGGCAGTCCAGCACCTGTCGCCGTAATCAGAAACTCTGTAGAGGCCAAACAAACAACAGACGACCGGCAAGGGGATCTCACCCTCAGTGGATCTTCAGTGACGTTGAGGTCTCAGCGCTGTGCGGGTTGGGAGTGAGTGTCGAGCACCACCTCGGTCATACGGGAGTGTTCGGAGTGCTTCCAGGGGTAACTTGGAGTACCAATCTTTGAAGAAAAAAAATCCTTGCTTGGTAACTAAATATAGTTTAACGTGAACACTGATTGGCTAATCTCCAAACAAATTTGCCAGCGAAATATGAAAAAGTAGTTTTGTGTTTTATCGTGTAGCTAGAAGTGAAATGTTCACAAGTGACGGCCACTGAATTTCATTTTCTGAACGGTAGATGGCAGTGTTAATTTTCATATGGGGCGGATGGATGCACTTTCAATATTAATGAAAAACTTTACCAGGTTTCAATTTACCGTGGAACCGTTTTAACTACGAGGCTGGAGAATGTCTTGAGGGAGTTCAACGTGTGGGTTTTAACGTCGTACTGCAGTTGAACACAACGGATTCCTGGACGGAGCAGCTGAGGCACCGGATTGGTGCTCGTGATCTGAGTAGTGTTGCCAGGTCAAATTTCCAAAGGTAGGTAATCAGTTGAATGAGGCTATGTTCGAATTGGCCATTCAGTATTTTAGCATTTAGTGGTGTTCGAGTGTGTTGCAGTCGATAGTCACTTGTTCGCTGATGGTTTCGACCCGGTAATTTATTATATTAACTTAGTAAGTTTCGCTGCATACTAAAAACGAAATACTAAAATACCTAATACGTAGTCATTTTAGCCGACTTTCGGGTCACTTGACCTTACCCAGTTGCCAAGAAAAGCCTTTGTAGAACTACAAACGGCTTTCTTGTAAAATCTGTCAAAAATATATTTGTAATAATACAAATTATAGGTTTGCATTACAACTAACATTATTCAGCAGGGAACGAATAATTTTATTTTTTAGAAAACAAACCTGGTGAATTAATAACAGAGAATGGGGAAACATTACTTTAGAATATAATTCACGTAATAAACAAAAGAAAAAAGTTACACCTCACTAGTCGGTGTACTCGAACCCATGCCCCTGTGTCATTAGCCCACGCCCTTAACCACAAAACCAAGTTGACTACGAGATTTTTATTTTTGAGATATCAGTAAATACCTACAAAATAGTAGTGAAGTTGTGCCGTCAATAAGAACACATTTCTTTAATTTTAAGAGTTCTGTGTACATATAAAATATTATCACTAATAGTTAAATAATGAGTTTTATTATGATTATTTGAGTTGTTTCAAGTGTTGTACGACATCCAAACTTGCAATTCATTTCTCGCATTCGGTGATTGGTGGATGGATTAAAAGAGGCGGGGAATAACTTATGGCTGTGAAGAATTTCCCTTCCCCTAATTAGGCCACTCCTCTTTTATAATGGCTTGGGAAGGTCGGTCAACATCGAGGTTTGTTATACTACCTCCTTGGCCAACGCGAAATACTCGAGTCGCGAAGCGACGAGTCCATTGTTTCCGTTTTTCACAGTTGGAAACTTGCAGTAGGATTTAGCAGTGAGTAGTAACTTAACAACAATTAAATACACAGTAAATACGCATCTTTGAAGAGTGTTGTTTGAAATTAAAATGGAAATAAGCATTTATTCAGTGGCATTTTTGTTTTCGCGATCGGTTTTACCAGCAGGAAAATATAAATAAATCTTTGTTGCGTATACTAAATTTTTGTAAGGTTACTGATCACTGTCGAATCCTACTGCTTAACTGCTTAAGTTTTAAACTATGTAAACCCCTTTAAAGCGCGCACGCAACAGAATGAACGAGTTGGGATTGAAAAACAAAACACTAACATTTTTCGCGTTATTTTTCGACCGGCGTCACGATCAGTTAGCACTGCAGTTTTAGGTTTTTAATTTGGTTTTCGTAAACCTTTTAACAAAAATAAAATAATGAAGTCAGCAGCAACAATTAAGTCCGTAATTATTAAATAACTGTTGCGCTCTGCCATAGCCGTATTTAGTAGGCTCTGCGCATGCGCTAGTCCACGGTTAACTGAGAAAATTTTTAATATGCATTTGAAAGAAACCTCCTGCCCATATAACCACGTATGTTTTCCGGTAAAGTTCACACAGTAGAACGAAGTATGGCAAATTTTATTGCGATTATTAAGATTAAACGTAAAGAATAAACAAACGTAGCACATAGTTACGCCTACTTACGTCGCTAGTAGGCCTGGACTGCAATTTATTCAGCAGAATTGGCAGTTCTGCTCGCGGCAACAATTGGCAGGCCTTACTGCAGTTTATTCAGCAGGATTGGCCGTTCTGCTCGTGGCAACAATTGGCAGCACTGCGGCGGCTCTTTACTAGCTGAACACGCCAACGCAATCGGATTTGCAATGTTGGTAACGAATACGAAAAAGTAGCATTAGGACTAAACGTCTTTTCACGTGTGATGCTCATAATTATTGTGCAAACGATTCTGCATTTTTGTTGTTTATGGAAANTAGTGGCAACAATTGGCAGCACTGCGGCGGCTCTTTACTAGCTGAACACGCCAACGCAATCGGATTTGCAATGTTGGTAACGAATACGAAAAAGTAGCATCAGGACTAAACGTCTTTTCACGTGTGATGCTCATAATTATTGTGCAAACGATTCTGCATTTTTGTTGTTTATGGAAATGCAGAGTGATAATAGCAATGACAGTAACATGTTTATATGTTTCTAACAAGTTCGCAGATCACGTGCCTTTCGCAAGGATACAAGCCGTGAGTCGGTGAGGATGTTCTCAAAAGCGGTGGATGTATACTAAACTGACATAAAGGGAGACAAGCGAATGAAGCTACCGGAACTGTCACAACTAAGGACAGCGTCTTTTACTTATTATTTTCCTTAGCACTCCCAATTAGCGGAATTTTCGTCCTAATAATTATTTTCATTTTAACTCGACAGACTTAAAAATGGCGTCATGCTTATGTAGCCAGAGGGGTAGGGAGGTCGACTAGCAAGCATGAATCAAAACTCTTTGAATTATAATTCTGTTACGAGGTGGTTCGGAGCCCATTTCCTTTTCATATTTACCCTCCAATCAAAACGGCGCGACGTAAAACCCTAAAAACTTCCCACTTCTATTTAAACGTTACACTTAGAAAAACTGTTTTTTTTTTTAAATATACACATTGAAAATAATATTTTACGTCTTAACTGATGTCGAGAATCGCCGTTAGTTATCTCGGACCAACAATGTCCTATTCCTGATGTAACCAATTTACAGATACGCACTGCTACGTATTAATGTGGACTGGACTTTATTTTAATCGAAAATTAAAAAGTACTAAAAAAAATGCCAACGGTATATGTAATAACAATCGTTAAGCCCTTCGGACGAGCTCCTTGACTGAGGTCGCGAAAGACGTTACTTTTCGAAAACGAGGTCCTGGGTTCGAATCCCCCTGTTCACGATTTTAAGTCTAGTTCAAGGTCTACTTTTCTGCAGAAATTCTTCATCATTCCCAACATATGTATAATAAACGTTTTATTGGGTCTTCTTACTTTATTCGCGTGTTGGGCAAGTGTAACTGAAATTTTAGGACGGTAATCATGTCACTAATATGCTAATTCGTATTCTTAAACATACGAAACAAATAAACTTAAATTAAAAAATTTATTGTTCACGAGACATTAAGACGTAATAAATATATTTCCTACGTTGACGGTAACTGCTGGTAGCACGCCATTCACTAGCCTACTGTATGTCCGTTAAAATATCAATATAATTTTACAGCTACCTATTTATTTCAAAACGTGTCAGTTATCTACAAACCGACTATAATCGATGGACGCGTGGATACTTTTTACTTGAACGTTTAGCATACCAGTGCAATCGTCCGCAGATCGAACTCCCGACCTCTCGAACGAATGAGACACGTTAACCGCATGGGCGAGAAACACTAGGTGTAATAAAAATCGCCAACAAAATTATAAACTGGCCTTTAAAGGTTTGTAACGGTACGCGAATATAAGTGCGCGTTGTAAATCAAACAAATCTACAATGTCCACATAGTCACACACACATGATTAAAATAAATAAATAGAACAATAATTTACCTGTCGAATGACGTGTAATTTTGGAGACGTGATAGTAAGTACCTGCAGTCCCTGATGATTGTAGACACTCTGCAATACAGTTACTCGCACCTCCTCGCTAGATTACACCACATGTACTTTCCTGGGGTGCGCACGCATTGTTCCGTTACATTTCACAAAAAATTTCTCCACGGAATTTATTTCGAAATCACTGTCGTAGTTTTTGTAACAAAATAAAAACCGAACGACTGCTAACAATTTTTACTTGAATATAATATATAATTTTGTTTGTACATACTGGAATCTAATAATAATATGCATATGATTTCCCCTGCCATACGTTTTCGTTTTGTCAAACGTTATTTCCCACTTCTGTAAGCTTACAACTCTCCATTTTGATTAATAAATGTTTTAGTTTATCGTCTAATAATATGATATCCTTCAGAATAAATTAACACATACTTTACATGTTTTGTTTATTTGAAATAATAATTTTATTTATTTAATTGTAAATGGGCGGGAATATCTGCGCCATGTCGGCCATTTTTTTGTACCAAAAAAGCTTTCACGTTTGTTTGAGCGTCTGTTCCTGTGTCGGCCCGATTATTATGTTTCTAGTTTCGAACACCTGTTATGTCGTACAGTTTTCATCACGAGTAGTGTGTTTATCGTAAAGAAGGCACATTTCACTCGCTAGTTTTAAGTTGGGCACAATGCTCATTGCATAGTCCGATGTTCACGATAGTCAGGGCTTACGTGAGGAAATCTCAGTTATAGGTCAGTGCCTAAAAGTTACGTAACGAACAGCAAGCATGTTATGTTACGTATTACGCAAGACAAAGAAAGCCAGCACCTCCTCCCACTTCGAGAGGTCATGTCTTTTAAGTTCGACGTCGTTCCGACAATTACGTGAAACGGTAATTTCTCTCGCTAAGTTTCGTGCTCACATTGCGTACCTTAGTGTCACACTTACGTGAACGTCACTGTCGACGTGAAACTTCGTCGAATGTTTTCGATTTTGATAGCCTTTATCGCGGTGATGCAGGAACGGCGACGGTACTGGTCGAACCCATGGCATAACTGAAATTTGCGAGCGCCCTATGACGTGGTTCGGAACCCATGTAACAATTAGAATGCCCCGTCATATTTGGCCCATTCGATGCATATTCCTGTGCTGTAAAAAAAAAAAATTTGGACCTCTCTTCGACCCCGCCGAGGGCAGTCTTGTAACCTAGTGAAATACCTCGTATGTTGCAGCTTATCTTGGAATGACCGAAATATCTTGTCGGTTCAAGAAATATATAGCAAAATTTTGTGAAATATATCGACGTTAGAATTACCCAAGTTCCCAGATGTCGGACAATCACCGGGACTATTTCACTACGCCTATCAACATTAACAGCGATGGGTGTCTGTGTCGTAACTGAACCAGCCTTGTAAAATATTTAGTTGTCTTACGAAACCTGAAGGAAAATGATTAATTATTGCATGTAGTTTGAGTTACGATGCTATTGATATTTTCTTAACCTCAAAGTCTTAATGCACGTGAATATGTTTTGTAACATGAATATGCTGTATAAAGTTTGTGTAAGAATGCCACAAAATGTAAAACATGGATTTCACAACTAAACACAATACATTATTGACAAATACTTGGCCTATTTTACTGAAGTGCTGGGTGGTTTGAGAGGTTACTGCTTAAACGAACTCAACGGATTTTGGTTAAAACTCTGTTGGTGTAATGCATTTTGGTAATGTATTATTTAATATTCTATAATGTCTGTTGGTGTAATGTATTATTTAGTATTTTATAATGTACGGCGTGGGAAAAGTACTAGAATGTGATACCTAGGTTAGGCCGTATTCGTATTTCTGGTTAGTTTTCTTATAACTGTGTGCTAAATACCAGTTGTTAAATTCAATATCACATTATCGGAAAATGTAATGGTAGGCCAAATGCAGAAAATTCTAAATCACAACACTGTGGGCTGTAAACAATAAATAGATGATACGAGACTTTAGCAAACTGTAGAGATCAACATTTTTCAGGTTTTAATTAAGGTCTTAGTTTCTGTCCTAAAATTCAACAAAACTTTATTTTCATTAAAAATATGGCAGAACTCATAGTTGCCTAGTTAAAAATATTAAACTCATAAATTTTGTGAAAATTAAGTAATTAAGTATACTTATAATAATATTTCAAGGAAATGTAGCTACCCAAAAACTAAACTTCATATAAACTAACACAATTATCTGATATATTTTTAAGTTATTGCAGACTGTTTTGTAATTTAGGGCTATGCAAAATGGAGTGTATGTCGCCAAATATTGGCCGAATGCCAATATTAATGGGAAAACATTGAAAACCAATTTTCATTCAAACTTGTTATGTCATGGTTCGCATCATCATTAAATTGTCAAAGTATTTTTTTGCAGAAAACAATAAAATTAAACTTTTTGTGGCATGAATTTGTATGATCCGACATGAGTTATGCACGTTTTCAAAAGTTATTGCACACGATGTCATTTAGGGTTTCACAACATATGCGATCCAAACTTCCTTTTTTATGAGTGCAATGTTTGAAAACACTTAAATACCAATTTTCGTAAAAACAGATTCCGAAGAAGTGCCTAAATATCATTATTTAATTAAAATTGGCTGCATAGTTTTAAAAAACAATAAGTTCTTATGATTAGTTATTAATTCAATTATTTAAATTGTGTAATGTAGAGCCAAATGAAAATGTCAGTATTTACCAAACAGTTTTAGTAAAAAATCCTATATTTCTATACAAAATTATATTAAACTCTTAAATGAAAATAATTATCAAAATAGGTTTAACGAGTGCTGATTTGCGAGGGGGCACAAACAGGAATGTTTTCTCATAAGCTTTGCTTAATAAAGTAAATATGTATAACAAGAAGTTAACAATATAGCTAATAGCTAATTAACCCAATATCCTTTGTAGTCCTATGTCACAAAATTTTATAAAAAGTTCTAATCTACACTAAGATATAAGATTCAAGAAACATGTGTTTACACATTTATTGTTCCATAATTTTGAAAATAAGTGTCTGGCCCATTAAAAATATATCCGTCTACATGGTCTAACAAGTAAAACGTATTTGCCAAATTTGGTAGGAATCGGTTTATTGTTTTAATATAAAAGTAGCGCTATTTTACAAAATGGCTGACAAAAGGGGTTCCACGTAGACACATTTGCTGGCTGTAATATCGGCTACTGCTAGCATACCAAGTTTGGTTGAAATTGGTTGCATGGTTTCGTAGATGTAGCGTAGTAATCAAAAATGTTTATATGGCCGGCATGTTTAACATAAATGCTCGACTACTGTTAAAAATATTCTATCAGTTTACATTGAGTACCGTAGCAAGTATTTCTCGTTTGCCGAATTTGGTATAAATCGTTTGATTATTTCCCGAGAACGACACAAAAACTTTATTTTGCTATGTGGCGCTATCTTACAAAATGGTTGTCAAAAGAAGCTATGCATGAACATATTTTATGTTTGTTGTTGATACTTTCAGCATATTAAGTTTGGTCGAAATTGGTCTAACGGTATGGTATACATACAAAATTAACCTAAATTTTTAAGATATTTATATGGCTGCCATGTTTAAAGTAAGTGTCATCCATTCTTGCTGTCTGTGTTAACGTGGCCTATCATAGTATTCAATATCTGCCAAATTTGGCGAGATTAAATAGTTTCCGAGATATGATGCAAAAACTTTATCATGTAGTGCTATATTCTAAAATGGCGGACAATAACAATATGTCTGTAAATTAAATATTTGCAAAATGAGTTGTCAAAATAAGAAATTTGGTATAAATTAGTTAAATGGTGAAATAGTTCCCAAAATTTTAAAATGGCGGCTCTTTTGAAAAATAAGTACCGAAGTGGTTGAAACAATAAAAATCTGTTTTACTTACTAAGTACTATATGTGTACCGAGTTTGGTGAAATTCGACTAATGGGTTGTGTTGCGAGATTTAAGCGGCTCTTTAACAACGTCATTCTAAGGGCCGATGAGGGTGAAATGAGGTGAAAATGGAGCAGTGCCGGAATTCAAGGGCGGGGGAAATGGGAGATACCCGAGAAAACCCACCGAACAGTGGCACCGTCAGCACGATTCCCCTTTGCGAAAATCCGGAGCGACCCGGCCGGGGACTGAACCCGGTTCGCCTCGGTGGGAGGCGAGCAGTCTAACCGCTCGGCCACAGCGGTCGGCTCATGGCTTCAAAAGTTTTTAGGGACACACAAATTCAGACTTTAAGAGGGTCAAAATGTGACTTATGTAAACGCACTTGACATTTAAGAATGGGCTGCTAAAGCGTATCCGTGTAGATTGCAATTACGTTTGGAAACATCTGACTTATTACTAAGGGCAGTGATATTTCGCGAAAAGATTTCGAGACAACATACAGTCCAAAGCACTGTAGGGTCGTCCAGCTTCTTTGATTGGCTAAAAAAATGTTCTGGCTCATGTTATCAGTTGTTTGCGCACGAATCACGAAGGTTCAGTGTCGGAGTTACTTAGTCCTGAGTGGCTTGGTCTAAGACGGACACGGCACCAGCAGCCAATGGAGTTATAACAACAGCTGAGGTGTGTATATAGTATTGAAGTCTACTGTACGCTCAGATTTTTACGCGAAAAGTCACTGGCCCTACTTATTACTCTATTGGACACAGCCAGCCAATCGCGAACGTCCTTCGATATGGAAGGCGGGGGTCGTATGTCATGCGTACAGATAATGGCCGCTGGGACGAGCGGCCTGCAAGCGATCCTCGTTACAATCCAGTATCGCCTAACATTTCACATCAGCAGAGACACGGAAATTTTAGCGTGTTCACTTGGCGACAAGCTAGACTACACGACGCTATGTGTGCTGGAGCTTCAGTCGTTCATTGGCTGTTGCTCCAGATTAACCCCCGGACCGGGCAGCACGGCAATCGGTCCTCGTTTCCCCCTCGCAGGTTCGTTATTGGCTGAAAGCTGTCCGGGGCGTGTCTTACGCGCTGCGCTCCAATAGAAACAGAAACTGAAATGCACGCGTGGCTGAAGTTTTACTTGTCGTCCAATGAATTCGAGAAGTTTCCGTGACTACATATCACCCTTCGCCTACAGTAACAAATAAGTAACAAACTATTTAAAACCCAACTTTCTCCCGCCTCAAGCCCAAGAGCGTAGAAAGCATGCTTTTCCGTTGGGGATCAAAAGTTAAAAGAAACTTTGTTATAACTCAGCTACTAAAATGCACGCCGGATGGTTCACAGACACAGAGTTGATAAGTACACATATACGAAATAGCGTGGCGGTTCCTTTGATGTGGGCGTATCAATTCTCTGTTTGTCTGCCGCAAGGCTCCAGGAACGGGTCTTAGGTCTGATGGGCTACTGCGTGCTGCGAAGGTTCGCTATTGGCTAGGATGCCAGCTGGCGAGTAGGTCGCCGGGGTGCTGATAAAATTTTCCTGACCAGTGACGTCATTTTGTTGACGTGCGCGGCAGAAATGTGAAGGGGAGATCGCGCTGGCATAGCGGGATTCGAGAGCCCGCCAGAAAAAAAAAAGATTCCATGTACTTTATTGGCTGTAAGTTGCTCCATTCGCGGTTTATCTGAGGAGTGCTTGTCCCCGACACGTGCTAGGGGCCGCGGTGGCTGAGCGGTTAGCCTACTCGCTTCTCACCAAGGCAAACCGAGCTCAACCCTTGGCCGGGTCACTCCCGGATTTTCGCATGTGCCGGTCGATGTCGCTGGATGGTAAGTTTTCTGGGGATCTCCTGTTTCCCCCTCCCTTGAATTCTGGCGCTGCTCCATCCTCGCCCCAATCACCCTGATCGGCTCTAGACCTCTCTGTTAAGAGCGGCCCAAATACCGTCACTCACTCCGACACGTGTGAGTTGAGAGGGACTTTGCAGTAGGGCCGCGTGCCATCTTCAAGGTCCCAGCACTAAAAGGCTGTGTGCTACCAATAGAAATGTTAAAACGATGTTGCTTCGACGAGGGTTAGCTCAGCGTGTATGCAATTACGTGTTTTGTAATGTTGGTACCAAATTTTTTTCTACAACTCGGATATACTCAAGTTAAATGCTGCTATTTCTTTTATAAAAGCACGGATCTGTTGGGAAACTAAACGAAAACAAACATCCGCGTGTTTTTCTGAACGCGTGATTTTGACAGTACCGTCGGCTATTAAGAGAGCGTAGTACATAATGCTAGCACACTCTAAATCTGAATCAGTGGTTGCAATCAATATAATTATTTTACTGGACATTCAGTTAATGAGGTGTCGTATACTGGCGAGTCAGTGGAATGCATTGAGGTTTCACTGCCAGGCCAGTGCATGTTCGCTAGGAATCAGCGGAAATCAGCAAGCACCAGCAACTTAATTGATCAGTAGAAATTTACTGACTCAAGTGGAGCAGTTTCAAAATATCTGCAGTCAGATTCACTGATTGCAATTGAAACTGTTCTCTATTTTAGAGTGCGCGTTTATTTAAGCTTGCAGGTTCCTGGAAGCCAATATAGAAAAATCTAGAAAGGGCAGTCCTAAATAACAGTTTTTGGCTACTTTTTGTTCAAATATTTTGACGGAATGATAATTTTTTTTAGCGCAACTTTTAATGTCGCACCAAACAGTGCAAATCCACGGAGTGGAGTTGAGAGACTTTGGCGGCTCTTAACAACGAAGGAGAGGTCTTGAGAGCCGCTGAGGGTGAAATGAGGTGAACATGGAGCAGCGCCGGATTGCAAGGGCGGGGGAAACGGGATATTCCCAAGAAAACTCGCTGACCAGCGGCATCGTCCGACACGGTTCCCACGTGCGAAAGTCCGGGAGCGACCCCGCCGGGACTCGAACTCGGTTCGCTTAAGTGGAAGGGAGGCGAGTAGTCTAACCACTACACCACCGCGGCCCCTGGAACCATGCAGTGTCACCTATAAATCAAAGGTTCGTCACGATCAGTCCCCGTGTTCACGACTTAGGACATGTTGCGCATGAAAGACAGTTATGGCCAAACTGTACACAGCAAGAGAATATTGTTCGGTGTATAAAGCGTCTTCTTTGTTGAGTGTTATAATTTGTGAGAGCTTCCGCACTTCTCGTCTATCAATAGTTGACACTTTTAGTCACAGATACGCAGGCTATAGCGTTCAAGGGCTCAGAAGCAAGCTAGCGATAAGGGCGACACTAACACCCGCACCCAGTGCACCATCACTCCTACGTGCGAGGCGCCGAGCTAGCGTGCAATGTTTCCGTCGTGCTGCGTGTACCTATGGGACTTTAAAAGCGGTGACCTTATCTTTTTATTGGTGGGAAGTCTGAAGCGAAGTTCATAGCAGGTCCCTATAATACACTATCGTATGTGAAAATTGCAACACCCACAAAGAATGGCCCGAATATATCCAAAACTCGGAGGGTGTGTAGAACAGTGTACCAGCGATAAGTGATTACGATTGCAGAGAGATGGCGTACACTTAGGCCCAGCAGCGCCCCCTCGGGTTTGACCGGGAAAGTTGGTGTCGCCAAGTTCAGTCAGTGAAGAGCCGTCAAATGAAGTGAAAGCAAGTGCCAGTATGTTTCGTCAACGTCAAAGGGTGCCAAATCAGCACGTGAGTGTGTTCGAACAGGGCAGAATGATCGTTCTTCAGGAAACGGGTATGTCATACCGTGACATTTCGGCTCGTACAGGACATGCTGCTACGACAGTGATGCGTGTGTGGCACCAGTGGATAAAAGATGGTCGTACGCAGCAACGAGCGGGTACTGGACCACGCACTGTGACCACAGCACGGGATGACCGCCATCTTGTCCGCATGGCCGTAATTGACCGTACAGCCTCGTCCACAGTGTTGGCTCGACACTGGAGCATTGCAATGAGTTTGGACCTGCCTGCGTCGATGGTTTGACGCCGTCTGCTGCGGGCTGGACTGGTGGCATGCATGCCATTGAGTCGGCTTCCGTTGTCCAGAAACCACAAACGCCTCAGAATGCAATGGGCATGTGAACGCCGTTGCTGGCGTGCTGAGTGGTATAGTGTTTTCGGACGAGTCCCTCTTCAACCTTTCCTACAGTGATGGCCGCATACGTGTTAGACGCTACCGTGGTGAGTGACCGCAATCTGGCTGCCTGCATTGTGGAGAGGCATAGCGGACAAACGCCAAGTGTGATGGNCCTACCGTGGTGAGTGACCGCAATCTGGCTGCCTGCATTGTGGAGAGGCATAGCGAACAAACGCCAAGTGTGATGGTGTGGGGCGCCATAGGATACAACATGCTATCTCGACTCCTATGCATTGAGAACAATCTGAACAGAAACCGCTACATCAGGGAGGTTTTAGAGCCCGAAGTACTGCCCCTCCTTCAGGCAACTCCACATGCCATATTTACGCAGGGCAATGCCCGGCCATATGTGGCGAGAAATGAGCAAGTCTTCTTCAATGAACGACGGGTACCACTGCTTCNACGCAGGGCAATGCCCGGCCATATGTGGCGAGAAATGAGCAAGTCTTCTTCAATGAACGACGGGTACCACTGCTTCCCTGGCCTGCACGCTCGCCTGACATGTCACCCATCGAACATGCCTGGGATATGGTTGGTCGGCGACTTATTCGTCACGGTCCTCCAGCANCTCGCCTGACATGTCACCCATCGAACATGCCTGGGATATGGTTGGTCGGCGACTTATTCGTCACGGTCCTCCAGCAACCACTGTCGATGCTTTGTAGACTCGCATACAAACCGTGTGGAGGGAGATTCCCCAGGAACATATCCAGGTCCTCTTTGATTCCATGCCACGACGTTTAGGGGCTCTGATTGCAGCATGTGGTAGCTTCAAACCATACTGAGTTCTTAAGGACAGAGATCATGTACAGTTCTGTAATCCTAATCAATTGTGTATTGTCATGCACCTGATCTGTGGTATAAAGTTCATTTCAATCACATGTATCCTTCTTGGTGTTGCATTTTTCCACAAACGTTAGCGTAGTTTCGCATGTTTTAGACCAGAACGAAATAGCGAAATGAGCTTGATGTATTGAGAGTGTTATTCCTACCTCGTTTGAAGTGTTTTTTTTCCCTTACATCGGTTTACTGGGAATACATTTAATGGTTTCGTAAAAAAAAAAAAAACAGCTGATTTCAAACACTCTTCAGCGCAAATTAAGCGCAAGGTAGGCGGCGCTGTTAAGGCTTTGCTACGAACAATTGTTTTTTGTTTAAGGCGCACAGTCGTACAGACGTATCAACATAACGGTGTCATATATGGGGCCCAGTACAACCGTGTTTGTACATGGTGTTATTGGCAGCAGCTATCTATGAGACTACGGAATACAGTTTCAACGATGAATGATACATGTCGCACGTGAGGAATGTCCTTTTATTGAAAGCTGTTTTCTGCCATGTACAGTGCGGTTCATCAAAACCGCGCCTGACCTTTGCAGTGACTGTACATAGGAGACACAGACTGCAAGGCTCAGAATTTTTTAGTGCGACACAGGTTCATATTACAAGAAGTGCCAGAAGCTATTCGGAAATCATACACACGTGTCGCAGATAACGGATATGTGCCGACGTAAGGAAAAGTGATATCGCCATCGTTATCTCCCAGAACGCTCGCTTCCTTCTCTGCTGAAGAGCGTGGAGGATGGAGTAACGTTGGTATTCTGCGTAGATTAGTCCCTTCCCCGCTCTCTTCAGCGTACCCAAGGGGATGGAAAAAGCAGCTTACATAGTTTAATCCAAATGAGAGGAGAATGCGCAGAAGCACAAAACCGACAGGGCGAGTCTATTACTCTTGAAAGCGGGGGGTTGAGTAGATCCGTAGTTCAGTGACAGTCGTCGTGTGTCTTCGCTGGAGTAAGAACGCTCGGTTGGCTCGTGCGAATGTGTATCGACTAGAGTAAAGACATCGATCAGGGGCGCGCACGGAGTAACCGTTGAAAACTATAGAATATGTTTTCAATTTAGACTTTACTACCACAGCTGTCCTATCTCCTGCGCATGAACCGCAATCATGACTTATTTTAATAATCATACCAATATGTTTAAAGAAATTTTCAAGGATTANTCTCCTGCGCATGAACCGCAATCATGACTTATTTTAATAATCATACCAATATGTTTAAAGAAATTTTCAAGGATTAACATTTTACCCTATTAACCAAATAACATTTTGGTTAATAGTAACAACAACTACACTATTAACTATAATAGGAGTAAAGCCAGTTGAAGAACCCTATATTACTATAAGTCGTGAGTCATGACTCACACACCAAAAAAATGGCGTCAATAGCCATCAAAATGTTGAAACGCCTTTCGCCAATCGGTGCCTGGTAACTTATTCGCCAGCCGGCAGAGCAGACAGCAAATAANTCTCCTGCGCATGAACCGCAATCATGACTTATTTTAATAATCATACCAATATGTTTAAAGAAATTTTCAAGGATTATCATTTTACCCTATTAACCAAATAACATTTTGGTTAATAGTAACAACAACTACACTATTAACAATAATAGGAGCAAAGCCAGTTGAAGAACCCTATATTACTATAAGTCGTGAGTCATGACTCACACACCAAAAAAATGGCGTCAATAGCCAANATGACTCACACACCAAAAAAATGGCGTCAATAGCCAACAAAATGTTGAAACGCCTTTCGCCAATCGGTGCCTGGTAACTTATTCGCCAGCCGGCAGAGCAGACAGCAAATAACTTTTCGCATCACATAGTAGCCAATCAGACACAAGGTTCGTTCAAAAGAGCTTCGCGCAGCCAATCAGCGAATATTTACGCCCACATAAAAAAAAACCGTCGCGTCATTCCGTCTTTGTGCTACGACCGAACGCCAGTCCGAACGGCCTTCTCGCTTGGGATCTGGAGAGGCACGAATGAATGAGAGGGGAAAATTTGGCTGCTGGGGTTCTGCCACAGAATAGCTGAGTATCCAGAAGTGAAATGGCGTAGCGGTCCCTTTGATACTGGGGTATAGTCCATTCACGGTAACTTCCAACTTTTCTGAAACCCTGCTAAAGTTCTACTTCTGGGATATTCCTCCGCCTCGTGCAAACAAAGCTTAGAAAATCACACCAGAGTGACAGCGCACCGCATACGTGCGCACTCACTGTAATTATGTTTTGGATAAGGACTATTTCTTACTAGGCATTACCAACTCACCTATTTTCTCCCTGTTTTTTTCTTATTATTTATAGATTAAATATAATTTACGGATAAAATATAAGTAAAAGTTCAATTTAACCGAAATAAAGTACTTTTATGTTAACACAAGTATTAAAAAGCTTGTGATAAATGACATAATTAGGAAACAACCGAACATGTGAAACATATAGGGAGTTTTTTCTAAGGTTTCTCTCAAAAAGTGTGAAGAAACAGCGAATAGACTACAACAATTAGCCAATTGACTATGCGAGAATCTCTGGGAACGAGCCTTGCACCTGATAAGACTACCGCGTGTCGCGTAAAGTTCTTTAATTGGCTGGGCCGCCATCTAGAAGGCGTTGATTTGCGAACGGCGTTCCAACGTCTTGCCGGCCAATGACGCCATTTTGCTTGCGTGTGGCGGTTGCATTTCGCTGTGTAAGTGACTGTTTCGCCTCTGTATTCTGTATAAGTATACTGCGTTTCTGCGTCGCACGTATACGTGGCTAGAGTTGTAAAACGGCTTGCACCGTGAGAGTTAGTACCCCGGACATATTTTCTGTGCATTCGTAGTTTGCGCTTTTACGCGTATTTCAGCAAACAAATGTCCTGGGAGTACGACCTTTCTCGAAAAAAAAAATATATATATATCTAACCCCGTGCAGTTTTGTTTTATAATATGAAGTTTATTCTAAGTAAAAAAAAAATTACGAAAATGGTTAAATATCGCATTTTTCAACCATTAAAATATACAATCGTATTTTAATCTAAGGACTTCCATAGCGTGTAATAAATAAAATGCCACTTTTACAGGTCTTATTCGCACAGAGGAAAGAGTAACAGCGGAAACACTGCACGCAGGTTCAGCGCCTTGGGCGTAGGGGCGACGGTGCAGCTTTTCGCGTGTTATTGTCACCCGTATCGCTGTGCCTCGAAAGCGAGTGAGCGCGAGAGAGAGAGAGAGAGAGAGAGAGAGAGAGAGAGAGAGAGACCCGGGGTCACGTAATGTTAAAACGAAGATAGTTTTATTATACTAGTTTCCTAACAGGAGTGCAGTGGAGAGATTTGGGCGGCTCTTAACAACGAGGTCTCGAGAGCCGATGAGGGTGAAGCGAGGTGGGGTGTGGAGCGGCGCCGGAATACAAGGGCGGGGGGAAACGGAGCTCACCGAGAAAACCCGGCATCGTTAAATACAATTCCCACATGTGAAAATCCGGGAATCAAACCTGGTTCTCTTCGGTGGGAGGCGAGCGCTCTAACCGCTACTCCACCGCGGCCCCCAGCACAGTAGGAACAGTCTCGTCAGTACAGGACTCGTGCGTTTGCCAAACAGCTGTGACATGATTTTGAAAGGAAGTGGGAAGAAATAATTAGTATGTAGTACTGTTACAAGACGCCAGAGGGGCGTATCGGAGTTCGTGAGGGATAGCGGTCGTAATAAGAATAAAATAAATAAACTTGATTTTTAATTCATTCACACAGCTACTATTTACAACATTAAACCTCCTATATCCACTATGACTTATGTTATTCCCAGTGAACGCAACACCCTATTTAATGTATATCTCAATTCTAATTTAAGTCCTTAAGAATATCTTTATATTGGTTACAGTCACTTAATTCACTCTCATTATTTGCACATATTCGATCTGTTTATTTCTTTAATTCCAAATGTCTGTCACTCACGCATCCAGTTCAGTAGTCCCGCTAGTCAGTCTCTCTTCACTGTACCGATGCTCGCAGTCCGCAGACTTTCCATCAGTCTTTCGATCGCTCTCGCAATCTTTCCATCAATCTCACAATGTTTCCCTCAATCTTTCCATCAATATTTCGTCCAATCTTACAAACAATCATCAATCCATATTCAATCTATGGGTTTTGTCATCGATCCCCCATCCATGCATATAAAAAAAATCCCCAACTGTCTCCAAAATTTGTACATGACGACAGACTTAATGTTTTGTATGCAGTCCACTATTCATGCATTTTTTGTACTGAAAGTCTTCATTAATTAAAGTTGTGAGGAATGAAAGGATGCGACACAAAAAGAGAGAAAAAAAGATAATAAAAATATGTTATTATTTTGTAATTACTATTTCAGAAGAAAGCAGTTCATCACATCATGTGATACAACCGCTCCCCTTCAGTTGTCTAATGATTGAAGATATCTCGTTAATGTGCGATAAATCTCCACCTTGAAAAGCAACCCAATGTCCGAGTCTATCAACAAGTTCATTCGGGTCTTCGGGAAATTAGGTAGCCAGTATTCTCAGCGTCTTCTGCCTTCCTCATGTCGCTTGTTGCAAATGTGGTAGAGTGGTGTGTCAGTGCATCGAGTAATTCGCCATCGTCTTCAGCTCCATCACTGTCGTCATAGACATCATCAGTGCCGCCTTCATGATCGCCTTCGCCTTCTGTTTCATCCTCATTATCAAGTTTACTTTTCTTTGTAGGAGTCACATGGTCATCATCAGTATTTAGAGCCGACGACCGTTTTATTTTGAAGTTCATCGACTTCACGCGAACGTTTTGCAAGTGTACGTTCCACACAAACCTACTCTACTGCTCTCAATCCGTCTTTAGCACTAACTGCCTCATCATTATCGCCTGACGAATCAGTACCCACCGATGCAGAACGTGGTATTGGCGACACCACTTGCTGGCTTCCAGTAGACGAACCCTTCCAGATCTGGATGTGTTCCTTCAACGTATCGCCTTGCGTAAACTGCATGTGGTCATTGTCGTGATTCTTCCTCCTGCGAAAAGGACTCTTCGTACAGGTGATTCTTTCATGTCGATGGCCGTTTTGACCGAAGGTGAAAACTCGATCGCAGAATCGACACAGTCAGCAATCAGGCAGCGATGATGCATGTCGCGTCTCCGTGTTCGTTGAGGTCAAGGGCAGGCTTTCGTAAGTAGATAGAAAATGAGAGAGCTGGCACAGGAGTAAGGAGTCGGAGCCCTGGAGCCATATGACATCTGACAGAGAACCAGTAGTGGCGCCTGGCAGTGGAGACCTTGACATTTGACCTTGACATCAAATGTCTCATTTTCCCAGGAAAACACTAAGATTTTCTAGAATATCCCTAAAAATTTCCCGAATTTCCCTCCAAAATCTGCAAACTTGACCTTGACCTTTGTAGGGATCTGGTGCACAGACTCCAGGTTTCGGAGCCTCGGAACCGTTCACCATATTGGAGTGCATCACAGCCGCCATTTTGTTTCTATAAGTTTTGCAATTTATGTTCTGCTCTGTCATTCCATGCTATCACCTTGTTTCAAGAATGTTCCAGTTCATGTTCTGTCATTCCACCTCGACATGCTCAAAATTTCTAGAATTTCCCTCAAAATTTCTCAAATTTCCCTCTGCAAAATGTTTCCTTACTCAAATTTTCACGAGTCACTCAGTCTAAAAATAGCATGACCATGTTTCCAGAATGTTCCAGTTAATGTTCTGTCATTCCATGCCGCCATATTGCTTCTAGGATTTTACAGTTCATGCTGTCATTCCAAGTCAACATCGACCATCTTGTTTAAAGAATGTTCCAGTTCATGCTCTGTCATTCCATGTCAACACCAATCATCTTGTTTAAGGAATATTCTGGTTCATCACCCTCTCATGCCACTTCATGCTGATACTCCACCTTGTTACAAGCATATTCTACGANGCCGCCATATTGCTTCTAGGATTTTACAGTTCATGCTGTCATTCCAAGTCAACATCGACCATCTTGTTTAAAGAATCTTCCAGTTCATGCTCTGTCATTCCATGTAAACACCAATCATCTTGTTTCAGGAATATTCTGGTTCATCACCCTCTCATGCCACTTCATGCTGATACTCCACCTTGTTACAAGCATATTCTACGACCTATTCGAAGTAAGCCTATGCTAAACACGGTAAACACACCTTCTAATTACACAAAGTACAGTATGTCTATATCTGACTCCCACAAACTTATGGGCATAGTTAGCAATAATTTTTGAACTGTTTAGTTGCCAAATTAATATCATAGGCATCGCTCCTGACATAGATCAGCGTAGTTAGGGCAATTATGCTTCAAGCAATCTTATTACCATAGTTAGCCATAATTTCCGAACTGTTCAAGAAATGACCACCAAATTCATATCATAGGCATCGCTCCTGATGATGAATAGGGCGGTAGAGTCATGTATGCCCTAAGCCCTCGAATAAGCATAGTTGGCCATCATTTCCGAACTGTTTAAGATATAGGCACCAAATTCCTATCACGGGCATCGCTCCCAACAACGATCAGGGTGGGAGGGCAAATGCCATAAACCCTCTTATAAGCATAGTTGATCACCATTTCCCGACTGAGACACCAGAACATGTACCGGTACAGGTCTAAATTATGTATATATAAAAATAACCTGTTAACTTATAAAACAGTCGTGTTGACAAGACATTGTAAATGAATAATTTTATAAATAAGAGGTTAACTTTCAAACTTACAGGCAAAAGTGTATCGAGTGACCTGTCTATGGATTCGTATTTTCAAAAATAATTTGATTATGATGTAACATCCATCAATTATACAAAAATAAATTTTATAAATAAAAGTTATGTATTTAATGTAATATATTTTATTTCACTTTTAAAACTTACAGAAAATATTATGCCGAGCAATGTGTCTGTGGATTCGTATTTCCAAGACGGATTTGTAGTATATGATGGCGCAGCCATATATGTAAGTTATGTTATAAATAAAAGTCATGTGTTTTAAATAAATACATTTTTATTTAACTTCTAAATTAGCGTATTGAGCAGCGTGTCCACGGATTCGTATTTTCAAAGAGAAATAGAATATTATGTTAGAAAACGTGATTATGAGGCAATGGCCAGCACCATATTGAATTTTATAGGCATAGAATTGTGTACGCAAATATACCAAGTGTTTTATATTTTCGGGCTCGTGTTTTCGAGTCGAATGCTAATGTGACCCCATAAAATTTTTATTATTCGCATGTATTCGATACCACATTGACTTTAGTAGGCATAGGGATTGATCTTAGGTTTTTTAAAAGCAATTATGTAACGAGCCAGAGTCATAAATAGAGGACCGTGGTTGCCTTACCTCAGAACGTGTTTTAAGTGCATTATGCCTATACCAGACAGCTACGAACTTAAAGAGGCACAGTTGGACATCATTCAACGACTTCCAGAGTTAGGCGCATGGAAATTGGAACTTGCAGGACTAGTGAAAGTCTATCCGAGGTTTATATTGTGTTCATATTTTACTACATTTAACTTTAAAAGGTAATCNACGATCAGGGTGGGAGGGCAAATGCCATAAACCCTCTTATAAGCATAGTTGATCACCATTTCCCGACTGAGACACCAGAACATGTACCGGTACAGGTCTAAATGATGTTTATATTAAAATAACCTGTTAACTTATAAAACAGTCGTGTTGACAAGGCACTGAAAATGCATAATTTTATAAATAAGAGGTTAACTTTTAAACTTACAGGCAAAAGTGTATCAAGTGACCTGTCTATGGATTCGTATTTTCAAAAATAATTTGATTATGATGTACCATCCATCAATTATACAAAAATCAATTTTATAAATAAAAGTTATGTATTTAATGTAATATATTTTATTTCACTTTTAAAACTTACAGAAAATATTATGCCGAGCAATGTGTCTGTGGATTCGTATTTCCAAGACGGATTTGTAGCATATGATGGCGCAGCCATAGATTATGAAAAGCGTAATGTTATAAATAAAAGTCATGTGTTTAAATAAATACATTTTTATTTAACTTCTAAATTATCGTATTGAGCAGCGTGTCTACGGATTCGTATTTTCAAAGAGAATTAGAAAATTATATCAGAAAACGTGATTATGAGGCAATGACCAGCACCATATTGAGTTTTATAAGCATAAAATTGTGTACGCAAATATACCAAGTGTTTTATATTTTCGGGCTCGTGTTTTCGAGTCGAATGCTAATGTGACCCCATAAAATTTTTATTATTCGCATGTATTCGATACCACATTGACTTTAGTAGGCATAGGGATTGATCTTAGGTTGTTTAAAGTAATTATGTAACGAACCCGAGTCATAAATAGAGGGCAGTGGTTGCCTTACCACAGAACGTGTTCTAAGTGTATTATGCCTATACAAGACAGCTACGAACTTAAGAGGCACAGTTGGACATCATTCAACGACTTCCAGAGTTAGGCGCATGGAAATTGGAACGTGCAGGACTAGTGAAAGTCTATCCGAGGTTTATATTGTGTTCATATTTTACTACATTTAACTTTAAAAGGTAATCNGTGCAGGACTAGTGAAAGTCTATCCGAGGTTTATATTGTGTTCATATTTTACTACATTTAACTTTAAAAGGTAATCCTCGTCCTGAATATAACCAAATTCATTAAAACATACACTGCATAAAATATTTTGACAATTCATTTCCTTACTTGTTTTTAAAAATAAAACGACAAATATTTATTTATTTATTTACATGCCATGTTTAGCATGCAAGTAGTAATCTTACACAGTTAAGACGTACTTGTTAGTTTCATTGCATTGATAAGACTCACACACTGAAAAAGCGTACACCATATTCAGGTTTCTATTTTAAACAAATGTGATCGCATCACTTAAAAAAAAAAAAAAAAAAAAAAGAGAGAGAGAGACAAAAACTTTATTCCAAGAAAAGCCTCGTACACCTGCAAAACTTTTCGTTTACTCATTTATATTATTTTAAATAAGCGGTTTTTCAGTCGCAGATCGAACCTCCCATCATGCTATAGTATGAAGCACTGCTAACAACCATTTCCTCCCGCCTCGCATATATGAAGGTCACAAACATAGTGCGTATATGAACATAAATGGTTTATGAGTTAATACTCTGTACCGAGGCGAATAAAAAAATTAGCTGGGGAATNGGGGGGGGGGGGGATATGTGTGCCACATCACCTCTCGGCACACGCCAAATGCAGTCTTACTAATTTAGAGACGATTAAAGTAAATAGCCAGCACTCACAGATTATACAATCAGCAGTAGCAGAACACTTCATCTCTCTCCGGCATAGGTCAAAAAACAACTGGTTGAAGTTGGAGGTCATTGCTCGAGCGTTATTTTTACTCCCGGCACGATCAAAACACATTCCTTTGTCAATAGCACCAAGCAATAGCCACAGAGTAGACAAGTACACAGAAACGAAATGTAGTGGATCGTCTGATGTGAGCGAACCCATTCAACGGTTGACTTTGCAAAGGTCCTGCACTGGTCCATGTGCCGTATTGGCTACCACATGCCGCGAGTGATTCCCTATTGGCTGGGCCGCCACAAGTTACTGGGCGCTGATTGGCGAACCACGTTCCGCCGTGTTATTAATTCAAATGGAGATAGTAATTAAATATTGCGCTCAATAAGAATAATAACGAGTTAATAGGACGCCCAGACTTTTAGATAACAGATGTTTGAATGTTGGTAGCATTGACGATAAATATAATTATTGAATTTAGTTCTTTTATTTTTACCAAGACCTCCATCCCTCACGAACTCTGGTACGCCCCTCGGGCGTCCCATTTAACAGAAGTATGTGAGATGCAAAGCGAAATAGCTGACATCTAGCGGTGCATTTCGGAACCCGCGGAATGGCGATAAAACCACTTCGTTTTACCTTCGACGCGTGCGACCCCGGAAGATATTTTCACCTGAAAAACGAGCTCGGGGGCCGTATCGCTCAGTTTCTCAACATAAAACTCTCACTTAAATAGTATTCAGGTACAACATATCCATAAATATATGTAAGTAATGGCGCCAGGAAGCAGAGAATAGTGAAATATTGCTTTGGAAGTCGTCACTTCTACACGCCGAAACTTCCGCGAAACTTACTGTACTCGCGCATGACTGATTAGACAATTAAACTTTTTCCCTACANTTCTACACGCCGAAACTTCCGCGAAACTTACTGTACTCGCGCATGACTGATTAGACAATTAAACTTTTTCCCTACATAAAGCGTATTTATTCAACATTAAACATCCCAAAATCCACTTACTTCATTGCCACGCTCTGCAGTACGTAATTAATCGTCGCCACGCTAACAGGCTGTGAACAACTAAGAACGGAGGATTAGGCTTAAGGCTCGCTTGTGTAACGAAGGCGTAGAATTGTTATAATGTTTTCATACAGAACGTGTTTTTACGCTACATATGACACCGTTGTCAAATAGATTTTTTTAAATATTTGCTAAGTGTCGACCTTTGGTACCTTTCATGAGACTTATTTCGGAGGGTATCTTCGTAGAATATAAAATAAAATTATATAGAAAACACGAGTGTTTATCTGTTATCTGTGTTTCACTTTGAGCGTAATTCTTGATGGGGACTGTGATTCACTAGAAATTATTTGGTTATACTAGACGCATACAACAAACACAAATCCTAATTAAAAAAATAAAACCTGATACTGCATGAATAGCAAATTTACGGTATTTAAAAAAATGAGCGCTGATTTTGCAGGTTAAATTATGTTTTGGTATAATTAATTCAAGTGATTTTCGGGAGATATTTTTTAGGAAAGCGGTATTATCACGTTTACAGTTTTTTCCCAGCATTTTATGGAACGCTAATTTGGCTTGGTGCACATTATAATCAATTCTGTAGCGCAAAAAATGCATAACTTATTTTATTTTAAAAACTATGTTCTTGTGATAATGTATTATTATTGACACACTCCCCAAGACGGCATCTTCAATCGAGTGCCATTAACGCACTCAGTACGGGTTTTGGTAGCCTTTATTTCCGTAACATTACTATGTATTATGTGTTCCTTACTAAACAGTTACTTCCTTTAAATATTTATTTTGTACCCGTGAATTACGTCCATGATAAAATCCATTAGTCACTAAAAACAAAACTAACCACGAATTTCCCGGCATTTTCCATTGATAGCACATGGAAAACGCCATAAAACTAGTGAGTAAACACATCTTTTTCGCTATGCCGGCCGCCTGCTATGGTATGTTCGTGATTTCTTCGCACTTTTTTNACTAGTGAGTAAACACATCTTTTTCGCTATGCCGGCCGCCTGCTATGGTATGTTCGTGATTTCTTCGCACTTTTTTTAAACAAACTTTTCAAATATCACCCCATATATAACGAGTTTGGTTGTGTCTCAATTATATTATGTATCGCAGGCGNTTAAACAAACTTTTCAAATATCACCCCATATATAACGAGTTTGGTTGTGTCTCAATTATATTATGTATCGCAGGCGTTTTACACTTGTTTTTAACATAAACCAACATCAAGTACCGCATTTTTTGGTTAAATTAAATTTCTGTTAGCTCATTTTATTTATAAATTATAAATACCACATTTATATGTAATATGAGTAAAAATAGTGAGAAAAAATTGGTTGTCTGTAAAGTCGGTTTACTGACGATAGTTGAACGTGACAACGTCTTAAGAAAATACTGNTTCTACACGCCGAAACTTCCGCGAAACTTACTGTACTCGCGCATGACTGATTAGACAATTAAACTTTTTCCCTACACAAAGCGTATTTATTCAACATTAAACATCCCAAAATCCACTTACTTCATTGCCACGCTCTGCAGTACGTAATTAATCGTCGCCACGCTAACAGGCTGTGAACAACTAAGAACGGAGGATTAGGCCTAAGGCTCGCCTGTGCAACGAAGGCGTAGAATTGTTATAATGTTTTCATACAAAACGCATTTTTATGCTATATATGACACCGTTGTCAAATAGATTTTTTAAAATATTTGCTGAGTGTCGATGACGTCTAAGAAATGCAGTCGTCTCTCCAGTTACCTTTGGTAGCTTTCATGAGACTTATTTCAGAGGGCATTTTTGTAGAATATAAAATAAAATTATATAGAAAACACGAGTGTTTATCTGTTATCTGTGTTTCACTTTGAGCGTAAATCTTGACGGCGACTGTGATTCACTAAAAAAATTATTTGGCTATACTAGACGCATACAACAAACACAAATCCTAATAAAAAAAATAAAACCTGATACTGCATGAATAGCAAATTTACGGTATTTAAAAAAATGAGCGCTGATTTTGTAGGTAAAATTATGTTTTGGTATAATTAATTCAAGTGATTTTCGGGAGATATTTTTTTAGGAAAGCGGTATTATCACGTTTACAGTTTTTTCCCAGCATTTTATGGAACGCTAATTTGGCTTGGTGCACATTATAATCAATTCTGTAGCGTAAAAAATTCATAACTTATTTTATTTTAAAAACTACGTTCTTGTGATAATGTATTATTATTGACACACTCCCCAAGACGGCATCTTCAATAGAGTGCCATTAACGCACTCAGTACGGGGTTTGGTAGCCTTTATTTCCGTAACATTACTATGTATTATGTGTTCCTTATTAAACAGTTACTTCCTTTAAATATTTATTTTGTACCCGTGAACTACGTCCATGATAAAATCCGTTAGTCACTAAAAACAAAACTAACCACGCATTTCCCGGAATTTTCCATTGATAGCACATGGAAAACGCCATAAAGCTAGTGAGTAAACACATCTTTTTCGCTATGCCGGCCGCCTGCTATGGTATGTTCGTGATTTCTTCGCACTTTTTTTAAACAAACTTTTCAAATATCACCCCATATATAACGAGTTTGGTTGTGTCTCAATTATATTATGTATCGCAGGCGTTTTACACTTGTTTTTAACATAAACCAACATCAAGTACCGCATTTTTTGGTTAAATTAAATTTTTGTTAGCTCATTTTATTTATAAATTATAAATACCACATTTATATGTAATATGAGTAAAAATAGTGAGAAAAAAGATGGTTTGGTAACACCTAGTAATATAAATATTATTACAATGAGTGCGCACGAATGCGGTGCGTTGTCCATTTGGTGTGATTTTCAAGACTTGGCCAAGTTTTGTTTGCTTGAGGCGGAGGGATACCCTGAAAGTAGAACTTCAGCAGCGCTCCGGGAAATCTGGAAGTAACCTTGAATGGACTACAGACGCGACGGTGCTGCCCTTAGCATTACTTCGCGTCTTCCGTAGTCTGCCAGGACTTGGGAGCAGACGTAACCAAAACGCACTACAAAGGGGGGGAGGAAGGAACTTCTGCACGACACCGCCGTGGAGACGAGAGTACAGCTGACGTCTGTGGATTGCTTTCATCACGAAGGCCCTAATGTGAAAAATCTTGTTTTGGAACTGCGGCGCCCCGAAGTTGTTACAAATAGAAAAAAAAAATCTGTCCAAAGATGGCTGATGCCGTGTTCACATGTACGCCTATCGCTTCGAATGGACGCCGTAAAGTTCAACTTAAGCCGAAATTTCAGCTCGTGGAAAGAGCGGACTTTGCCAACGTTTCCCAGACTTCCACTCTATCACACGTTCCATGCCACGAGTTTAATGGATTATCAACAAGGTATTTTGATGTATAGCCTGTTCGTGGTAAAGTGAGCACTTTTGAGGCCAATGGTTACTTTTTCCTATCAGCCGTTTTTTTTATCCTTCCGCTACTTTTTAAAGTAAATATTGCCATGTAAGTGATAACCACAGTGCACATATTTCACCGTACTTGAAAGTTGATGTCTAAGACTGCAATAAGATATATTTATTGACTGTTATTCTAAATGAGAAGACTTCAAAAACTGTCACTTTACTGTGAATAGCCTACAATAGTCTTGTCATGATTAAATGTTCATATTGATAACGATATACGTGGAGAGATTTGGGCAGCTCTTATCATCGAGGTCTTGAGAGCCGACGAGGGTGAAACGAGGTATGGAGCAGCGACGAAATGCTAAGGTGGCATCGTCAGGCACGATTTACACATTCACCTAGGTGGGAAGCGAGTAGTCTGACCACTATACCACCACGACCCCCGGGAAACGTGGCAGACGTTGACGTTAGCCGGGACGGTTTTCTAGGGGCACTCCCATTTACACCACCCCTTACATTCCAACGTTGCTCATTTAACCTCATTTCACTTCAATTCGCACTGTACTGAAAATACTAAAGTGTTGTAAAGTGCGAATCCCTACGCCTAGCACGCGCGGTCAGTGTCAGTGCTGAGGAGGGGGCGGGGGGTGACTCACAACGACCCGCCTCTCCCTCCAGGCGGGCCCAGCCGCGGCTACATCGCCTGGACTGACATCGCTGCCTCACTCTCCACATCCTGCCGGAGTAGTCCACGACTTGAGAGCACGAGCAAGAACATTCTGGTTATCACCTCCCTCGACGCAACCCGACGCGTGAAGAAAGTTCTGGGCCAGGGCGCCTGTCCTATAAATACCACCTCATCCGGAGGGACAGGAGTTCGTGATAGCCATCTGGCGAAAGTGCAGCGAATGGTGAACGAAGATTGGGGTATCGAGGGACTTAGGAGTAAAGGATCGGCGACCAACGAGGGTGTGAGAGACTGTGAAAAACGCAACCGGCAATGCCCCAATCGCCGAAAGACGAGCGGGGTATTATTATAACATCACGCTAATGCGAAATGGCCATTATGCCGCAAATGGCGTGCAGGGTGTGACCCCCGAGAGGGAGATTCGCACCTTTGTAGGCTGGGAAGGGAAAATAGCACAATAAGCCGTAATGATGGCAGATAGTAGACATTAAAATGTTCACAATAAAATAATACACCAACAGGAGAGTTGGTGATAAAATCACAGCCATACGCTCAGCGGGGCGGAAGTGGATGGAAACCTCGAGGGGTGCGGNGTATTATTATAACATCACGCTAATGCGAAATGGCCATTATGCCGCAAATGGCGTGCAGGGTGTGACCCCCGAGAGGGAGATTCGCACCTTTGTAGGCTGGGAAGGGAAAATAGCACAATAAGCCGTAATGATGGCAGATAGTAGACATTAAAATGTTCACAATAAAATAATACACCAACAGGAGAGTTGGTGATAAAATCACAGCCATACGCTCAGCGGGGCGGAAGTGGATGGAAACCTCGAGGGGTGCGGGGTCGGGAACATGGCCGGTTACAACCTCCGCGTCCAGAGGGGCTTGCAGCCATAGAAGCTCCACGAGGGTGGTTGAACTAGTGTTAGTTCAATTACATAAAGTTAAACTTGATTCGACAATACCGATGACTCGAAGTATAGTTCATGGCTCATAGCGTAGCGTCGCAACTCCAACTCCAGTGATGGCTTTGTATCTGGGGACTGGAGCAACATTAGCCTTGTTGTGGCGGACGAGTGTGCGAGTGTTTGTGTGTGTGGCGGCGACGAACGAGAGTGCACGAGTGCTGCGGAGGGCGAGGTATCCGACGAGTGGAGGGCTGCTGTGTGTGGGCGCACCCACGGCACTCCATAACATTCCGGACAGGAAAGATTGGTGATGTATGGACTTTAACATGGTGGGACAGAGTGGACGAGTGGTATAGACTTGATTGTAAGTACTGGAACTGTCTCAAATGAAATATATGATTTTTAATAGGAATTTATTTGGTTTTGGAACAGTGTTTATAAAGACTGGTTTTAAGAATTAATTGTGTTAATTTCTTTAAAGTGTCGGACTATTACGTAAATTTTTATTCTAAATAACAAGTGATATCAAATATTGTCAAGGTATTACGTTTGAAATGTTTTACTATATGAATTCTTCTATACATATTATAAAACGGAACGTCTCTCTCTCTCTGTGTGTGTCTGTTCGTGCACTTATCACTCGAGAACCACTTATCCGATTTACGTGGTTTTTAAAATTTTTAATTCATAGCTATTTTCTCTGGCCAGGTTTTAGTATATATTTAGTCATGTAGAGTAATATAAGGAATAAGCAGTGACGATAATAGTGAATCAAGTCGGAAAAAAGTTTGCCGCCAGCGCGCTCTCTTGCAATATGCTGTCTAAACAAATTCCCGCCTCTACTTTAAGAGATAAGTAAAAACTTTGTGAAAAAGTAATTTTTCGCGAGTCGGTTGACCGTACGCGGACGTGGAGAGCCCTGGT
>NQII01002195.1:0-47724 GCA_002778355.1 Clitarchus hookeri | reverse complement strand
ACGAGTCGCGTGCGCTTGGCCGGCACTCAGTCGTTTCGCGTCGTTAGTAACAAACTAATTACGTTCGAGCATGTACGTGTATTTATTGGGAGTCCGCTGCGAATTTTGATTTCGATTATTTATTTTAAAAAAAACCTAAACAATAATTCTGTAGTCCACGCGAGCGGAGCCGCGGGAACAGCTAGTTCATAATAAATTAGGAAATTATTACTTGGCTACGCCCAGGGACTTTATATTTACGTCGGAAACTTGGCATTGATTGTAAATTTATCTCCTAACCGAACACCAAAATGGTAATACAAAAGACCTTCCTACCTGTGAAAAGCAATAGGTTAATAATAGCTTGTGGCCGCTCTTGTCAGTTCGAGCGCGGTCGGCGAACGCGTGAAGCAGGCTTAGCGACGCCGCGCCATGTGTGAAGCACAGGAAGTGAAAGATAAAGTGCAGGAGGATATGCTCAAGAGTGCCGTGACCTTGACTCCCCTGCTGCGGAGGGCTTCAAGGTCACCAGCTGATAAAGAGCGTGCGTGGTTGTCCGCTGTGTACTAGGGTGACGTCATTGCTGCTGACTATCTACATCAGGTGTCCGTCCTCGTCAGCAGGAGTGGAACAGCAGCAGTAATCAGCACAGCTGATAGTAAGTCCATGTCTTCATCTGCCCGGATAGCCTACTCTTGTGCTCTCCGATATAAGCCATGTTTTTTTTTACACGTAAAGGAGGAAGTATCCTTGCCATCTTGGATTTACGCATTTCCCTCCATAACTTAATTTTCGGAGGGATTGTTTAGAAACCAAGCTAGTCAAGGCAAAGGAAAAATCATAACAGTTATTTCGAAATCCAACTTATTTTTCTTACATGATTTAGCTTTACATCTGTAACCGTAATCATATATATTAACTAAACCTAACTAATATTATAAATGTGAAAGTGTGTTTGTTTGTTTGTCCTTCTTTCACGTCGCAACGAAGCAACGGATCGACGTGATTTTTTGTACAGAGATAGTTGGAGGGTCGGGTAAGTGCCACATGCTACTTTTTATCCCGAGAAAATATCTCATTCCCTTGGGGAAATTCTTATTGGAAAATCAAAAAAGTACACAAACGGAATAACAATGTAACGTCGCAACCGAGCATCAGATCTACGAAATTTTTGCACAGAAATAGTTGGAGGGCTGTAAGATGGTATTGGCTAGTTTAATCGCAAGAAAATATCTCAAAAAATTTACAAACGATAATAGTGAATCAAGTCGTAAAAAAGTTTGCCGCCAACGTGCTCTCTTGCAATTCGCTNTCATAACAGTTATTTCGAAATCCAACTTATTTTTCTTACATGATTTAGCTTTACATCTGTAACCGTAATCATATATTAACTAAACCTAACTAATATTATAAATGTGGAAGTGTGTTTGTTTGTTTGTCCTTCTTTAACGAAGCAACGGATCGACGTGAATTTTGTACAGAGATAGCTGGAGGGTCGGGTAAGTGCCACATGCTACTTTTTATCCCGAGAAAATATCTCATTCCCTTGGGGAAATTCTTATTGGAAAATCAAAAAAGTACACAAACGGAATAACAATGTAACGTCGCAACCGAGCAACAGATCTACGAAATTTTTGCACAGAAATAGTTGGAGGGCTGTAAGATGGTATTGGCTAGTTTAATCGCAAGAAAATATCTGAAAAAATTTACAAACGATAATAGTGAATCAAGTCGTAAAAAAGTTTGCCGCCAACGTGCTCTCTTGCAATTCGCTGTCTAAACCATTAAAGATGGAACAATATAATGTAGTAGAGAATTGTGTAGAATAAAAAGACGTAATAAAAACTCCACAGTAGCATATATCTATCTATAACAGAGAAATACTATGAAGTGTTTTTACCATTTAATTCACCGAGACGTTGAGTTTTATAATATGTATAGAGTATAGAAGATTAACACTAAGTAAAATTCAACTTTATAAAAAAAAAGACCCTAAACAATAATTCTGTAGTCCACGCGAGCGGACCCGCTGGCACAGCTAGTTATTTAATAATTCAAATTCCGCATGGGAAAATACATGTATAATTGAAATCGTACAGATTAAAAAAAAATCCGTTCAGTAGTCCTCTACGTCACATATAGCTATGATTTTTTTTTATATCTGGTCAAACGTTTTCATTACGAAGATTTGTAATTAAAATCGAAGATGGATTGGATACTAACCCCTTAAGAGTATCAAAAGTACATGGGCCCAGAGTTTTTTTTTTTTTTGCATTTGAGGCACAACGATATGGTCTAGAATAACATGCGCGCCCAATGCCCCCGTCGACCGTACGCACGAGGCGCTGAACCGACGTGCAATGCTTCCGTCGTCACGCATTTCTGTGTGAACTACATACAGCATGTAACGGTGGCACTTTATCACACGCGATGGAAGTACGCAGATATAACTACGACTGTGCGGTTTCATTCTTCTCCCACTTCTTAAAGGAAACTGCGCAGGCAAGTTCTAGAAGTACGATCGTTTACCATTTTCGCGATTTTTCTTTCTTTTTGAATACACTTAATATTATTAAAACAAAACCACATGGGCCTAGATAAATGATTTTTTTTTATCTTTCTTGGCAAAAAGTCCCATTTCGAGGATGTTTATTTGCTGAAACACGCGTAAACGAGCAAATCAGCTGAATGATCCCATTTTGCAGACATTACTAAATAGGAAAGAAGCTGGTTGTCGGCCACAATGGGAAGAGATATCCAACCTGAGCGCAACAGTCAAAGCATACTGGGCACAATGGAATTCCCTCATACTGAAGAATGGCGTACTTTACAGAAACTGGTAAAGTAATGATGGAAAACACACATGCTTTCAGTTGGTCATCCCAGAATGCAGGGTTCCTGAAGTCTTAAAGGAACTGCACAATGCGGCAGCCAGTAGAAACTTTGGTGTTAATAAGACCTTTGACAGAATTAGACTGAGGTTCTACTGGTCTCATTGTCGGGAGGACGTTGAGAAGTGGTGCCGAATGTGCGACACCTGCACTGCGAGGAAGGGCCCAAGGACCAGAGGACAATGTCGCCTCCATAAATACAATGTTGGAGCACCACTCGAGAGGATGGCAGTAGATATTCTGGGTCTCTTGCCTGTCACAGAGAGGGGTAATCGCTATCTACTGGTGGCCCAAGATTACTTCACGGAGTGGCCTGAGGTAATTCCCCTTCCGAACCAGGAAGCAGGTGCTGTTGCTGAGGCACTCATAGAGCATGTCTTTTCTAGGTTTGGGATGCCAATAGAACTCCATTCCGATCAGGGAGCAAACTTTGAAGCTGCCGTTTTCCAGAAGGTAACAAAGATTCTGGGGATAAAAAAGACTAGGACTACAGTCTTATACCCTTAGTCGGATGGAATGGTCGAGAGGCTTAACCTCACTCTTGAGCAGAAGGTACCTATCGATCTTTGTGGTAGACAACCAAAAGGACTGGGATTCAAAGGTGCCATTGTTTCTCTTTACTTACCGTTACGAGTCCACAAGCGTAACACCGTCAAGTATGCTGTTCGGAAGAGAGCTATGTCTTCCTAGTAGCCTGCTGTTTGACCGACCGACAGAAGATGAAGCTGCAGCCCCTAATTATGCCAGCGAATTACGTATCAGACCAGTTGACATTCATGATTTTGCTCGACAGCACCTCAGAATAAATAGTGACAGCATGAAGACACGGTATGATAGGAGAATGTCGGGCGAGGTATTTCAAGGACAACTGGTGTGGCTGTACAACCCCCAGAGGTGAAAAGGGTACTGCCCGAAGCTACATAAATGTTGGGAAGGCCCCTACAGTAATCTGAAGAAGATCAGTGATGTGGTCTTTCGGATTTGTCGTCAAGACTCTTGGACGAAGCCGAAGGTTGTCCACCTCGACCGACTGGCACTCCATGATGATCAAGATGTTTCAGAGCTTGTTCGGGACGAACAGACTTTAGGAGAGGGCAGTGTTACGCGTTCGTTTACTTCGACATCTGCCGCGCGAGCTAGCGGAAGAGGACAGAGAGTCGTGATATAATAGGGGGCGTCGAAGACAAAGACCAGCTTATACAGCGTGTGATGCCGCGATAAACCTTAATGCTCGTGCGTTCCTGACCTTCAGCATATTGAAATTGTGCGTTTATCTGAATGATTCTGTTTACTGCCCTAGTTTCTCTCAGCGTGACTCGGGGTGCGGCGAAGCTTCCAGGTCAAGGCCAGCGACTATAAAAGCGTGCCGGTCCTCCGAGCCGAGAGTTTATGAGAGTCGGGAGTTTGGGTGATAGTGCGACGTTACGCAATAGACGACGAGCTGGAAGAGCAACGAGTAGCGCCGCGAGTGACCAGCGGGAGGAAAATCTGCGACTGCGAGCACCACTGCAGTGAAGAGTGCGACTGGCAGGTTGGACTATTGGACTAGATGCGTGAGTGAAAGACATTACAAATGATGGCAACAGACGGACTGAACGTGTGTTAATGGTGAGTATGAGTTAATCGATTATAACCAAACAGAAACATGAAGGACGTTAATTAAAGTTCAAATAGATATTAAATATTCCGCTCATTTAGAAAAAAAGAGTAATATTAGAGATAGATAATTTAATTCTGTAAATAATAGCTGTGTGAATAAATTAAAAATCAAATTCAGTTCTTTATCTTTTATTAAGACCTCCATCCCTCACGAACTCGGATACGCGCCTCGGGCATCTTGTAACAATATAAAAATATCTACAGCCCGCACTTGTAAAAATCTGTAGCGATACGCGAGTTACTTTCTATTCACGTGTGATTGGTTGAACGCATGACGAGCATATTCGCTGTGAATCACACTTGTCATGTACGTGATGTGTGTAAACACCTCTTACTTACACGAAATCGACCAATAGCCAAGATTTAGTGCAAATAAACTGTATTGCTCCGTAACGTTGAGGTTTTGTGTGCTACGCCGCCAGCAATGCTTTTTGTTTATCGACACAAAGCGACAGAAAGGAATGACTTTCCTTCAGAAGAAGGAGTGACATGTTTCCAAACGTACTAATGCGCGCACACGAACACTGCGATGGGTACGTACACTGAAGAGCCAAAAAAACTGGTACACCTGCCGAATATCGTGTAGGGCCCCCCGAACACGCAGAAGTGCCGCAAGACGACGTGGCATGGACTCGAATAATGTCTGAAGGTATGCAGGAGGCAATTCACACCATGAATCCTGCAGGGCCGTATACAAATCCAATCTGCGCCAATTTGAAAAAGGGTTGCACGTCTGTCACGTTTAATGATTCTCGTCAGTCATCGTTCGTCCCGTTCTTTCACGATCTTTTCCCGGCCACAGCGATGTCGAAGATTTGACGTATTACAGGATTCCCGATATTCACGGTACACTCGTGAAATGGTCGTACGCGAACATCCAAATGTTATCGCTACCTCGGAGATGCTATGTCCCATCTCTCGTGCGCCGACTATAACACCACGTTCAAACTCACGTAAATCTCGATAACCTGCCATTGTAGCAGCAGTAACCGATCTAGCTGCCGACCGCATCGTGTTACTCTGATTGGTTCCATACCTTTGTTATTTGCATACGCACGCTTATACCAGTTTTTTTGGCTCTTCAGTGTATAATTAAGAAGGAAGCGGTCACAGATAGTTCGCACGGGCGTAGTTACATTTGTACAAGTTTTAAGGTAGGAAATGAGTACAGAATTGAAGGGTAGCGTGAGCTGGTCCTAATCAAACACTTCAAGACATCAAGTAAAAACAAAATAATATAGCAGCGGTAGTGAAGCATGGGCAATATTGATCAACTCGCCGATCCACACCATGAACAAAAATGGCGTTAATAAAATGACCCGGCGAGATTCAGCGATTATAGGCGGCCTGGCCCGTAATGTTAGCGCAGATTAAATGCTTGGAGAAATCAGCTGATTTTGTAAAACTATGAACTCTTGTGTTATAAGTCGCTGCATTTTGGCGTGTCTATATCACTTAATACTGAGATTGGAAAACGCCTTCACTCGTTTCACTTAGTTACAGCGACGTAATAGATTTGCCGAAATAATGTTGTCGTGCTCCATAACTTTACCGTTTTCCACACTCAACGAAATCGCTATAAACAGTAGCATTCATTTGTTTCACGTCTCTTTGTTGAAAAAAAAAAAAAAGTATCGAACACATGTTCTTGGTAGCTTATTATGGGAGAGAGAATAAAAAATGTAATAATTTCTAATTGTTCTTAAAACTAAAATTTTTCTTTGCAACCTATTCATTTCCGTGTCACAGAAACAGAGTACAATTCTATATTTTAAAAACAATATTTAACTATTTTCAACCAAGAAAATGAACTGAGTGCTTCTTTGGACTATCAAACAACAAGCAGACTAGCATTCCTTCTCTTTTAAATTATTGTAAATAACTCATCGCCATTGTAAATTGAGAATGTCTGAAGGTCAGACTCTGTTACCCTGCACCTTTTTTCGTATATTTCTTCAGTGTCTTAAAGGTTTAGTTATTTGAATCCCTTAAGCTTTATTTCTTGAACAATAATAAAAAAAACAGACTATAAAGGATCATTACTTTTGTCCAAAAATACCACTATCTTTTGATTTTCTTCCAGCTTTAAAAATTCTAATTTTTATTGTCTCCACTTACACCATTACTTAACGGAATAATTAACTACTCTCACCTTTACTTCCTTATCAATCCATTTATAAATTAATTCCGAAACGAAGTTTTGCTAGTTATAATTTGAACTTTCTTCGGCTGTCTTATAAGAATAACAAGGAAAAAATATTACCAATCAAATTTATATGTGAATTATCCTTCCGTTTTAAAATGTAATAGTATATGGTTCATATTTGAAAATATGTATATGCAAAAAAAAATTGTGACAGAGGTACCTTACAATGAATTATTGCCACAAAGCATTTTTTGCTATTCAATTAACTACGCTGAACGTATTATGTATGTGATAGTTAGAATATACAAAATTGCGAAGTCATACATGGTAATTTGTTTCTCAACAGTTTTGGGAAAAATTCGGATGGCCCTACCCATTATTTCAATGCGGGAAGTCTTATGTTCAACCAAGCCTGTCTTCCGACTTGAAGATAAAGTAGCGCCTGGATAAATGCAGCACTTCCATCCGCAACACAGTAGTGTAACGCACAGTTGCCTACTATTGCAACTGTAAGGCGCGACAAGTTTAAGGGTTCCGCCTGCCTGTCGTTTGAACTGCGTTGCATAGTGTTTGAAATCCTGTTTTTTTTTACGAAACTATTAAACGTGCCCCCAGTATGTTTACCTATGAAAACACATCATACCCCAGACGAGGACAGAACGGTACTCTAGTAAAGTTACCACGCATGCTGTAAATATTGTTACACGGACGTCTGAGGGGCGTATCTGAGTTCGTGAGGGATGGAGATCTTAATAAAAAAGAACAAAATAACTACATTTGATTTCTAATTTATTCACACAGCTGTTGTTTACAGCATAAAATTATTTGTCTCTACTATAATTTTTTAAATTTAATAGGGAGCGCAATCTTTAATGTCTATTTCAACTCTAATTAGCGTCCTTCTTAATTGCCTTTGTTTGGTTACAGTCAATTAACTCATACCCATCATTAACACGTGTTAAGTCTATCCGTTGCCACCATTTGTAATGTATTTCCTGCTCCTTCTATGTCTACAATCACCAATAGAACTGACGAGGACTCCAGGAACCCACGGGCGGGCCATCGGCCGAAATACCCTAAACTAACTCGTGCTCTGAGTTATGGTGCTGGGCAATATTATCATATTACCCCTTTAATCAAAACAAAGGTACAGTAGGGACAATCACCTCATCTCTGAAACCTCCTTGCATAAAATTGTCTTGCCCAACTTGTGGAGCTGTTTACAAGACACATCACTCTATCAAATTGGCTTGTCCATCTTGTGAAGCTTTTTTCCGTCAAAAACAGTGCAAAGAACAGTGAAAAAACTTTGTATGTGCATCAAGCGCATTCAACAGGGTCAATGTAGGTGTGTTTTACATCCCATGACGTTTCAGAGTAATTGTGTAATATGTCCAAGTCTTATTTTCATTATTTTATTTTATTAAAGTGTGTTTTATATCACATGACATCGCAGAGTAACTGTTGTCATTTGTCGCAGCTTGCAAAATTTTGTTTACATCCCACAACATCTGAGCGCAAACTTTGTCATTAGTAGTATTCTTTGTGTAATGTACTCTGCCATAGTATGTGTGTCGGGAAAGCCCTCAAATAAGCAAATTAAATTTTGNATAGTATTCTTTGTGTAATGTACTCTGCCATAGTATGTGTGTCGGGAAAGCCCTCAAATAAGCAAATTAAATTTTGAACCACCTAACCTCCTAACTTAATTTTCGGACATTTTAGCAATTTTGGGACATCAGCGAGGGCGGAGTCCCGAACACTGCAATTGTGGGACATGGGACAAGCTAGACAGTCAGGTGACAACCCCCTCCCTCCAGAATTCCAGCGGGTGCGGGCGACAGACAACCCTGCCGGGCATGCACAAGCATGGTCACAACCACCTCCACCAGAAGAACCGGTTTCTTCCCACCATGTGAGCCTTAAGGGAAGTGGGTCAATAACCATGGCACAAACAGCTGTCACGATGACACCCCGCGTGCCGAACCATGTGGCCCATGCGGACAGGGGAAAGTTCAATATGAACTGGTGCACCACAAACGAACAATCAAAAACACTACTTAAAGTGCGTGCTGTCCCTTCTTTGTGTCCAACCCATTCCGCAACACACAGTGCATGTGCCGCGAGCCCAACAACGCGAAACATTTCGAGGACGACATCCGCCGAGCCAACTTCGAAAGCATCGGACATGTGTGGAATTGAAACTGTGCTGGCAAGGAGACACGTGTGCATCGACTCCACTAGTCGGTGAGTCGTCCAGGGCACCGCCGACCCTGTAACCGGCAACCGCGTGTGCATGTGACCCCTGAAAACCCAGACAGAACTATTTATCGATCCAATGCCGAAAAGTTTTCACAAACGACGATGTGCGAAACATCGCCATTGTGGAGGCACCTGTCTGGGGACAAATAAGTGTGCAAATTGCATCAAAGATATCACACTGATTGCCTTATCGGGAACGAGCATGCAACAACTGACAGAAACGGACAAGTTGTGTGTACCAACTGTACCCAGCTATTAATACCAGAGCAATGGTCACCCGTGAACCTTCTCTTGGGAGATGCGCTACCCCTCGTCGCTGCCATCAAGACTAGTGTAGCCAGCGGAGTACAGAGACAGTAGCGCACAAACACTGTGGACGCATCACACACTGGCAGTTCGCGACTGTGTGAGTCATTATTAATGAATGTCGTAGTTGGCAACTATCGCTACGCGCAGTGCATCCTTGCACCGCAGCTAACAGTGCCAAGCCCACCAGCCACGACCGGACACTACATTAGCCCATTGGAAAATTCCATCTAACTTCCACATAAACCGACACTATAGGCGTTACCCCATACACCACGGGTACCAACAGACTTTGTGTTGTCACAGCCGCCCACACAGTCGCACTGTCTGGGTTGATGACAATCCCCAGGCCTACCAACCAGCCAACACCTGCAGCACAGCCGACCCCAACTGACCAGAGCAGCACACCAGTGCGGTTCCAGTCGGTGCCCACATTCTTGGGGCTGCCCACCAAGGACCCACAGGTATTCCTCAGAGACTGCACAGGATGGTTAACCAGGTATGGTGTGTGTGAGGAGTGGCCCAATTGTAAGACAAATCAATTAATGGCAGATGTGCACTTATGATGGTGCGTAGCGAATGCCTACAACATGCATTGGGGCGAATTTTGGAAGTTTCCAATGCTGTCTTGCAAACACCCACTCGTCATTGCAAGTGCAGGGCCACACAGTGCTAGAGATCCAGCATGCAGGAGAAACATTAACTGCATTTGCAATGTGGAAAATAAACCTCATTAAGCATTTTCACCCTCAAAAGACAGAGAACTAAGTATTAGAAGTAGTGGCCACCACAGTACGGCAAGAACATAGCTCCACTAGCTTTAACCTCACCAGGGTCAGATTTCCCACTAGGCCAACTAGGCCCTTGCCTAGAGCAGCACTTTTAGTGGGCTGTATGACATGGTAGGCAAAACACCAAACAAATGTGTTCCAATATTTTTTTTNCCTAGAGCAGCACTTTTAGTGGGCTGTATGACATGGTAGGCAAAACACCAAACAAATGTGTTCCAATATTTTTTTTTATAACTGTGTGCTAGAATAAAAGGTATATGCATTCTAGAATACATCCCATTAATGTGACTGGTAAGTGNTTTTTTTTATAACTGTGTGCTAGAATAAAAGGTATATGCATTCTAGAATACATCCCATTAATGTGACTGGTAAGTGTTTGGGAGTCAATTGTTTTATAACATTAATAAAAGTCCTTGTTGCCTCTGTAACCACCAGTGCCAGCTTCTAGTTTATATTTATCAGGGGACAGAAACTGGTACAGATGGAGCATGAGACTTTCTAGTAGATCTTCGTTGAGTTTCAGGTTTTCAAGTTTTGCTTCGCTAGCAGTTGGCGAGTGATAGTAGTTTGTTTTCATTTCCAACACAAGTTTTATTTATTGCAACACAATTAAAGGTGCGGAGTTTGTGATCTACGATTAAAATATTTTACTGATGCTGAAAACTGATTGTGGCATGTGAAGTAGCTGCGGGCGGCTAGATATTAAATACACGTGGCAGTAAACTGGAATAAATGATTTAGTACGTAATAATTGTATCACCAATGAGGGCTATAACAATTACGTTTATAGAAAGAACTTACATGAATCTTATGTGAGCTCAAACAAACATCTCTTTACTGTCGAAAAAACATATAATTACCTAATTAAGATAAACACATTTCACTTAAAGAAAAATGCTCATAGACATGAAATCTGGAGATAATTGAAATATCAGTATTTGTGAAAAGTACTTGAAAAATGCTGTCACTGACAGATACCCAGAGTCCAAATATCTGTTGATTATAATGACAGAGAAAAGTGGTCTGCAGAGAATGAAGGAGTGGTTATTGACTTACTTGTCATAAGTATGTCCCGTTTTACAAAACATTCCGAGGATGCAGTGTGGAGATGTCTAGATAACGCACCTTCCACTAAGATGGGGTCAAGACACCGCGCACATTAGTCTTAGCATGTAGGAAAAGTGGCGGAAGTTACTATGGACTGGTGGGTTCTCAGGGTACTCCCATTTCTCCCACCGATACATTCCGTCTTTCCTAAACGTGCATCTCACTAGTGCAGTTGAGCACCGCTATTTCATCAACAGATCAATGCTTTTGTATTTCAATAATATTTATCTTATTTAAATATTGCTTCCTCACATTAAAATCCTCAGTGGAAGTGTAAGGAACTTTCATAGATTTAGGGTAATTCGTTATTAACAACAGTTTGCTGTATGACTTTGTTGTAAATTTAAGAGAAACATAATTATTTGACTGTTATGAACATCTTAAAAGTCCATCAGCAGCTTATAAATATTCAACTTTGATGAGGTGAGAGGAAAAAGCAAATACTGAAGTCTGATGGGACCAAGGATGGAGAATTAATTCTTAATACAGGATCAGACAATTTTCGTGTTAGTATATATAATGAAATTATCTATGAACTTAGAGAAAAGCAGCACATGCAGTGTACATATTATAGCCTCGTATTACAAGAAGGACCTTGAGATATCCATAGTACAAGATTCACTGCATCTTAGTGCATCTGAAGATGAAGAAAATGGCAACATGACAAAAGTATGCAAACTTCTACACCAAGAAGTTTTATTTTAAGTGTATACAAATGTAAGCATGCCACTCAGAATAATACTTAGTCCTTCATTGCCAACTGTTCAGCCGAATGCACCTTTTCTACTCTACAGCATGTGAAAAACTACACTAATTTGTAAAACAAAAATTTATCACCAATAAATCGCGCGAGTACAACGAAGGTTGACAAACAGTATTGTCATAGCCTGACACGTGTCCCAATTGTGTTTAATGCAGTTTTCTTGCGCGTATATGCCACTAGGGGCCTTACTTGTGCCTCCATAATTCATATATGCAAAACATCGAAGAAAGCCTTAGTAGCAGTATGAGCCACAGATCCAAGTTAAGTAAACACACATCATGTTCTGAAGGCGTATTCGACAAGCCTTTGCCCAGCTCGACGTGTTTGAGAGAGGCCGCATCGTTGGTCTACCAGAGACAAGTTAGATATTTCAACACATTTCTGGCTACTTGAGCCATTCTCCCTACACTGTGAGTCGGTGCTGTATGCAATGGGAACAGGAGGGCACACACTCGTCGAGAAGGCTCGGGTCGACCTCGACGGACCACCAGCAGGGAGGATCGTTGATCGTACGACAGGCTGCAACCACTCCTCGGGCGTCGCTGCCCACCATCCAGAGACATTTCACGGCAGCTAGGGATACACCTATGTCCACCAGTACTATATATCCAGGTGGCTAGCAGAGCGGAATATGTTGTCCAGGCGTCCCTTACGACGTCTACCATTACGACCTGAGCATCGCCGAGCACTGTGCTCTTCTGACGGGGACAAGCAGTATGACAACTCGCTGATTGGCGACGAGTGGTGTTCAGCGACAAATCACGGTTCTCTATGGATACAGACGACTTCCGAATTCGAGTCTAGAGACGTACTGGCAAGCCCCGTGATCCACGCTTCTTGTAGAGCGACACACTGCACCAACGAGAGGTGCCCTGGTGTAGCGTGCCATTTCCTAAAATTCCCGCACTCCACTGGGGGTGATTGAAGGAACACGGACGGCGCAGCGATATGTCCACGAAATTCTACTACCATGTGTGTTCCCCTTCCTGGTGCAGCTTGGCAACCCCATTTTCCAGCAGGATAATACCTGGCTTCACATAGCACAGTTATCACTGGGCTGACTTCGTGTTGTCAACATGCTTCTATGGCCAGAAATGTCCCCAGACATCTCGCCCATCAAGAACGTTTGGGACCAAACCGGATGGCAACTTCGGCCAACAGATTTGGAGGGTTATTTGCGCCAGCTGTGGCAGAATTTTCCTCAGAAGAACATCCGACTTCTGTATGCCTCCATGTCCGACCATATTACTACCTGTCTCCATGCTACAGGTTGTCCAACACCATACTAAGTTCATCCTGCAAGGCTTGGTCCCCTGCAATACATGCTTGTGTGGTAAAATATTTTGATGTTTTCTGTATTCATACTACCATGTCCTGTGCCTGTACCCACCTCAGGTTGATATATTTGTTGAAAATGAGTGTACCTGTGGTCAACAATGGCAAAAGACAGTTTATAGGCATGGCATTACTGAATATCGAAGGAAGGTTGCTGTAGGATGTTGATGTCGAGGACATTATCACTTCTTCACACAAAAGAAGGCTGAAAAGAATTAATTCCCAAAAAAAAATAATTAATAAATATATTTTTCTACTGTTAAAGATTGTACTTTTATAAATAGTTAACTGGATAGAAAATATTTTTCTTGCTATTAAATAATGCTGGCTATGTATTTTCATTGCAGTAATATTTTACACAGTAATTTAAAATGTTGTTATGAGCTTTCTCTAGTGTCCATAGATATTTCCTTGATGTGAACTGTGCGTTCACGAGCTTCTTTGAGCCCATTCTGACTGCCGCAGTCGCGTCCGCTGTACCAGACACACCACACCGACGGGCTTATGGGCACAAATGAGAGTGTGCGTAATATCATCATTGTAATTGTATCAGTGTTTCTAATTTATTCAGTGTTATTAATAGCATCAGTGTATTTCATCAGGGTAGTTATTCAGTGTTATTTATTCAGTGTATATAAATAATACCATTTTTTGTCATCATGGAAGACAGTCGACACAGCCACAGCCAGAGACATTTGACATTGAAAACTTGGCAATACTGTGGCTGGTACGATGGAAACATTTAGAATTAATATAATCATTTTTATTGTGTATTCTTTTAAGGAAAAATTATGTTATCTTAGGCTTATTTAATTCATGTCACTTTCATCTCATTATCATTTTTTATTGTATATTGTGCTTCATAATTTCGCAGTGTGGCGTCGGCTGCGCTCAGGTGGCGGAAGCCTGCGCACGCTTCCGCCCAGTTATCTTCAGCCCTTCAACGCATCAAGACGTGTAAGTCTCTCGCTTCGCAAAGGCCCTCGGTGCCGACATCTTAAACTGAAGTCATACTAATTGGCATAGACTTCACAAACCTAATCATTGTTTTATTTGTTATAGCGCCGAGGGGAGAGCGACGTTATTCTTATCGGAGAATTGTTAAGTGCAGTCGCGTTTCATATTGTGAAGCCACGTTGTCACTTACAGTTCCGGGTCATTAAGGTCACGTGTTTTGTACTATAGTTGTGTGTGTGCATTAAGGAGTCTCAAGGAATAAATAACTCCACAAGAATCGTAAGTGTTTTATTTGTAATTTAATTAAGGCGTGCGAGGCGTCCTACAGCCTCGCCATTGTGTGTGGCGGAGTGTTAACCAGAGTCCCCTAGGCCGTCGACCGAAAAGATCCTCATTTCATCAGCTCACCACAGAGCTGTGGCGCCGGGCACATATTTAATACATCCTCAGTTCTGGTAACACCGCGCGTCAAGTTGGCTTTCACAACTCGGGACGGGAAATTCACCGAGCCAGTGCTTGACCACGTCATCCTATTGATGGGACACCGTAACGATTAGTGGAGCGAAAATGAAAAATCATATTGTATTGCTGTTTTGATTGTTCTCATATTTTCGTTTCTGAAAAATTCTTAATCTTTCTTAGGAGGAGATTAAAGTATTTTTTAAGTAGCTTTGCACAACAATAATATAACAACTGTATGTAAATGATTCAAAATTAATCATGTGTGTTTTTATTTCTTGAGGCCGTTCCTTACATCATGTAAGGTAAAGGTGGTTCGATCCCCAAATGTGGCATGTCGTATAGAAAAAAATATATCCCATGCCAGGAGAGAATATGATGCCTAAATATTACATGCAATACATTGATGGGGCCGTGGTGTCAGAGCAGTTAGACTCTCGCCTCCCACCAAGGCGAACCGGATTCCATCCTAGGGCAAGTCACTCCCGGATTTTCGTAAGTGGGAATCGTGCCTGACGATGCTGCTTGTCGTCGGGTTTCCTCGGGGATCTCCCATTTCCCTCGCCCTGGCATTCCGGCGCTGCTGTATTTTCACCTTGTTTCGGCCTCATTGGCTCTCAAGATCTCGTCATTAAGAGCCGCCCAAATCTCTCAACTCTCATAAGAACTTAGATAAAGATGGAACATGGCACATATAAAATAAGAGGGAAAGAGAGTGTGTAATACTGCATGAGTGTCGAAAGGGAGATTAAAAGAAATGCCTACGAATAAAAAGTTAAGCTTACAATAGTAGCTTATAGAGTTTTATAACAAGTTAATTCAATAACTGAAATTTCACCTTGTTTTTAACTATTACTTGTTTATCCCTCTGATTCAGTAATTTATTTATAACATATCAATGTAATTTAATTCATGATGATGCACCTCGTCTCGTTGCTGTGGACTGTAAAATAATAAATTAAGAAAAATGAAAGAAATATAACATATTGGGGAGGGGGCGGCACTTTTTCATTGGCCTACAGGCGACAACATGGGAAATCCGGCCCTGAGACCCACTAACATACACCAGCGTTGAGGCTTTTATGTGGTCAGCTGCACTGCTGGACCAGACCACTAAGGACACGGAACCACCACACAGTGAACTGGAAGGGTTTTTCTTGCACCGTGTACAGGATGCAGACCAGGGTAGCGGACACGCACAACCACCTACCTACCGTGACACGACCAGATCGTCAACCCCACCAATCCACAAGGACCCGATGTCCACTCGTTCACCCACAAATTCACCTGCAGGCCCAACCATGCCAGAAGAGGCCAGTGTGAAGGGACGAACTGGAAGGGGATGCCCCCCCATACGTGTTTCAGAACTGCGAAGGACAGTAGTTCCATTGGCACAGCGAGTGCCCAAAGTGCACCATCCAGGACCCAGATGCAACAACTAGTAATGCACCAGTGGCTGGAAACGGCCCTTCGGGGTAGGATAGCTGGATGCTCATTGCCCCCAGGGAACTGGCAGCACCCCAAAATGGACACCACAACAAATACTGGTTCAACAGCTCACCAAGAGTAGTCATCAGATGATCCACATACCAGTAATCTTAAATAGCCTACCATGCCATGCATTGGTCGATACCGTAGCTTACAACAGTCGCCTCAGGTCCTGCAGCTCGCTACATGGCACTACACATGAGCCGATGGGCGACACAAAATTACCATTTGGATACATTATATGGAGACCAACAACATGGCCCTCGTGTCAGCTGACTTNTACATTATATGGAGACCAACAACATGGCCCTCGTGTCAGCTGACTTTGACGTGAACCAGGCGTTCACTGGTACCTTTGTGCCCACTGTGACTGCCGTCGTAGTGTCCTCCACTCCAGATGCACCACACCAGCGGGCATGTGGGCAAGAGTGATAGTGTACTCAGTGTATTTATCCATGTGTGTAAATTGCACCAGTATCAGTAATTATTCAGAGTTTAATAATTTAATCATTATTATTTATTGATCGGAGCGCATCAGTACAGTTATTTAGGGTTATATGTATTTGTTCAGTATTTATGTATACTATATTTATTGTGTGCCAAGACAGTTATCACATACATAGACAGCCAGGGATATGTGACATTATCAAGTTGGCAATACAGTGGCTGCTGCGATACAATTAGTTTATATTAATATAACCCTGATTTATTGTGTATTTGTGCAAGGGTAATTGTGTTTTATTATGTAAATTGTATAGGATAATTGTGTTTGATTATGTTAATCTAAGGTATATCATTTTTACATCTCATTAGCATTTTTAAATCGTATTTGTGTTTCATATTTCCACCGCTTGGCTTCGGCCGCGCTTGGGTAGTGCGAGCCGGCGCAGTTCTCGGTCTAGTAGGCTTCATCACTTCAACGTGGGTGGACGCGGTAAGTCTCTTGTTTCACAAGAACCTCGGTACTAGCCTCTGAGGCTGCAACCTCACTCAGTAATCGCATCATCACATCATCCACGAAATAACTTGTGTTTTTATGTTATATCGCACCGAGACGAGAGCAGCGTCACGCGCCTTAATTAATCTTAAGCCATTAGTGTGTTTGTACGACCACATGGTCACCAAGTGTCTGTTTCGCTTAAAGTGTTGAATAAAATAATCATCTTACATATGAACAAGTGCGTTCATTAATCCAGGTGTGTGCAGCGGCCATACAGCTCGCATTTTCCTACTATCTGACGGTGTGTTACCTCGAGTCCCTAGGGTGATTACGCACGACTCTATTTCATTGCTCAACCCTGAGCTGGCGCCCGGCACATTCACAACTCGAGGGACACCGAGCGCCCAAACCGTCTCCCTTCGACAAGGGGCATTCCTGGCGCACGTCAACTTGCGGGAAAATATCGTCCTAGGCATTCCTTGGGTCATGGAGCAGAACACGATCGTTGAGCGAGCTGCATGCCGTGTCCAATTTGGGCAAAAGGAACGACACAGTGTATACGACCTCGAACCATGACCCATGGTTTGCGCACCGGAAGTACAGGTTTTACGACCCGAAGGCCGATACACCCTCCTTCCATCACTGTAATGGTTTTGGATGTGCAGGACAGTACACGGCACTTTTTCTCTCCTGTTATTCAGTCCATTCACTGTTCATAGTGCCGTACTCGGTATACTACCAGTTTTCTCGGTAAAATCTGTCCTCGCCAATAAAAGATATTCGGACTTCTTTCATTGAAACCTTTACCCGAATACCATCAAATGGGTCCCCAGAAAGGTTCTTCTCGCCACTTGTCGCATTCTTCCAGCCTTTTTCCAATTATGGTGGTGAACTCATTCCATATCTTGTGAAGAGCTTGATATATTAGGATGTTTGTCAAATACAAGTGAATGTCCTTTCTTTCTGTGATCTCTTGCAACCATTGCCTTATGTCTTCCATTTTAAATCACTTTGTGATGACATGCTGCATTGTGTCATCCAATCCACACACATCGCATATCTGTGATCCACAGATCACAGACTATGATGTTTGGCCTTGAAGTTACCGTGGCAAGTGTATATTTGTACTCTGTAATGCTTGAGAGTGATCAATTCCATTTCAAGTATGTTTTCCAAATTCGGTAACAGCATGTATGTGACTCTCCCTTTCTCAGATGTTTGCCATTTTTCTTGCCACTTCTGGAGAACGTCGTCCATTACGATATCCTGCCAGTCTGTGATCTCTCTGCCACAATGCCCATTTATCTGGTAACACTAGTAACACTCCAACTGACGTGCGCTCGGTACGTCCCTTGTCGAAGGGAGACGGTTGGACGCGNCAATTATGGTGGTGAACTCATTCCATATCTTGTGAAGAGCTTGATATATTAGGATGTTTGTCAAATACAAGTGAATGTCCTTTCTTTCTGTGATCTCTTGCAACCATTGCCTTATGTCTTCCATTTTAAATCACTTTGTGATGACATGCTGCATTGTGTCATCCAATCCACACACATCGCATATCTGTGATCCACAGATCACAGACTATGATGTTTGGCCTTGAAGTTACCGTGGCAAGTGTATATTTGTACTCTGTAATGCTTGAGAGTGATCAATTCCATTTCAAGTATGTTTTCCAAATTCGGTAACAGCATGTATGTGACTCTCCCTTTCTCAGATGTTTGCCATTTTTCTTGCCACTTCTGGAGAACGTCGTCCATTACGATATCCTGCCAGTCTGTGATCTCTCTGCCACAATGCCCCTTTATCTGGTAACACTAGTAACACTCCAACTGACGTGCGCTCGGTACGTCCCTTGTCGAAGGGAGACGGTTGGACGCGCGGTGTCCCTCTATCTGTGAAAGTGCTGGGCGCCAGCTCAGTGTTGAGCAATGAGATCGGGTCGTGGGTAATCACCCTAGGGGACTCGAGGTAATACACGTCAGATAATAGGAAAATGCGAGCTGTATGGCCGCTGCGCACGCCCGGATTAATGAACGCACTATTGGTTATATGAAATATGATTATTTTATTGAACACTTAACCGAATAGACATGTGGTGACCGCGTGGTCGTACAATATAACACACTAATGGATTACGATTAATTAAGGCACGTGATGCTGCTCTCCCCTCGGTGCGATGTAACATAAGTTACAAGTTATTTCGTGGATGATGTGATGATACGATTACTGAGTGAGGTTGCAGCCTCAGGGGCTGGCATCGAGGTTCTTGTGAAGCGAGAGACTTACCACGTCCGCCCGCGTTGAAGTCATGAAACATACTAGGCTGAGAACTGCGCCGGCTCCCGCTACCTGAGCGCGGCCGACGCCAAGCGGTTGAAAGATGAAACATAAATGCTACTTAAAAATGCTTATGAGGTGTAAGAGAATGATATACCTTAGATTAACATAATAAAACACAATTACCCTATACAACTTACATAATAAAACACAATTACCCTTGCACAAATACACAATAAATAAGGGTTATATTAATATTAAATATTTGCATCGCAGCAGCTACTGTATTGCCAACTTAGTACTGTCACATATCCCTGGCTGGCTGGGTATGTGATGACTGTCTTTAATCCGATAAATATGATATAAATAAATACTGAATAGATACACTGAACCAATAAATAATAATAATTAAATTATTTAGCTCTGAATAATTAATGACACTGATGCAATTTACACACATGGAACAAATACACTTGATAATTATAACACATCAAGAATTTAGAGTTCTTAATTAAGCACTAATTTAAATACAAAATATGGTTATGTATTGCCTTGCTGAGCACTGGGAAAATTTAGGTCTGTTAAGTCTTGGGGCACTCTACGACCGGAACGGTCAGGTTAAAAAAAAGACTAATTATTTTCCATGTTACTAATTGGCTTGATTAGAAACACAATTGCACTACGAAAATTATCTAGAAAACTTAAAATACCCTAGCCTTGCTACTCTACACCTCATTAAATGTGCACGTGGCATGCATTTATTCTGCTATTACATTGCAATCCCCTACGGGCGAATTTCACGAACATTTGCCCGTGGGCGATAAATTCTAATGCTATTTACTACACATTTTAAGACTTGATTCCAGTCGTAATTACACAGATCTGTATAGGGACTGCATGTGCACTAGGTTGGATTATATGGTATCATCGGGTCGTTTCGTGCACTAGGTTGGATTATTTGGTATCATTTGGTATCGGGTCATTACGTGCGTGTTCCGCGGGCCGCACTGGTGCAACGACTGTGGGCTGATGACGTGATGGCAGTGGCCATGCCAGACCATGCACGAGTGGTCCACGTCTAGGTGTTGCCCACGTGGTCAGATCAAATTAGGATCTTCAACTGACTCACATGGTGCCCGTGGAAGGGCATGTATTCCTAAACATTCTCGATTTTACGATGGTGATTGTCACTCTCGTAATGTTATGTGATGTCGGCATGGTGTTCTTCTCAGGATGCTGCAGTTCGATGGCACAACAAACGGTCGCGAGGGTGCATGAGGATTGAATTATATCAAATGCACACCTCTTGCTCTGGTGACCATTCTTGCAACATAACCCATCTGTTGTTCTGCTACAGGAGGCCGCAGGGAATAACACTCCTCCTGTGGATTGGCTGATATTTGCGTTTTCGATGCCTCCAGAGTACAGCACTGTATCCACGAAAATGGCAGTTATAGAGAGAAAAATATTTGACAATAACATTGAATGTGCCATTTGGGGGAAATTTTGCATTTGTTTGCCTTTATATTTTGCTAAGAAACAGAGGAGTGTTTGAGGCTGTAATAGAATTGTATTAAATAATGTTTTTTTTTATGATATTTTTTCTCTAACAAGAGAATTTTGTTGAATCCCTTTTTAGTCGACTGGGATATTATGGGAACCATGATTTTTGTCACTTTTTACTTGTACTATTGAGATTTTTTAAATATATATATTTTTGTTACCATAAGTGTATTAAAGTAAAATTGTATTTTATAAATACATCTATGTATCCCAGCATTTCCATATTTAACAAAATCCGTCATACTTAATCGTTATTATGTCACATATGTTTCGGCACTAGACTTTGTCACTGTACTTAAAGACATTTGCTTGATTTTAATGCAGTGGAACTGAATGATATTTATTCGAGTAAGTTACTTGATTGATGGGAAAACACACTTACATAATGCCACCAAAAATAATCCGTTCTCATAATAAAAGCGTTTCATTTAACTGCAATAGGACATATTAGCAACTGAAATTTACATCCTCTATACAAGTAAATATTTCCGTTTCGAGATGTCAGCCACTGTACTCAAGAACGCCAATTCTGGTGATTGATGGCAATGTGCTGTTGACAGGCACATCAGTGTATTGCTCAGTGGTCGGACATCACAAATTTGCAGGCAACACATGTTGTTCTATACATTATTCTGTTATGCCATTATTATCCCTGGCAGTATATAGGTGCTGGGCATCTGATTACTAAACCATTGATGTAGAATTTGGTTATCTGAGGTTTCTGGCACAGGTGCGTCAGTGTCAGTTTTCATGGATGGGCTGATCTGTGCCTGTTATCTCTATGCGAATGTTGCATATGCTGCTCACTCTCACTAAGTTGAAAGCAACACCTAGTGGCTTGATCACTGCACGAGGCTTGCTCTACTTTGGCCCCATGTCATCCTGAATATAGTAGATGTTCTCAGACGAAAACCCTCTGTCGTGTTCTTAATCTCGTGGCTGGCCAGAATGTGGCAGGTACCCACTTCGCAGTATATGCTGCCTGGTGTGCTCTAATTTCTTCTAAGTCGTGCTCCCCTCGCTGATGATAGGCTGCACTGTTTTCTGGCTTGCTCTAGCTATCTACAGTTGGGTTAACTAACTCGCTCAGGAACAGCTGCTCTCGGCCTAGTACAGTGGCAGGTCACTTGTCTGTGGCTTCATACATCCAGCAGTTGAGTGTGAAGAGAGCAGTTGGCAGGGGTTAAGTCCAGAATGTGTGGTCGCCTATCTCTGCTGCAAACTGGGCCCCATTGTGGGATGTGTTTTTCAGAGTACCCTTATCTAAGAAAGAACTCATTCTCTATAACATAGGCGATATTTCATGGTTGTGCACTGGGTACAGTGCAGGCCACCGTCCACTGCGAAAACAAATCTATAACTACGGCAATAAATCGTTTCCCTGTAGTTTATTTAATGTATGGGCCTATAAGATACAATGCGATCATCTTGAAGGCGTCTTTTGGCATTTGTGGCTGTTGCTATTGGCCATCGGCATATCTTAACGTATAGTGGTTACGTAGTAAACATTTATGGGCGTACTCTCTGACATCACAGGACACACCTGGTCAATGAAAATGTCATAGTATGTTACACATAGGTTGTTCGGCACTGGGATGTCTGGTGATCTGGCTGTCATGCCTGAATTTTAACATGTCTATGCATTTCTTATCTGGAACATAGAGTTTCCACTGTTAATTTTCGCTAAACGGTCGCATCCCCAGCCGGTTATCGACACTGACCATGTCAGCTGCAGTCCTTTGTGCAGTAATAACTGCTTGACAGCTGGTTTAGTGTGAGTTTTTGTGTTGCGGTTATGTTTGCACACATGACTGTGGTGTTGTGATATCATTCGCCTGATCTGTTGTAGTTGAGGTAGCACATATGCCAGGCTCAAGCAATCCGAACCATGGGTGGTCCTGGTGTTGTCCATGTTGTATATTTATGTGGGACTATCAGTTTACTCATGTGGTTTCTGTAGAAGCGGGTGCTTCCCTAAACATCAATGAAATTCTTCTGATGGTTTCTTTCGAGATGTGTGATGTTGATACAGTGCTCTACTGGGGCTGCTCCTATTCGACAGCACAAGGAATGTTAACGAGGTCGTGTAAGGCTTGACTTATGTTACTTTATTAAAATGATTGGAAGATGACCATCGAGAAATTATCCAATTTGTTCAAATTGCAGCCAAATAAAATTTTTTTATCCCTCTCTCTTTGTGCTGTCTACGGAATAGTTGTCTTTAAAGTCCTAATGAATCTTAATTCATGAACTCCACTAACTTGAAATATTATTGCCCTGTTGTGTGCTATAGACTTTCAATATTAATATTTAGTTTTAATTAATTATACCTTTCTGTAATGTTAATACATATTATATTAATATGGGAGTATTGATAACGCCTTGCATTGGAAATATCAAAATTGAATAACTTTATTCCAAACCAGTTTGTCTTATAACTGTGCATTATATATTTGATATTGTTCGTTCATTTGTGTTAAATTCAATGAATTTTTCCTGTTTTGACTCTCTTATATTACATGGATTAATTTTTTGGGGCAATTCAGTTGAGGCTGAAAAAATCGTGATACTGCAAGAATCTGCCATCAGAATTTTTTCCCCATTGTAAGGGCAGACTTTTCTGTAAACCATTATTTATAAAAATAATATTTTGCATTTTTTTATTGTTTGTTAACGCAAATATTGTTCATTTTAATACTATTAAAGCATTACATTCCGCATAATACTAAGCGAAAGTATGATTTACATGTTCCTGTAAATATATTAAAATTGTATCAAAAAGATTTTTATTATTCTGCTATTGAAATTAATAACAAATTCGGCATTGGAATTAAAATCTATTTTACAGTGCGACAGTAGAATTTTAAAAAGTAACTTGAAAAAGTTTTTCTTTTCAGATGCACTTTATTCTGTAACAGAGTATAAAGAGTTTTAAGCCTTGTAATATTATAATGTATATATTGTATAAGAAATTGTATGCAATTTTTTTTGTATTTATTGACTCGTTTTTCCNTTCGGTGACTCATCGTAACGTTACCGAGCGTTACACTTTTTCATAAGTGACTCCCAGCCGCAACCTAATTTAAGACGTTGTCACGTCAAAAGTAACTTGAAAAAGTTTTTCTTTTCAGATGTACTTTATTCTGTAACAGAGTATAAAGAGTTTTAAGCCTTGTAATATTATAATGTATATATTGTATAAGAAATTGTATGCAATTTTTGACGTGACAACGTCTTAAATTAGGTTGCGGCTGGGAGTCACTTATGAAAAAGTGTAACGCTCGGTAACGTTACGATGAGTCACCGAACGAGAGAGAGGCCCGCCGAATGCCTTGCGTCTCTCTCCCACTCAACTATGATCGGTCTGCCGCGCGCGCAGCACTACGTTGTCACGTAAAATCTTCGCCCGTAAAACCGACTTTACAGGCAACCATTTTTTTTTTGTATTTATTGACTCGTTTTTCCACAACCTGGTGACTTTGTGCATATATATTAGGATTCAGGGAAATCCATTTTTTGAAGACGAATGAATGATGTCCTGTTCATATAATTTCACAATTAATTACGGAACAACCTAGTGTAACTAGTCTTATTATTGCTTTCATGCAAGGTTCAACTATGACGTGCTGTTTACTTTTTTTGAGGATAGCCATCATATGAAACTAAATTATCTTTCGTATTTAGTAATGTAAAACTGCATTTCATGTGAATTTGTTAAATTTCTGTTATTCAACTTTGGATTATGTAATTTATTCTGTCGCGAAAATTTGTAATACATTTTTGTAAAGTTTGTTTCCACTGGAAAGTTGGTCCATGAGATTTGGAGCTGTGCCAGTTTCCAGAATATTCAGGGCTGTTTCAGCAGGGAAGCATTTATTAAGAGCGATTTTTTTTTCCTGCCAGTTAGTACTCCATTACTGAAGGTCAGTGATACGCTAAGCGTTTTATTGTGCGGAGTGTTTGCGTCAATATTGCGCAGTGTTTGTGATTATTTTCAACATCAGATAGTATTAGGCTCTAAAGGTGAGAACTGTCACAAAATGATGTATGTCGGGTATTTATTTTTAGAGTTTCGTGCAGCAGATGGCAAGAAGATGGTGAACGAAGTAAAAGATGAGGCTATTTTTGGTTTGATGGTACATGGATATATGTAGTTTGAAATTTGAGTCAGGTTAGTTTCCGTCATAGCAATTTATTCAGTGATCCCGTTAAGAGAATCGTTTGTTTTAAGTGACTAGCTCTGTTGTTTATGAGACAGATGTTAAAAGCTATGCCTGCCTACGCCAAATAGTACAGGGTCAATCAATTATATTTTGTATATGAAATAGTTTGAGGCTCTTAGCTGTCCAGTTATCTAATTGTTTTTATGTCGGCCGTATTTTTGCTATTGCTTTTTTATGGCATGGTCTTTAACGTTAACAGATGTTAAAAAATGCGGTATTTGAGTCCTTTTATGCTGACGGGCACTGTAATGAGTTGTGTTTGCATTGGAAGGTGTTGGCAAAAATTAAATTTTCCACTTGTTTGTAGAATGGAGTTAATTAATTTACACGTAGACAATTGTTGCATGGAATATAGGGCTTTGGTACGTTGAAGGGCCTTGCCACAGATCGAGCTAATTATTTAGTCCGTGTTGTTATGGGCTGTCTGTTGACACTAGCCACAGGACAGGTGCAGTCAAGGGGTGTAAATGCAAATGTTGGTAGCCCGGAAGTTTTGATTTGTGTTAGTGGGTGTAAAAAATTAAAATCTACTGCTCTGTCGGAAGCATTCACGCTTTGAATTATTAGTAGCATCAGCTGATTTTAACTAATTTCTCTTTACTAAGGGTTTTTATTATTAACTGTCTGTAGGAAATGTGGAATGTTACTTTAGCATACAAAATGGTAAGTTAGTTATCGGTTAACCAGTGTCTATTAAAAATTGGGGTGACAGTATTAGGTTGTCATCTTCAAGATGTACTGAACAATATTTAACGTACAGCCACTTAATAGTTCATTTTACAGCACTAGTCTTATTACTCGGTACAGTGTCCATATTTAGACATGTTCAGTGAAAGTGGAGACCTACTCCTGTTGCTTTGAATGAAACACAATTATAAATTGCCAAACAAACGTATGGTCAACAACAATAGTAAACATCTGTGATAGTAACTTTATCTCCACCCTTTCCTCTCTTTCTCCTTCACTACCAATATTTAAATTTAGATTTTAAGGTCTCTTACCATATTTTTTTTGTGTAGTTATACGGTAGCCAACTTTTGTCTTTTTACAAGTTAAAAACTGAAACATGTTGGTAACTAGTGTTAAGTTTGTGAAATATTTTAGTTGTAATTAAAATCACATGTCCAAATATTCTTATTTAAAGCCTTTTTACAATTGTGCGACAGTTTGTTGGTAACATGACACTGCGAACGTCGCACTCTGTCAGTCTTGTGTCAATTTTACAATAGCGCGACCTTCTTTGCGTTTATATGCTTTACTTCTATCTATTGTCGTAAGTTGAAACTAAAATAAACTAAACCCGGTATAATTAGGCAACTGTTTAAGTTTTGTTTATATATTTAAATGGGTGTGGTAGTTTACGAGAAGTTTCGTATAACACATAAATTTAAACAAAATTAATAGAAAAATTATCTCTTCAGTTTTCTATAAAAAAAATTGGCGACTGGAAGAAAATAATTATCATCGTTTGTATGCACCTACATACTTTCTCTAAATGTTTCCAACTTATAGTATGGGCTACTGGCATTCCTATTTGTATTTGACTTTTTAAATAACATGCAATATTAATATTCAAATCCTTGCCACACACACATACATTTTTGTTTACAAATATAAGTTATTTTAATCTTCCTTGTCACATGCGACAGTTGCAGGTGGGTTAGACTAAGTTGTATCGCACACTGGTACAATGCTGTCTGCTGGCTCGCCTCTGATTGGCTAGTCACTTTTTTCGCTGTCACATTGTCTTAAAAAGACGTAAAAATTAAAAAAATATGAAGGTAAATGTGTGTACATGCGCACACTTGCATGGACTCGCTTAACATGTGCTGTAGGAATTAGTTACAAAGATTTGTCTTTCACCAGTTTTCTGGAGCTAGTGGTGAAAGTAAAAATTACAAATGCCATAAACTGTTAAAATATATTGTAATGACGCAGTATTATTAATTTTCGGGATACACGGTTCATTTTCTTTCGCTATGCCAGGCGTTGTAATTTATCGGGTTTGAAATTAAAGCAGAGAGAGATCGTTTATCAGTCATCCGGTTGCAGTTTCGAAAGTTGGGCTACGCAGTTCGCAGTTCGGCGAGCGTGGGAAAAGGAAGCCGGCCCACGCCAGGTCCTTATCTGTGGAGAGGAGGGTGATAGGCATGTGACAAAACCGAGTGTGCCTATCACCGGAGTGTGCCTATCACCGGCAGGACGGTCGACACTCGGTGCTCCAGCAGTCAGTAAAACACCTATTGCTTCAGCAGTCGACAACCAGCAACTCGCTGAGGCCGCGTCGGGCATGACAAATAGCGCCCACACCGGCAAGCACCCGCGACTGCTAAATCTTTCAACTTCGTTGTTTTTCTGCCAAACCTTAACTGTAATAAATTCTTTCCGCCGGTGTGGGAGGTCGATAGGGTGCCAGAAGGGAATAGACATCCCTCCTGCCTTCGTATTTTCTTCTTGCAAGGCAAGTTTTCGAGACTTAAATAAATCAATAAACGACTGTGGCGCTGTTCTGTACTTGTTTGTTTATCTGTGAACCTGTTCGTACTTGGCATACCTGAAGATCGTATGTGAACTGTTTCAATTGATTGGTAAATAAGAGTATAGAACAAATAAACCGGAACTTGACTTTATTTAATATTTAATTGGTGCTTTTTTTTTTTTTTTTTTAAGAGTTTCATGTTGCTACCACTGAGCTAACCAAGTGGTAACTTCCAGCAGTCAATACCTTGACGTGCATCGTTACAATATGTCTGAGACTATCTGCAGAAAACCGATAACTTGAATCTTTGCAGCTCTGCTTTTCGAAGCCTGGGGAAGAGCAAATGCAAAAACCTGTTGTACAAGTTTACCTGCTTCATATTTTTGTAGCTTTGTCATTCTGGGGAGTTTCACTCTTCTCCCATCCCCTCCCCTCCCCTCCTCTCCCCTTCTCATTTCCAAAAATATTTATTATGCAGTTATTTTTCCCCTGCACTTTCCCAGGTTTTCACATCCAACCCCATTTAGGAACCATTTAACTGTACCATAATTATTAAGTATGCATGAAATAAAGTTGAGAATTCTATTNGGGGGGGGGGGTATAAGAACGAAGGTGCGGCAGTTAAGTAAGTTGTAACACAGTTCTACTGGTAGTTATCATTTGGCATTGACAGGCGAAACCGGACAGCACAGACTTATGTTGGCCAAATTGTGGCATACTCAACCTCCGTTTTAGTTTTCATTATTTATTTTTGTGTTAAATTTAAATAAGTTAATTATAGATTTTTTTTTAGTAATATGTTATTGAAGGAAAGTTAATTTTCCAAAAGAAATAAAATAATTGTTACTGGACTAGACTTGTGCTATTATTTATCTTGAGGGTCTTTTTTTTTTATTTTTATATTAAGTAACATTTAAGCTGGTTCTTTATCAGTATGAAATTTTTGAGAAGGATTTGTAAAAAATTTAACATTGATACATGTAAGTTAGAATCCTTGCAGTTGGGATGAAGGTAAAATTCACGAGTTCTTGGGTTTTGTTCACTTGGCCTTAGTTAGTGGTGTACCACAAATTGCGATGTTTACTTTGTAGTCCTCTGTACTTAAATCCAATCTTGTAATCTGCTCGTGAATTCACACTTGTGTCTGCTACAACAGTTGGTTAATATGCATTGAACAAAAATGGTTTGCTTCTAAACAAGATTAGCAAAACTTGAGTTTAAAGTTGTTCCACGACTGTTCTCTTAGAGTTCATGTTGGGCTTGGTTCAACTGGGCTTTGCTAAGTTTCGCCTCTACGAGTCTTAATTGCAGTGAAAGTGCCCTCTGTCTGTAACCATTGGCATTTTTTCTTTCATTTAACTGTTAGCTTGTGATGAAAATACAGCAGACGTTGCCAATGTCGCAAAAATAGTGAAAAAGAAATGCAACTTTCTTCTGCAAAGAAATTATTTTCCTTTTTGCAAGTAACCTGACTTCTCAGTAGGCTTACATGATGTTTCAAGCCCAAATTTATTCTGGTTGATTTTCAAAGTAACTGCTGTTAAGTCCAACATAAAAATTAAGCTCAACTCCTGTTTTATTAGATGATAAGTTCCTAAAGTTTGAGTGACATAGATTAAATTGTATGTTAGCTACTTTACACCTGTAATTAAAGCAAGATTATCACAGATTGTATTGAGTACTCTAATTCAACTGCGTAATTAGGATATAACTGCGTGTGTCAGTTTGTGCAAACAATATATGCTAGTGCATCTTTTTGTGTTGGTACAATGTATTGAAACTAAGCCAAGAAAACTAAAGGTTCTGTTAGCTCTGAAATTCTGTGGCCCCATTGTAAGATAAATATGTTTTCCAATTGATTTTATGTTTAAAATGGTTGCTTTTATTTTGTATGTAACAACATTTACGTAAAATTTTTTGATATTATTTTATGCAGTACTTGGCCTTGTTACATTTAAGTGAGATTAGTTACCCTAAAATAACAGAAATTGGGCAGCTAGTAATATTTAATTTTATTTAACTGAAAAATTATTTTTAAGGACATGGTGGAACGAACAGTAGGCATGTTTAATTAAAATTATGTAGCAACTAATCAAGTGTAAATTGCTTTTAACTTTATAATAAAACCGGTTCTAAGTGGTTTCTAAATGCCCACCAATACATTCAGGTAATATGTGAAAACATTTAACAAAGTTCAAAATTGTAATGGGAAATACTCGTATTAAAAGCGTTGGCCATGAGAAAATTTATTTTGTATTTGTACCACATGCTGCAAACTTTTTCCTTGGATGAAACTTTCTTTATGTTGCATGGTTTTTTCGAAATAATATTTCAAAAGTCAAAATTTTACTGTTCTTGTGTTGTACAAATAAAATATACCTAATTACTTTCAGAAAATTTAACGCAAGCAATTGAAAGGTTTAATCTTAATCCATTCTCAGGTGTGCTTGGCAAAAGTTATTTTACAAAAATTCATGGGCAACTGTAATAAAAAGTGTGCAAGAATTTCCTTATTTTTTTTTTTAGCAATTTTTTGAAAATGGTAAAACATGTTAGATTTTATAGATGTCTCTTGACATCTTTTATCTGTGAGAATAATCACATTTCTAAACATTAAAATTATATTCTTGACATGTAATTATGTACGAGTTCAATTTTTTGCTAAGAGAGAGTAATTACTGATTATGTCTAAAAGTTGAACGGTATATGGTACAAAATAACAAGTTTTTCATGGCCAACGCCTTTAAACAAACAAAATATAACATTGGATTTTAGTTTAACAACAACAGTGTCAGCGGCATAGAAGACTCAATTTGCTAGAAGCTGTTCCATAAAAGTTTAATTTTTTGCACACCATTTGGCCATGCAGTAAATTTCATAGATTTATTTGCAGTAGGTCATGCCATATTCGAGAGCAAGAATTTTTGTGTGGTATATTTTTGCTGTAAGTATGTTAAAAAGACAATGTACATTACAAATAGTAAAATAACTCGAACTTATTTAAATCTCGAATGTTGTCACTATGTAGAAATTGCTGTTTAACTTACTTGTTAATATGGTGTATTATGGAGCCGTGTGCAAAGTAATTTAATAGAATTTGCACCACACAATTTGGTAGAAGGGTTTTTGTTATACCCTGTCAACATTATATATTTTTAAGATTATAAAATGAAGTTATTCTTCTGTCACAGCTGTTAATGATGAAATTTTATGAATTGAGCAATAACCACTATAGTTAAATGACTTATCAGTCATCAATTATCTATTATTTTTAATGATTGAAAATGTATCCATGCTATCCTACACCCAAGCTGAGCTTGAATTAGTTTTTTCGTTTGCACTAACCTAGAAATTTTCTGTACAATTAAGAATAATGTCAAAATTGTGGCAACATCTGCACATTTTAGTGCAAGATTTATATCTTGTGCATTATATTGAATAAATGTTAATTTTTCCGAGAGATAGAAATGGTAAAAATTAACCAAAGAATACGCACCGAAACGTTCATGGTAAATATCTGGAAAGTGGAAAGTTTTTGCAAGGAACATAAAATTATTTATAAACTAACATAAATTTCAACAGCAGAATGTTTTCGATACTAGTATGCCACAAATACTTTCACAGTTGAATTGGGAAGAAAGAAAAGTAGTGAACACTTTGCCATACTCGCTCACTAGCAATCACAGCATTACCGAGAAAGTTTTGTCTGACAGTGTACAGGCTTTGGTATAGTTGGTTTTGGTTCTTGTCTGTTTATAAATCATTAATCCTAAGATGTTCTAGATACATCAGCAAACCGGGTAGGGCCTATGTTAGATGGTAGTACTTACTTTTTGTACTATTTTAATTTAAAAATGAAAACTATATGAAAATACATGTAAGCAAAAATGATTGAGTAACGCATGCAAAACCCAAAAATTCCAAGTTTTTCATTACATTTTACAAAACGACATTATTTTATTCAATTGCTAAGTTGTGCTGCAACATTTACTGCTACTTCTGACTTTATTTATAAATGACTCGTTCATTCTTATCTAATTTAAAAATTGTGCAGTTATGTTCTGAAATTAATTGTCTCTTAAATGTATTTTAAAATTAGTTGGTTATGTGTTGTGAATCAAGCCTGTTTGTGTGGTTTTTTGCTTTGACTCCCCTTCATGTTTGTACGTATTAGGAGCAATTTAATGGTTGTAGTTTTATGGAATTTTTACATCTGTGTGATTTTGTTTTGCAGGTTAGTGATGGGAAAAGACTATTACAAAGTATTGGGCCTGTCGAAAGGTGCTACGGACGATGAAATAAAGAAGGCATATCGCAAGTTGGCTTTGAAATACCACCCAGACAAGAACAAATCTCCAGGGGCAGAGGAAAAGTTCAAGGATGTGGCGGAGGCATACGAGGTGCTGAGCGACAAGAAAAAGCGGGACATTTACGACAAGTACGGCGAGGAGGGCCTGAAGAGTGGAAACCCTTCAGGAGGAGGTTCTGCGGACACCAACTACACGTACACCTTTCACGGGGACCCACGAGCCACCTTCGCCCAGTTCTTTGGCTCGGCCAGCCCATTCAATGCTTTCTTCGAAATGGGCGGGCCGGGTGCCAACCGGATGTTCGCGTTCAACGAGGACGACATGGAAATGGACGACCCGTTCACGACTTTGGGCATGGGCGGCAACCGACCGGGCGGGGCCTTCCGCTCGCACTCGTTCAACTTCCCCGGGGGTTCGCCGAATCGAAGCAAGGACAAGTTGCAGGATCCTGCGATAGAGCACGATCTTTACGTTGCTCCCGAGGATATCCTGCGAGGCTGCACGAAAAAAATGAAGATCTCGAGGCGAGTTTTGCAGCCGGATGGCTCGGCGCGCAAAGAGGACAAGGTACTGACTATAAATGTGAAGCCTGGTTGGAAGGCAGGCACAAAGATCACATTCCAGCGTGAAGGGGACCAGGGTCGAAACAAGATCCCAGCCGACATAGTGTTCATCATTCGTGACAAAGCGCACCCGCTCTTCAAGAGGGAAGGCAGCGACCTCCGTTATACCGCCCGAATTTCCCTCAAGCAGGTGAGTACAACATTCTTCCTCTTATCGAGAAAGTATGTACAATACTGTTTCAGAATACCACACAGCCTTATAGCACTTGAAATCCCCGAAAGCAAAGCCCTTTCAGCAAAGCAGGCTTCCCTGTTTCAATCATAATTTGGTTAACTCCAGTGGTGTAGGTGAGCTGCGGTGGTGTAGTGATACAATTTTTTCTCACAGCAGTTAAAGCAGGTTTAATTCTGCTAGGATTGTGCACAGATGTTTGCATGTGGAAAATGCTGATGTTGCTCTCGCCCACTGCATTTTCTCTCCAACTTTCGCCACCATTGTTTTCAGTCTTGTTCTAACACACATCACCTCAACAGTCAAGTACATCCAAAATGTTTTTCAGTAGCGTAAAGCTGATTGGATATTGCAATGAATTTGAGTTCATGCAATTCTTACCAAGGCCTCAGGTTTTAATTTCGTACTGGGTATTTCCAACTGCATTTTCATAAAATGGTTTATTCGCGGTGCCCTTAAATAGTATTTTCCCAAAGATAATGAAACGCACTTTGCAATTTTATTCTCTGTTCTGCTGTTTGCAGAGCATGTTTTTAGTGTTTCATATAAATTTTGTAAAAAAAAAAAAAAAAAAAATGATGAGTGCATACTTCTGGTAGTCTGCATGCGGACTAGAGAAAATAATCTGCTCACTTTTGAACACAGTAGTGTTAATGACTCTTACAATCTAGACCAGCAGACTTACTTATGCAGTGCAGCCGCTGATGTAGGCTGTCCGTGGTGAAGTGAGGCCCTAGTTACTCTTTCCTTTAAGCTATTTCTTATCCTTCAACCACCTCTTTAAGTACATACTTCCATGTAAGTAATAAACACAGCGTGTATATTTCACTGCACTTTGAAGTTAGCGTCTAAGGGTACAATAATATATATTCACTGGCTATTGTTTCAAATGATGGGGCTTTTAAAAGTGCTCACTTTGCAGTGAATAGCCTACACAGTGGATTCTCTGTCCATCGTTTCTCAAGGGTCTGACAAAAAAATTTCTATACATCTGAACTTTCAATGAATGTGGTCATGAAATGCAGATAAATAAAAAAATGGGGACCACAGAATATGTTTGATAGATGTGGGATTTCAATCCATCCGAGTTCGATACATAGAGGTTTCAGTGTATTAGAAAAGTGATTTTAACTATCATGAGTAGTTTATTATTCTAGGGATCTGTGAATTGAATGTATCTTAAGGTTATTTTACGACTTGTATTACTGTCAATGCGAGATCTTGATCATATCAAATTATAACAGTGTGGGTTAAATTCTTTGTTTAACATGGTGTGATTTTTACAAGCAAGCACTAAATTTGTGAGCACAGAAAAAATTGATAAATTAATAAATCTTGGCAGAGCCCTTTGAGTTGACGGTAGCTTGTATACCTTAGTACTGCCTTACCTTGGTGGAAGTGCGACTTATTTCACAGCTAGGTTGTAGGTGGTGCCATTAAACTGTACAATCTTATCACGACTTGAGTGCATCTAAAATTCAAACCAAGGTTCATAATTTCCAGCATAATTGCTTTGTAGGTAACGAGTTCGATGGAAATGAACATCATTTATGGACGATTGTTTAGCAGTCTTTCCTTTGGTGCCAAGTTATAACCAGTATTGCCATGTTTACAGTGAAATATTGAAATGTGGACAAGTGAATGGTTGTACAAATTTGTATATTTTATAATCTTTGCTCCTAAAAATTTTCTTATGCCCATTAAAAATTTTTCTTATAATTTGGGGAAAAAATTTTATTGGCAAACTGGGCTCTTGGTAAAATGATAAAATTGTAAAGTTAAATAATAAACAAAGGTGGTGCAGAAACCCTTTCAATTTGAAGATTGTAGTTAGTAGTCTATTTGTGCACCTCTGCCCACAATTTACCTCTTTTTTTTCTTGCAGAGGTTTTTTTTAGGAATTTTTTAACACAAGTTCAAAATGATATTATGAAGAAACAATACCTCAGTGAGGTGGCGTGTGATACTAGTCTTCCCAAATTCTATCTAACATCATGAAACTTAGTGCCACTGAAGCATATATTATAAGTAAGGTGCAATTAAAATACAGCAGGGCTTGCTGCAAGGTTGGAGTAAGATTATGGGATTCTTAATTCTGTCAACACTTATCATAATAATGAAAATGTTAAAGCCAATGGTTAGGTGCCTTGGTATCCAAAAATACCAAGAAATCATATAATTTGTAAATACTGAATTGCTTTGTGAAAAAAAATGTATACATAAATTTTTGCAAGTGATAGAGATCATAGTTAAAATTCCAGCTATTCATAATTTTCAGTTATAGCAAAATGTTACTCCAATTTAAGCTATATTAGAAAAACGCCATTACTAAACTGTATAATATTTTTATTAAGATAGATAGCAGATTATGCATGATAAATTTAAAATTCTTGACTAACTATTTTTTTTTGGTCAGGTGTTGCTTATCCTACATTTGTAGATAGGAATTTGTTTGTTTTGTAGTAAAACCAGATAAAAAAAAAAATTGTTTTATTAAAAATAAATAAGCAGTAAGTTAATTTTATACAATTTCATTACTTAAATTTAGATTGAGCCTAATGTGTGTAAAAAGCAGGGGTGACAAAACTTGAAAAAAAAAAAAAAATCTTTCAAAGTTGGCTGTCGTGGACACACTGCCTGTACCAAACACAAGTGGGGAACTGGAATTGCACGGAATACATTCTGTGGTGTGCTCCTGACCCCAATCCACTGTGCCCTTACTAACAGTCTGGTTCAGAAATAGATTGGCCCTCTTGCAGCCAGCTGTTTTGTGCAAATCTCTGAGTAATTTGCCAATTGGGTTAGTGTGTTGCACAGTAAACACTTTAGCTACTGCACAAGAGCTAATGCTAGTTTTCTTTTATTATCTCCATCAGTTGCTGTAATCTTGAAAAATTTTTAACAGTACGAGTATTTACTATCACATTTAGTAATGTTCAGAAATACATGCATTACTGCAGAAGTCTTATATTGTTTGCAATATAGTATACCTGTCCATCTGTTTGGGGTTGGTTTGTGCAGTCTTTTAAAGTTCATTTAAGAGGTGGAATTCTCCAAATTTTTTACGGACGTGTTCAACAAAGAATAGTGTAGAATTTACTCAAGTCCTTAGAAAATGCTTTTTTTTTTTCCACATCAAAACTTCAGTGGGAAGAATAGAGCTCTTGAAAAGGCTTGCCTAGCCACAAAGACTGGATTATGGAAGCCAATGTTACAATTTAAGGGGTGTCGCCCCCCCACATTTTGGATTTGCAGAATTTCTGCAGTGGTCTGAATCACCGATTTTGTGTTTTATTTTACACATCAACAGTGCTTGGGGCTTTGCTTTGTACATTTTCTGAAATCTGTATTTCTTGAATGCTGTTCCCAGTATCATTTCTGTAACTGACCACAAGAAAAAACGTATTCTTGCTGGCAGTCACTACCCAATAATTAGTCAAGGTAGGGTAGGTGTGTAGACTTGAAGTAATTTTTTTATGCTGCCTTATATGGAAAAATTTGTTATACAGCAAGCAATTAATAGGATATTAGGCACTGATTCACCCTTAATGTTGGCCACGAAAAAATTTATTTTGTACTTGTACGACATAGTTTGTTAAATAACATGAATTTAGTCAAAATTTTAGTTTTTTTTTTTGTAAGGTACAAATAAAGTAAGCCAAACTATTTGCAGAAAATTCAATATGGGAAACTGAAAGGTTTTGTCTTAATTCGTTTTAGGTATGTTTAGAAAAAGTTATTTTAGAAAGATTAAGGGCCAGCCACAAATAAAAAATATGCATGCAATTTAATATTTTCAGCAATTTTTTGAAATTGCAGAAACATTCCTGTGTACGATTTTATAGACAAGATATTGAAGTACCTTTTGGCATCGTCGTTCATTGTGAATTACCTCGTTTCTGTACATAGTTTTCATTATTTGTAAAACCCTAAACCAATAAAATTTTGTCTTTGACATGTATTTATGTAAAAACTAATTGCTTAAAGTATTCGTGGAGAAAAATTAATTGCAGATAATGTTTGAAAGCCAAACTGTATACGGTACAAATATGAATTAAATATTTTTGTGGCCAGTGCCCTTAAGCACTGTTGCTTATTGAACTCTCTTCAAGCAGCAATTTTTTTGCAGAGATTATTAAAGTACATCACTAGTAGGAAAGAATATTTTTGCATGAATGCTTGCCATGTTGTGTGTTTGGCTATTGATACATTAATTTTTATTCAACATGTAGTTTTCTGTGCATGTCAATGAAGGCAGGTATTGTTCCACAGGCGCTGTGCGGCACTGCGATAGAAGTGCCGACGCTAAGCGGAGAGCATATTCCTCTCAATCTGAGACACGAGGTGACCAAGCCAACCACCGTCAAGAGGATCCAGGGTCAGGGACTGCCGTTCCCCAAAGAGCCCACCAGACGGGGCGACCTCCTGGTCTCTTTCGACATTAAATTTCCCGACACCTTGTCGCAAAGCGTGAAGGACATTCTGTATGACACGTTGCCCAATTAATGGCAGCGTCTCGTTATTTTGACTGTGAGCGCGTGTGCGTTAATGAATGTTTTCAACTGCTTCTGTAAATAACTTAGTAATTTTTAATGTTCGTGCGTAGAAATTGACTGTGTATGTGCAAATGTGATACTACAAATAATTTAAAATACTTGTATGTTTTGTTCTGCAGTGTGAATGAGTGTGCGTTGCTGCTGCTGTAACTAGAATAGCTGATTTCTTCACAGAGTGAGCTGTAGTGTTCTATTTTACTTTACATAAAGGGGTTACATAGTTTAACACACGAGTTATTTCTGTACCTCTGTTCCTCTCTTGTGGTCATTGCGCAACACCGTACACGGCAAGATTTGCACCACCATATAAGTCTGAACAGGAGGTTCAGGTGAAAGTAATGGCCTACTTAGCGTTGTCATTGCAACAGGTTGTCTTCTCCCTATACAGAATGTCGTTGAATAACTTGTCCTAATGTGTCTGTCATTTTTCGAGGTGGGTGTTGGATTGCATTAGTGCAAGCGAGTATATTTGGAGGTGGTTTAAGGCAGGTCTTTAATAAATTTCTGTTTGATGTGGTCACAGTAGGATAGCCTATTTCAGCATTCAAAGCCATTTGTTTGTTTTGAGTTGACAGTTTATTTATTTTAAACATGATCTTCAAGCCCCTACCCTCAGAAATGGTTAGAATTGTAATTCAGGACATCCTCTTAAAATTCTTATTTATTTTGTTAGTTTACATTTAATGTATTTCAACAGTTCTATTCCTTTTCTTTCGTTATGTGAACTGAGCTCAATTATCGTCCATTTCATGTAAGAAGGCCAGATTCTGACAGTCAGTGAGTGGCAACTTGATGTATACGAAACAAACGAAACAAAGTGCCATTTACAAAATCCTGTATCAGCTGATGCACGAACGAACAAAAGTTAAAATTACTTTGGCTATTCTGAGTGCACTGCAGATGCACATCAGAAAAGATGCGGATAAGAAAGAGTTCTTAGATTTATTAATACATTTTATTTTGCGAGGTCACAAAACAATGGTTGTTAGTGTTAAAAACTAAACTTCGTGATAATGTTGTTATGTATAGGTGTTCAAAATGAAATGTACAATAGAACGATACGACTTGGATAAGTTTTCTGAAGTTTTGCTAACTTCAGAAAACTTTTTCACCTCGCTTTTAAGATGTCCTTGATATTAATTCCAAAAGCATACAGAAATATTGCATAATATTGTTGAATTATTATTTCTAATAATTTGACGAAACGACACAAATTTGAAATGTATTTCCAGCCCGTAATATAAGAACTATTAACTTTAAAAAAGACTCTATCTGTTGACCAAAAAAAGGGTTGCTCAAACTTTGCCGTGACGTGCTGTGCGCGCCATCTGTCGGATATTTTGCGAGGTATTACCAGCCAGAAATGAACAGCTTTCCTGCACGATATATAACGAATTTACAAACATATGCCAATAGTTGTATTTTTCCACGAGCTCTGCATAATTTTTAAAGTAACATATATTTCATGTACAACAATTTGGAGTACAAGTAATTTATATTCGGCCGGTAATCGTTCATCTACGTAATTTATACGCCATATTGTTCTCTCGAAACCCATTTCCTTGTTTCAGTAGCGTGAATAGTTTTTAAGCAATTCTAACATTATTCCAAGTCACATATTTCCAACTCGAATATATTAGCTATAACGTCCAAAGTGTGATAATAGATACAACAGACCGTCTCGCAAATGTTAACCCAGATTCACTATCTCTCGGACAAATTAAAAAAGAGTTTGCAAATATTTAATTATGTGCAACATTTTATATTTTTACTTTTATAACCTACTAATTTTTTTAGACAGATGTCAGTCTTAAGATGTTGATAAAAATACAGCCCCGACTGGAAGGACCAGCTGATGGCGGAAGGATACGTAGTCAGATGTAAACAGTGGTGCTACTTTCGCCGAGCTGTCAAAAAGTGGCCTTATATGGTACAGAATATATCTTTGGAATTGTTAGTTACTTTGTCACAGTTTTCTCTTTGTCCTTTACCTGGCTTAATCAAGCTAGTTTTCCATGGAGGAATGCATTTAATTACAGTTCTGATAAGTGCCATGTCTCGGGAAGTGACTAATATCTTGGAGTTTCTTGTTTTTAATTAGCGTCAGTGTGAACCCTGTTTGATAGACACACTCTCCCTAGATGCTATGGAAAGCTGTACAGCATGTAAGTATTCAGATCTAATACCATCAATTTTTCTAATTTGAACGATAGAAAATTTTAATTGATTTGATTAATATTGCTGGATTTTCTGCACTGAATAATATTTAATTTATCATTGAATTCTCAATTTTTCACTTATCATTCCTGCAATAAAACTACAGTGTTTTTGTGTAGTATTTGAAAGTAGTTTTAATGTTTTATTCTCAAGGGTGATTTTGAGTGTTTTATTTCATACAAAGAGTATGAAATTGTCTTGTCTGCCAAATGCAAAAGGGTAAATGTGTCTTCACGTAATTCAGAATTCATTAATGATTACTGTTAATGTGTCAAAGTATCACATTAATTACCGACCTGGTTTTGATCTAAATAATCGGCCATACCTTCATTGCATTTTAAAGACAAAAGCATTTTTCCCACGCTTTGTGTAAAAGAAACTGAAGCCGATGCATCTGGAGTCATTACAGTCCAGCTAGATGCCACGAGAAAAGAGAAAGAAGCGGCGTTGTAGGAATTCTGGTAAGCATCACATGCACGTCCGACATCTCTCTACATAATTATTCATTTAAAATCTCTTTATTTTCACACCACAAACTTGATTATTTGTAACTTCACACAGTACAACAAAGAGAAGTCCTTTAAATATAAATCTTCTTGAAGATTGGCGCACAATGTGTCGGCCTACAAATAAAACCATGTGATGAACAATTCCCCCACACGTGAGCCTTATTTTGTTAGAAGCTCCCTGCATTTGTTACATGAAGCAGACATGAACGAAATGACTGACGACAATTCAACTACACTTAGCGTGTCAGGAGCACCTACAGTTAGCGAGGATACTAGCTTTGTAGGAGAGGAAAATGCTACGGCAAATGAAAGTTCTGTACAGTGTATGGTTACGGAAAACATTATTGAGAATGTTCCTGTTGAAATAGTAAATGTACCCTGTAACGACTCTCCGTTAATGTTTGAAATGCTCGTACAAACAATGAGTAGTCTTAGAGCAGACTTTAATAATAAATTTGAGGAACAAAATAGTAAATTGTATGCTCGCAAAACTGATTTTGACATGAAATTTAATTCGCTGGTTCACAAGTTTGAAGCCAACAATCGGATGTCAGAGTTAAAGGCGGCGGTATCAAATAATGTAATTGCTTTGCAGACAAAGGCAGACAACACAACACACTCTGTTCGTGAGTTACAGACTGCCATAATAGAGAAAGCAACCTATCAGGCTACTCATGCTAGCAAAGTAGAAGCATTGCAAGATAATTTTGAACATCTAGAAATAAGGGTTGACGAACGTATCACACGTACACACACACACACACACTCTCTCTCACTCTCTCTCACACTCTCTCACACACTCACACACACTCACTCTCACACTCACTCTCACTCTCACACTCACTCTCACACTCACTCACTCACACACTCACTCACACTCACTCACACACTCACACACTCACTATCACACTCACACTCACTCTCACTCTCACTCTCCACACAAAAGTAAATAATTATGTGGATAAGTTGTTTCACATGATTCTGTATAAAAAAATCNACTCACTCTCACTCTCCACACAAAAGTAAATAATTATGTGGATAAGTTGTTTCACATGATTCTGTATAAAAAAATCTTTGTGCACTAAGACATCACCTGCAGTTGGGAGTGTTTGCAACTGTATTCCTATTATATGCAACAAAACTTAACAAATATTGAGTGGTATTCAGGTGAAAGACTTTAAAAATGTAGTCTGGAGGTTTCCCTTTATTTCTAGAACTACAGAATAGCAAGATTGTACTCACGTGTGTAGGTAATGCCCAGTATGAACACAAAGTTCACACTGTGGTCCACCAAATTGAGAGTGCCACATCCACATTTTGTGTACAGATATAAATTCAACGAACTTTGGCCACAGATTTATATTGTCCGCTGTATTCTCTTGCTTAATTTGCTGTACTAATTTTTATCATTTACACAACTGTAATGCCTTAAAAGCTCAAAAATACTGAAGTAAATCCAAAATGAAGTGTTTGTAAAATTGTGGCAACAGTGATATAAAGCTCGCACAGTATTTAACAGATGAGATGACTAGAAATGTTGCTTGTTGATACTCTTCACAGTGAATTAGTGCACAAAATTTGAGGTAAAATAATTGTATGGCATAATAGTTATTCTGGTGGTGATTACATTATACAGCTGTACTGTATTTCAAATGTAAAAATATTCCCATTTTAAAAACTTTGGTCCTTATTTCTTAAATCATGTAATTTTCAATTTTTAAAAAATTATTGTGATTGCCATCAAGTTAAAACAAGCATCAAGAGAACATTTTCATCCAAACTCTGATGCTTTCGCTTTCCTACCGCCCACTGTATCTTCTAGATAATCTTCAGTTTCAGGAATGTTATGTAACAGTTATGAACTGGGCGCGTATGATCATTTTAGGAAGGCGTTGCTTAATTTTTTGGCAGTTAAAATTTAGTAATTTGTACTTAAAACACGGCTGTGTTTAGAAGTAAAAAGTGCAGGTCATCTTAACATGAGAATCTCAATACTGCACCTTATATAGTTTGCTTGCTGGCGTGACAAATCTGACACTGTTCAGTTCCTGTAAACAGAAGTGCTTTTTCATCTTGGGTGTTTTGCATATACAGTACTAGCTATGGATTGAGATTGCATTGCTGTATTTGTACTAAACATTTTAGCATTTAACAAAATGTCTGGTCACTATTAAAAAAAGTTGGGCATTAATTTAAATGTGTGACAGAATTTGTTGCTTGATGTAAATATTTTCAGTATGAATGTAGTATCTATGTCCATAAAAAAAATTAAAGTGAAAAGGAAATATATTATTTTACACAGACTTAAGTTGAGGCTTGGAACAGTTGTCAGTTGTAATGAAACCTTGACTAATGTGAAATTTAAGGTCGTACTCTTTTTAAAATAATTGCTGCCGGTTTGTTATTTCAACGCACTTGTGTGCCATACATATAGAGCGTCCCCCACTCTTAGATTGCAGTACGGTGTGAATGGCGCGCACTGTTGTAAGATTAACTTCAGCTTTGCGACGTAACTGGCAGGCTGAGTAACAATTGGGTGGCGAAGGAAAGTGTCTATCTTCAAAGGCAAAGGGCAGCTCCTTTGAAACTGAAACCTGTGAGAAACCCTATCGTTATTGGACGGCGTGCACGCAACGTAGAGTGGGTTTTCTTTCGAGGCTGGAAAAAGATAACTTATCGGGCAACAGTACACGCAGGAACAAAGACTGTCAACGACAGAAATCGTGTAAAGAGAGAGTGAATGTCCATTACACCGCACTGCAATCCAAGAGTGAGATACTCTATAGCTGTTCAGATTCACAAAATGTTGCCGATGCGCCTATAGCAGAAATGCCAATTCTGTAATGCATATTCAACCATGTGCTGCCGATGTGTGAAAATAAAGCTATTTGCTTATATCAAAGTTGAATTTAGGTTATTATTTGACTTGCAGAGGCACTGGTGAAGTGCAGAAGAATTAAAAGCAATTTTTAACTTGTTTCAGGTTAGTTTCGTGAAAGAAAATGTTTGTTTCTTGCAAAATTTACTGATAGTTTTAACCTGATTTTGAATCACTTTCGTTAATGTTTGAAATTTTGGCATTTGAAAACATTTTAGTACAGCATTAGGCGTTGTATTATGTTAAATTGAAACTGTGCTGCAAGTGGGTGCAGCACCCTAAATACCCAGGGGAGTTACGTATTCAAGAAGATTGAAGTAGGGGTGCAGTTCAAAAATACTCGTAACTACTTGAAACGCACACAGGCCCTGTGCTAGGCTCGCCGATAGCCTGTTCGGAAATTGGTGCGAAGCCATACAATGAAACTAAGTTTGTGCAGCGTGCTAAGTCCTGGACTGGCGTTTCAGGAAGCAAACTGTCAAGCCCTCGGTTCTAAATGCTGAAATTGTTCCATGAATTAATGCTACGGAAGTTTAAAATGGTTACAGCCAAAAAGTGAATGTCCCGAGGGGGAGAAGGGGCCACGTGGACTGACGCTTGACCTGGGTGCTGAATCCTGACTGACTGCAATGTCGTCAGCTTCAGTAAAACATTGCCGGAGTCAGTGCCAGAAAAAAAGCAAAATACAACAGTCTTAATCATTGACACAGATTTCATAATAAAACAAGTGAATTAACACACACAGGTGACGTACATAACCCTAACTCTTATTACCGTTGGTAATAATGATGTGGGTTGGTATGGTACCTCTCTTAAATGGAATATTTACTGGAATATAAAGCTATTTTTGGCAGTCCACCATGAAATAAAAACGTGTGCACCCTTAATTATTAATAAAAAAAATGCATGAAAAAAATGAGAAATATCAGAGGACACTTTCCTGCCCAGAGACTCGCCGCTGGGCGAGTAGAAGTTCTCCAAAGGAGGTGTGGGTAGCCATTTCAGATTAGGAAGATTTAGACTGTGTGTAGTTTAATGTCGCTTTTTATGTTGGTGGTACACTTCCCCTAGCCACTAGCACAGGTGACGCGTCACTGGATGAGACGCCAGGCAGCGTGCACTAGCAGACGTACTCAAATGTATGATTGGCCCGACAGGCTATGCCAGGCCACTTGTTATTCAGCCTCAAGAAGTACCTCTTGAGACGAATAAGCTAAGACGGCCACTTGAGTAACTTAGTCGGCGACTAAGAGGCGGACGTACTCCGTCCTAGTCTGCACTTTGTTGCGTTCGTGGTTGACCAGCCATGGTGTCGACTGCGGAGGCAACAGTCGCTGGAGCACTCGTGGATGCTTCATTTGTCAACTTTTAGTTAAATATTTCATTCAAGAATTTAACTCGCTCCAATAAGATTTCTTTTAAACTATTCTGAATAATGTTGAGCCTTTTTTGAGCACATCTGATGGAAAATTCTGGTTCCGTACTGATGTTACTCAGTAATGTTATTTTGGTATCCCAGTATTTTTTTAAAAATTGGTTCTTAAAACAAAGGATGAGATTAAGCCTCTACGGTGGTTTTGTTATTCAATAAATATTGTAAACATAGACCTATGTAACTGTCATAAACAGTAGCACGTAACCTAGCCACAATTTGCAAAGATAACATTATAGTCTAGTCATGGTTTCTTCACACTTTTCAATCAAACCTTTGAAAAATCACCCCATGCATATACTAGTTTGGTTGTCCTAAATAACATGTCATGGGTTGTTATACTTGTGTTAACATAAGTGCCTTATTTTTTGTTAAACTTTAACTTTTGCTTATATTCTCTCTATAGATTATAAAATTTAACATGATTAAAATAATATTCTCTCTATAAATTATAAAATTTAACATGATTAAAATAAATAAAGCCCAGGAGGAAATAGTTGTAGGGTCTAGTAAGAAATAGTTCCTGTGCTAAATATTATTACACTGAGTGTGCACAAATGCTGAGCGCTGCCCTTTGGTGCTATTTTCTGGAATGTCAAGCTTTATTTACGTGAGGCGGAGGAATATCCTGGAAGTAGAACTTAAGCAGGGCTTCAGGAAAGCGTGAAGTAACCGTGAATGGACTATAGTATTTGGATCTGACAAAAGGAAGTTTTCGTATTTTAATAACAAAGTGCAAAAAAAAAAAACATACCTTTGGTATAATGTGAGCCACATTGTAAGGTTTTATGAAACTTGACAGGGGTTTCTCATTGGCCCAACAGACACTGCCTTAAAATAAACGTTACAGTGTTACGAATTAGACTAGTGCAATTACGGTAAGAAAACCACCCATTGGCTTAATGCTGAAATGATCGTCACACAAAAAAAATGTACTTTTGTCGTAAATTGCCTAGTGTTCTACGGCTTTTACTGCATTTAGACATGCTCTGTGCTTTGATTTTTTACTTAACCTGTTTGCAGCTATCGTAGTAAATTTTGTTGTATTTTTGCATAGTGGAACGGCGCAACACTTGCTGGTGTTTGGTGATGCTGCAGTAACATTAAAATCCTACGAAACTACAAAATATAACAAATTCAAAATGCTCGGATAACCTGCTAAGGCATCTGCATCCAAGCAAACAAGAAAAAAAATTTATAATGCTATCAAGCGGTAAGCAGAAAAAAAGTAGGAAAATTAACAATTTATTTTTTTGGGTGTTTTGATACACATTTATATTGGTATAAACAAATTTATGAACAGAAACTTTAAAAATTAACACCCATCACAGAATTAATTTGAAGGAACATTTATGTTCACTATAGAGGGAAAACTTAACATGCACAAAGGTCATGAAATAATATACAAAACTGATATATCAAATTTACATACGTACAGCACTTGATAAACTTAATGATCTGTTGGAAAACATTTTATAACCAAAAAACAAAAAAATTATATTTGAATACAAACCAAAGGCAAAATTAATATTTTCAAGGGACCAAAATTAAAAACTGATGTAGCTGAGTGATAAACAGTGCAGGCAGACTTGTCTCCCATCCAGACATTGTTTGGGTGGATGATAGGTCACAGAAATCAACAGTATATTGTGTAGTTGATTGACTTAAAATAAGTCAACCCTGTTAAAAAAAAAAAAAGGCAGATAAAGTTAAAAGAACTTTGTGAAAAATCCATCATCATTGTGTCAATCTTCTCACAGTTTGTCACCGTCCTCTAACCCCCTCTAGTCAGTTTTGTCGATGGGTTGGACCTGGCTGTGCTTTTCCCCTTGTCGACACCGACCCTTGCAGATTATCTCGCAGCAGGTTGGCATCCCCAGTTCAAATTTCCAGACAAAAAGTGAAAGTTGTCTCTTCACCTATACTTCAGTGTCCTCTTGGGGGGAAAACATATCAACATTCACAAAGGCAGGTCTCCTCAGTTAAATACACTGAAGGTAAACTATCCCCAACATTTTACTTGTGTCTGATATGCAGAAAATTATTTGCAGTTCACGTAAATTTCTGCAGATTTGAATCAGCACAACTCAAGCTGTACATGTTAAACCAAGTTGCAGACCATTGACGCATGTAATTTCTGGAAGTAGCATAATTGTGTACTTAGTTTTAAATGTTTAGTGTGTATTACGTGGACACACATAATCATAAGATGTGCGCTGCTTGCATTGTTTGGTCCTCGTGCAAGGAGTTTGTTCCATTAAAAATGTATTTTGATCATGGTACCAGCAGTCTGCAATCAACAGCAATAAAAAAAAAGTGACCTACGTATTACTAGCGTAAAATTGATTAGTCTTGTGAACACCTGTGGCTGTGGTACTAGCTTACTGTGTGTATTGCTAAAAGTGTTTAGGTAATTGTATCAGTTTACGATCACAGCTTTCTTTATCCATTCCAGTATGGCAGCTTGTATTATTATGCTGGTCTGCAAACACCATGAGCGATAGGATGTCAGAATCACGCACCCATTGTAAAACAATGACTGTGTTTTTGTGATGTAGACAATTCTTTATGCTAAGTATTGCATCAGTGACCTTTCCTGAGTGATCTGTGAAGAAATGCTCCTTTTGTTTTTCGTTTCTTGACTCTAAAACTTCGGCCCGACTGACCTGTCTCTGCCATCTTATACAACGCTGGCTACTCTGCATGTTTTCATCTCAAAACAAAAGTTGCAGGCAAATAGTCTCTTAAATGCACACAGAGTACTAAAGTGCATTAAGGAATACTTAAAGTATTTTAATTACATTTGACCTTAAAAAAATGGTAATATATAGCCATAACTGTTTTCTGCAGCAATTATACTGTGACCAGCCAGCCAATCGCTGTGTCAATGAAAGTGTTTGTGGTGCTGCCGCCTTCGAATGGGCGAAGTATAAATATATCACCATTATTATTATTTTATTTATGTATACAAGTTTATCATTTTTGCATTAGTTTTCTAGAGTTGGGTTATTTAGTACTAGTTGGAATGTCATGTCATCCCTGACTAAAAATAGAGGCAATGTAAAAAACAAACATTAGTTTTTGCATTGGGTATTGCAAAATGAGATTCAGTGAACTTCAGCCGTGCAGCAGAAAATTGATGCACCTGTAGACAGGCAGGGCTATTCAGTTGGTGACCTGCTGGCTACAACTGCCAGGTTGGCCTGCAAACTAAGATGTTATCGAAATATACTTTTGAACGTTAAACCATCATTAGTGTAAAACTTTTAACAAAGTTACATTTTTCCATTGTAATATTTCAGGTTATAATACAAATATAAAACATTTGATTAACATTAAGTATTCTTATGAATGACCAGTATTGTGCAGATAAATCATCAAAATAGTTATTTAAAGGAT
>NQII01002194.1:286653-383601 GCA_002778355.1 Clitarchus hookeri | reverse complement strand
ATACACACGTTCCAGCTGATTGTTCCGCCTATGTAGAACGATATCACGGGATTCCAAATTTACAACAATGGCGACGACATCAATTGTTGGCGCATTGAAACGTCTTGCGTGTTCTCCCACAGGCGTCTTATCGCCTCTGATTATAATTTTGTAATCATCAGATGGCATGCGGTCCAATGCGGTTTTGAACACTGCAATCAATTCATTGTGTTGATGAAAGAAAGTTTGCAGTTGTTCCACAATTGGTCTTTTCACTGAACTGTTGTGTGCACAACGCTGATATACTTCCTGTTGTGTATTGCCCATGAAGTAAATCTGTAGAAATTTATTGTCTGCATCTGGTGGTGGCAATAGTGAACCTGCTCGATGATATATTTGACCTTGAATCTGTAAAGGCAAGAAATATATTATTATAATGTAACAATAATAATTTTTTTTTTACAATCGTGTTTTAGAAAAGCTGTTTGAAAGATGATTGTGTTACAATTACCTTCAAGTGGGCATGAAATTGTCCTGGATCACATTTGGATCACATTTGTTGCGCCAAATTAAGTCATTTGGAAGCAACTATTGTAGTTCTGTATTTGTGTCAAGAAATGTGTAGAATTTGTTCCTGTTCCAGAAACCAATGAGCGCAATGGCTCTGGTGGCGGGACAAACGGCATCAATTTGATTTTGCCACTTACACAACACAATCCAGGGGCTTAATTTTTGTATTTCAATGCCTTACAATGTGGGCACACAACACTCATCGATCCAATGACAACGGAATCAGTTACAGCATTGTAACGGAATACTGCTCAATGTGCATTCAACTCAACATTTGTTTGTCTTCTTACACGGTTATTCAAATTCATTCTCACGCGATTGGTTTCTACTGACCGATGATGTCTCATTCGATGCATATCGGCTTCATTTGCATTTTCTCTTTCATATTGTGTACGTGTTGAACGTATTTGTGACAATTGATTCCGTTTCATTTTGTTTCGTTCTTCGCGTTGCTGTGCAGTTCGATTAGATCTAAAATTCATTAGGTTCGTAGCATTGCGAGTTCTGCGACTTAAATTGCTGCATCTTATTAGCTGCATTGCAGTGTAATTAAATTGTATCAATTTGATTCAATTAAAGAAAAATAACAATTTCAACTAAAAAAGACTGAATAGATTGTGATAAACTAAAAACATAACCACAATTCAACTAACAGTAAACAACTTAAAACTCCAAAAAAAAGTAAACTAAAAACATAACCACAATTCAACTGACAGTAAACAGCTGAATATCGCAAAAAAAAAAGAAGCAAAGAAATTTGAATCAACCATATAATGTCGCATAATGTGAACGATGAACAACAACCAATCAAAGTTGATGAAGTTAAAATTTTAATTTCTAATGTAAATTAAATATCAAAATTAGAATTAGTTTTGGGAAATATTCCCTATTTTTATTTTTTTTTTCTAAAAACTTTTCCATGGCCATAAACAAAACAAAAAAAAACTACGCATATCCATTGTGACGTTCGAAATATCCCCTACTCTCCTGTTTTTTTTTTCTCATAACTTTTCCATGACCATGATTTTTTTTTTGTTTTAACAAAAAAATTACGCATATCCATCGTGACGTTTGGTTTTTCCCGAATTCGAAAATATTCCGGGAAACTTTTCCAATTTTTCTTTCCATAAAAACCTAATTTGGACTATTACAAACATTTCAAAACAAAAAATAGCCAAAACGGTCCAGCCGTTTTCAAGTGATGCGCTTACCAACTAACAGCATTTCATTTTTATTTATATAGATTATCATTGTGATGCTGTTCAGACTAGAACTTGTCTGAATGATAATGATAGTGGACATTGTGAAGATTTCCCATCGTTCTATCTCCCAGCATTTCTTTTGCTGATTAGTCTTATTGCATTTATGATCTTATGAATTATGATGCTATATGCCAAGCTCGCCTTTATAACGATATTGGTTGATAAGCTGGGTGCGATTTTCAACACACTGCCATCACGAATCATGGCCTGGTGTCAGAGAAAACCTCTGATTGGACCATTCCAGGTCAACCCATGCACCTCCTTTCTTTCCATGACACTTTTGGGGTTCCCAAGTGGCAGTTGGCCCACCTCGATAGGAGTCAAGCCCTGACGTAGGTCAACCCCCATGGGAGCAGATACAGCCACCACTCTCGTCCATAATCATTAGAGACATGAAGAATTTGCGAATTCATTTTGAGACAAGCTAAAATTAAAACACATGTGTTTATATAACTTTAGCCAAGTGGAGAATGTTGGACCAATTGTCTCCATGCACTGTGACAGCAGACAACCAATGCACAGGTGACATCTGCATATTTGTACATACGACTGTAGAGTATAGCCTGCAGGTATTTGAACTGGGAAATTTTTCAGGTCTCTAATAATCATACATATTTAATTTCTTCACTGCAAAATTCTTTGCTTGGGCCCCAACGGTCTGACTGTTAAGGAGTCGACCAGCCCGCCACCTGGCATCACCATCATGATTGCCCAGATACCCATTTCAGTAAAATATGGCAAAGGGAACTAATGGGAGTTTCCCACTTTTCTTAGTCTAAGCTATTCAGTGGTACCATGAAGAGGTGTGGGTTCCCTTGAGCTAGCAGAGGCAGTGTAATTATTGGCTTGTGCATAACTAGCCCTTCCTGATTAGCTGACCTATGATACTAGAAGCGACAACCCTCAACACAATAATGGGTCAGCTGAATCACTTTCTTGCAAGGTGCAGCACTGATTCCCACATCTAGAGGGAGGTCCTATCCCATAGTCTCAGACACTCCCAGCAGGTTTATCCACTTAGAGAGCCGCCTTACGCTCATACCACAGGCCGGTCCCTGGGATGTTCCCCAGATCCACACATGTCAAGGGAGAATGATCATTCCTATNGATGTTCCCCAGATCCACACATGTCAAGGGAGAATGATCATTCCTATTCCAGGCCACAATCACCCTACTGGGTAGTTTCATGGACTGCAAACATGCACCCATTATATACAGGCCAGTTTCTCGACACACTGGGCTAAAACCTTCAGGCCTAAAAGACTGTGGCCACAGCCCCCCATGCCCCCATGCCCTACCGGTACTTCTGCCAGAAGGGGGCTTTCCCTACCCTCCGGGGCATCGAGAGTCCCAGCCGTAGTCAGAGAGGAGAGCGACAGATCCCATCAGGGCATGATAACAAACTAGTGCAGAGCCTGTAAGATCTCCATCACATCTCTTCACAACGCCAGTCAGGGACCCTTACACTGGTCACAGACAAATTCACTACCATACATCCAATGTTCAACGACCTGAAGACTGAAGGCACNGAGGGACCCTTACACTGGTCACAGACAAATTCACTACCATACATCCAATGTTCAACGACCTGAAGACTGAAGGCACAAGTAGAACGACGACTTCTTGTAGCAGAGTTACCGAAACCAACGACTTCTGAGCAGCACAACCCTTGGATAGGGCCAGCACCAACAGAGAAACTACCCAATCCCTTCGCAAAACTGAAATCCAGCACTCGCCAAGACCCCAGTCCAAGTAGTAGGAGTGAAATAAATGAAGGGCTTGTCCACAATAATCGTGGCTCGAACCCACAGCTGTCCCAGCTACAGGCTATTTGTGAAACCACGAGGCATCAAACTAACATCGCCAACGACGTGACGATCAGTAGCCACGTTTAAAATATCTATAAAACAAAAAATAATTTAATTGATAACTTTAGACTAAGAGGTGAAGTGGGTGTCTGGGTTTAATAACAGCAGTAAATGTCAATGCCTGCCTGAAACACATTGAGCTCATCACTAAGTCTGCGGAGAGTCAGGTAGGTTATGTGTTCGAAACAGTGGTGAGGTNTGCCTGAAACACATTGAGCTCATCACTAAGTCTGCGGAGAGTCAGGTAGGTTATGTGTTCGAAACAGTGGTGAGGTTTGGGAATGTGTGACCCCCTTGCAAACTTCCTGGCTCAAAAGCATGACATGACAGCACTCTGCCATCAAGTGTTGCTACATTCATCGAGGTTATCACAATTAAGGCCTACCAAATTACATTGGTGATGACGTGTTTTTTGGGGTCAAAGTAGATAGCGTATTCAAAGTGCTTGCTGATCCCTTTCTTTCTCAATATATACAGGCATTGTTAAGAAGAGNCTTTCTCAATATATACAGGCATTGTTAAGAAGAGGAGTTTGTTACTTGGTTATAATGTTACGCGAATTCTTTGTAAATGGAAGAAATAATTGCAGGTCATAAAATCTCTTAGATGGCACAAACAAATTTTCATTCTTGGATCCCCAAATATACGGACACATTTTTGCTGTTGAAGATCACAGGTAAAGAAGTGATTTGTAATATTGCCTGAGTGGATAGGAAGTATATTTGATGTAGTGCTAGTTGGAGGTAATGTGAAGCCAACACCAGTTGGTGTGATGTGGCTGTTTCAGAGGGCATCATGGAGCCATGCAGTCGCAATGCAGAGGATGCGGTGGCCAAGACCCTCACTGCTCTTGACCCTGACCAGGTGAGACTAGGGTTCCCACGCTCCTGGAAAGTTCTTTAAAGTTATTAATGAAATAAAGTGCCCTTATAAGAGCTTGAAAAAAATTGTAAGATGCTTGAAAGTGCTTAATTTTTAAAGTGTTTATTTATGTTGTATATATTAATGTAAAATGAAAGTGGTGTGCTGCTGTTATAAATTATATATAGAAAAATTGTGGTATTGGACATACAAGTATAGTTTATTTGGAGCTTTGTGCTCTGTTCACTTTGTTATAAACATTTTTTGACGTTGGAAGAGCTGCTCCAAGATCTCATATGAATTTTAAGTTGTCATGATTTGTTTTGCAAGTTTGTTGTTTATGAATTTTATTTGTTGTGTCTAAATTTATTGCAGAATATCACTAATGTTGGGTCTTTGAAAGTTTTGAAAAAATTTATTTGAAATTGTTTGAAATTTTTAAGCTGAAAAGAGTGGAAACCATACTTGGGAAAATTAACAAAATAAATTACTGCATTAAAGTTAAAGTCAGAAAAAATTAACTGAATAAAGTTAAAAGTTAAAGAACGACAAAAATATTTACAGTTAAAATAAAGCATCAAAAAAGTTTACCGCCAACGTTTATGTATATGCTTTACAACTCGTCAATCGTAAAAATTGTTGCGTATTTTTAAGAATTTTGTTAAGTTATCAATGGTATTTTCTTTTCTTTCATTGTCATCTTCAGCCTCCAGGCAATTGCAAAGTTAACTTAGTTATTTTTAATTGTTAACCCCACAATTTAATGGTTAAAAGTTAATAAGTATTCAAATCAACTAATAAGTTAAAAAATAACTGTTTTTTTAACTGTTAATTTTTTTAAATTGTTAATCCCCAGTATGGTGGGAACCATAGACTCAGTGTAGAGCATACCACTCACACTTACCTCATTGCAGGCTGATCGAATCTTAGATGGTTAATAAACCAAACACTAGTTGTTTAGAAAACTGTCATGAAACTAACTTACAAGCATTGGCACAACCATCAAAATCACGAGCCACTCCCCAACTTATCCCTAATTCTCCAAACAACTTACACGTTCATGGCTTATCAACAGGCACGTGAATCTGTGGGGCCCTGAGAGTAATCCAGGATGTTTCTTGTCATGGTTGTTAGGTCCATTCTGTAGTCAACCATCCACTCTGAGCTCTCTGGTGTCATCCAGAAAGGGGTCAGCTTACACAGGGAAGGGTACACAGCATTCCCCTTCTCTAATGCTGCAATGTCACTGGAGAATGCCTGTCATACATTTAACACCCATAATTGTAGTACAGCATCATGACATTCTATAATGACGACACTTCTCTTGATGTGGGGTGGCGGAAGTTATGAAGGAACTGCAGAACATAGGCTGCGATATTAATTACTTATGGGTATGTTCCACTCCTTTCCACTGGGCTACTGAGTTCAAAGTTACAAGTGAAGACTGCAAGAGCTAACGTCTTCTTTTCAGCCTGAATGCAGTTGATATCCTCTGCTTACATGATGTGTGAGCCTGTTGGCCAGTCTTGGTTTGGCAGCACTGGCCTGCTGGGTCCATTCCATCACGGAGGTTGTGCAATTAACTGAGGCGGTGTTAATACTTTAGAGCCACAGTCAGCTGGGTTGTGGTCTGTCTGTATGTGGCACCACCAATCAACTGAAGTCATCTCTTGAATTTGGTTCACCTAATTAGCAACAAACGTTTCCCATCAATCTGAGGAACTGGAAAATTACTTCAGAGCAATCATGGAATCTGACCATGCCGTAACCATGTAGAAATTCTCAATCTGTCCAATGCTGATCAGAACAAATGACAACAATTTGACCAGTAGCAATGCTGCACACAGTTCCAGACGTGGGATTGTTACATTCTTCAGTGGTGCTACCTTACACTTGGCAAAACTACTCAAACATGCACAAACCCATTGGAATCAATAACACTAAACTACACCACAGTACAGTACCCAATTTCTGATCTATCACAGAAGCCATGCAGCTCAACCATCTGTCCAGGGATATTCATATATGATCGAGGGATAAAGAGATGCGATAATGACAGATAGAGAGAGTGTGTGTGTGTGTCTCTGTCTCGATCTCACTCTTACTCTCTCTCTCTCTCTTTATATATATACAAATATATATATATTAGTGAGTGCAATTTACAAAATTATACCGATGTGCCGAATCACTGATGTGCTAGCTAATTCTGTAATGCCGATTCACAGATCTGCTGCCGATGTATGAAAAAGCGTTTTGCTTATATTTAAGTTGAATTTAGATTACTATTATACTCAAACAATAGTATTGGTGAAGTGCAGCACAATTATTGAAAGCAATTTTAAAACTTATTTTATTTTACAGTGTTTAAAAAGTTAATAGATTTGACACCCCACCTTATGGGTGCTCTTAGCATCGGTCGACGTCGAAGCCTTTCCCTCTCTCTACCCCCTCCCAGGCAACTGGAAAGCAGGAGTCATCCAATTTATGGGATTATTGCTAGGAGTGGTACTACTGGCTTTTGGTAGATTGAATATCGCATACTGAGCACAAGGAGGANTATGGGATTATTGCTAGGAGTGGTACTACTGGCTTTTGGTAGATTGAATATCGCATACTGAGCACAAGGAGGAGCGAGCGCTAGTGGGAGCTGGCCTAGTTTGATCCCTAGTGGGTGTGTAGCGTGACAATAGGTCTAGGCGGCAAACCACCTTGTCAGTGGCTGAGGGCCTGATCAATGTTGCTGGTTTCTTTGGCGGTGTGAGAGATAGTGGTGAAACAGCACAAGCGACGTGCCACAGTAACTCGACGTGTAGATTGAGCTCGCTGATGTTCCCATCTGCCGAGCTGCTTCTTCTCGCTTGCAGGAATACATGCAGTTGGCACTCTGTCTGTCCTCTAAGAGGCTTCATATCAGGGCCAGCCCCTGGTTGGCAGTCTTAACCTGCCTAGCCCTGCATAAGGGGTAGATCAGTAGATCAGGCAGAGAGGATGATAGTGGTTGTTCCGTAGAAGTGGCCACAGTCTGAAGGACTTAGGTGTAGATAGGTGGGTGTAATGCATAATTACTGGTTCATAAGGATACAGTAGAACCCCGCTAATCCGTCCCCCGCTAGTCCAGCTCTCCGGTTAATCCGGCTAGTCAGGAGTGCCATGTGACTGAGGACAGGCACGGGGTGGTGGCCGGCCCACGCGCCTGCGCCCTACCCGATTTTCAGTCACTAGCGTAAACAAAAGCTCAGTAGACCTTTGAGTTTTCAAGAGTGCATTTTCGAGCTCTTTTATTCTAACGTTTTAGTGTGTTCGGCTAACTGCGAGCTTTTATAAACGCTCATTATGGCAACAGAAATGTAAACATATCACACTGTCTTTGGAGGAGAAATTAGAAGTGCTTGCAAGATTAGACAAAGTAGAATCTCTACAGAAAGTTGCAAGTGAAGTGGGAGTGGGTGTGTCTACAGTGAAAGACTGGAGAAAAAATAAAAAAGATCTAGACGAAGCCAGGCACTGTTGATTATGAATGAAAAAAGTCTGAAAGTTCGGAAAACTTTAAAAAAACCGAAATCTGAACTTTTAGATAGTGCTTTGTGGTTATGGTTTGAGCAAGAAAGAAGAAAAGGAACTCCATTATCTGGCCCAATTTTAAAATAAAAAGGCAGTTAGTTACCTTAAATAAAAAATTGAGAGAAGATGACAAGTTTACAGCTAGCGAAGGCTGGCTAGACCGCTGGATGAAACGCCATGGCATTAGAAATGTAATCATTTCAGGTGAGAAACTGTCTGCTGATGAGACAGCTTCAACTGGATTCGTTTCTAAGTTTAAGTCTTTGGTCCAGGAAAATAATTTAACTCCTGATCAAGTGTATAACATTGATGAGACAGGGTTAAATTATAAGATGCTACCAACAAGAACGCTGGCTGTACAGGGAGAAGCTGTGAAAGGCATGAAACTTGCTAAGGACAGGCTGACAATTGCTGCATGTAGCAATGCTAGCGGACGTCATAAATTGTCCCTTTTTATAATAGGGAAATCTAAAAAACCACGGGCTCTCAAAAATATTAATATGTCCTCACTACCGAAATAAAAAATCTGCTTGGATGGACTGCTTCCTTTTCAAAACTTGGTTTTTTGAACAGTTTGTTCCTCAAGTCGAAAAAAATTTAAAAGCTAAAAATTATCCTCCACGTGCTATATTGTTGCTGGTTAATGCACCGTCTCATCCGTTTGAAAATTAACTGATAAAGTTAGAAATTAAAGCTGTATTTCTTCCTGATAACGTTACTTCTCTGATCCAACCTATGGATCAAGGTGTGTTCGAGTGGCTAAAGAGACGATATGGCCGAAAATATATTGGATCAATATTAGAGAAGACCGAAGAAGGCAGCATTCTCTTTGAAGCTTGTAACGTTGGACGCTACAGTTACAGTGCTGACTAAATTGCAGACTACCTGTAACTTATCACTCGACTAGCTCAGAAGTAGTATACGAGACTCAGTAAAATGGATGCCGATTAATTAAGAAATAAGTTCAAGTTCCAGATTATTTGGTTCTATACTTTATTTATCATTTAGTAACACAGTTCACAGCCGAAGTTCACAATCTGCAGGGTACCGAAACGTTCAAAGGTAACCATACAAGTGCAGAACAGCGCCACCGTCGTTTACAGATAATTCATGTCTCAAAACTTGCATCGCAGGAAATATGAAATGTGGCAACCTCCCACACCGGCGGAGAAATAAAATAACAAAGTCTAGTTGCTGATGTGGGGCTTATCGTCCCGCCCGACGCGGCCTAGGCGAGCATTGTAAGACGACTTCGCCGCCGACCTGCCCTCGCTGCCGACTGACTTGAAGTACTGCTTGACCTGAAGTGACTTAAAGGGCGACAGGCACACGCATTTGTGCTGCCTATCACCCCCCTCTCCTGAGATAAGGGCCTGACGAGCCACGCACGCTCTCAACACGTTATCGACACTGCTCCGCACGACTAAAACTGCGCCATCAACATAAACAAACTTCTCGTACAACAAAACATGTTGACGCATTCTAAAAAAAGCTAAATAATGCTGACGCTTCACAAAAACTGAAAACGACGACGTTCGAAACGAAACGACAACCGGACTCCTGATAAACGTAAAACAGCAAACGTCCGCTTGATAAACAAACTATCACGGGAAACGAGCCACCATGGCTTTTATTTCAAACCCGATAAAAATATTATGAAGCTTAGCAAAGCTTAAGAAAAATTAACGAAATTGAAACACGTGTCCCGAAATTTAAGAATACTGCGTCATTACATTACCCCCCTCGGTTTGGGATAGATTTTGAAGAAATCTTTCCCAAAGCGAAACCTATCTAGTATGATGCTGTTCTGTAAACCACTGTGCCTCTGCTCCTAGACAACAATTTACATATATAACATGGTAATCAACTAATAACAAAATTATTTACTTCACCTGTTGAAGAGTAACAAGATATTGACGAGGATGCTGAAAGAAAATCATACCTTACTGGTCTCAATTGGTTACCTGTAGTTATAATTTGTGGTTGAGGGTGTATTTCCACCTGTACCATCGATGCTTCATTGTGGGTTGCTGCCCTTTGGTCTCTCACTGGGATCAGCACACACCTTCTNCCATCGATGCTTCATTGTGGGTTGCTGCCCTTTGGTCTCTCACTGGGATCAGCACACCACTTCTCCAAAAGGGGACCCAGGTCTGCCCAAAACTATAAAAACGCCACTGCGACTGCCTCTCACTAGGTCAGTGCTGACTATAAAAAAGGGCCCCAGACCTGTCCCAATCCCAATACACTTACTCCTTGTGCCACTGATCCCAGGACACCATAAACTGCAGCAACATCCCACCACCACTTGTAAATACTTAAGGCCCAATACTATAAAACACCTCAACCACCTCAACCTTTGGAAATTTAGGTAACATTTACTTCATCCTTAATTAATCTTATTTATTATTCCTATTGTCAACTATTGATGCAAAATAACAGTAATTATTTGTTTCTTTATGTTACACAATTTTCAAATGTAAAATAAAACTTATTAACATTCATATAACCCTTCCTGTTCGGTACTCTGCATAAATAAATCCCATTAGGTACAATAACACAACTGTTTACATAATTGCAAAGGTATATCTCAGTTCACAAAATCTTTACTAATACAAAAACTCCTTTTAATCATATTATTTAAACCTTTCCCTTAGATTAATTAGCAACTCATACTACTCTTTACAATATTAACTTATTTCTCATTAATAGTTTCTAATACAGTATGTATTTAGAAAGAAAAAACCACACACAGGTATTCCCACAACTAGCCCATGACAGTTTGAGCTTCTACTATCAAGATGCATCGAGTTTCTACAAAAGTTTTTACTAAGGTCTTACCAATTGCCTTATCTTCAATAGTAAGTTGTAGTAATTGAATTAGAAAACATGGTAACAAAATATTATTATATTAACTTGGGTACATATTTTANTTACTAATACAAAAACTCCTTTTAATCATATTATTTAAACCTTTCCCTTAGATTAATTAGCAACTCATACTACTCTTTACAATATTAACTTATTTCTCATTAATAGTTTCTAATACAGTATGTATTTAGAAAGAAAAAACCACACACAGGTATTCCCACAACTAGCCCATGACAGTTTGAGCTTCTACTATCAAGATGCATCGAGTTTCTACAAAAGTTTTTACTAAGGTCTTACCAATTGCCTTATCTTCAATAGTAAGTTATAGTAATTAAATTAGAAAACATGGTAACAAAATATTATTATATTAACTTGGGTACATATTTTGAAATAAAACTACCCATATTTAAAGAAAATTCACAAGTATAATACAACCTTTCCTATATATGCACAGTATACTGATATGCAGTTGCCTTGAACCAATTAGTTTGTATTGATAATCACACTTACCCATACAGAATATAATGATAGTTACAATCCACTACATAGTAACACAACCTCCATCATTAGCACTAAAATTTTCAAAAATGTTTTTAAAAAGAGTATCAGTCATTCCAAAATTCAACATTCCCACGACACTGGATGCACTTCACATGGTGTCCTCTTGTACAGTGCTTAGTACTGTTCATTAACAATCCTGTGCCTGATTATTTACAATATTGATTATTATATAATCACTATCCCTTTGCCTATTAGTTCCTTACCACAAATTTGCATCTTTCTGGTGTTACAATTCTAAAATACTAGTTTAAACATTATTACATTGTAAATTTATTGTACAGTTCTCGTTTAAAACAGAAGACACTGTCTCACAATTATTAATTCTTACCAAATAACATTTTCTAGGTCAGTAGTCTGACATATTTTCTATTAACAATTATCTTATCCATTATTTACTGTTGCCTGAGAAGGGTTTACTCCATGTATCCTGTACACATTGTGACTTACTTGTAGGGTCCTTTATTTAAAATAATTTTTCTTCAAAATAAAAACATTTATTTATCTCTCTTACCTTATTATTATATAATCAAAATGTAAAAAAGTGATAAAGAAAAATATTAAAAAAATTAAGTGTATATCTTATTATCTAAATTGCAGTCTTTTTGCTTTACTGCATTTTTTTCTTTTTCCTTTTGGTTTTCTCCTTGTGTTTCAATTTCCTTCCCTTTTTCCTTACTACCTTTCTCATACTATATTTCACTTGTTTCCTTTTACCTACTGTCTTTAATCTACCCTTCNTATTAACAATTATCTTATCCATTATTTACTGTTGCCTGAGAAGGGTTTACTCCATGTATCCTGTACACATTGTGACTTACTTGTAGGGTCCTTTATTTAAAATAATTTTTCTTCAAAATAAAAACATTTATTTATCTCTCTCTTACCTTATTATTATATAATCAAAATGTAAAAAAGTGATAAAGAAAAATATTTAAAAAATTAAGTGTATATCTTATTATCTAAATTGCAGTCTTTTTACTTTACTGCATTTTTTCTTTTTTCTTTTCCTTTTGGTTTTCTCCTTGTGTTTCAATTTCCTTCCCTTTTTCCTTACTACCTTTCTCATACTATATTTCACTTGTTTCCTTTTACCTACTGTCTTTAATCTACCCTTCTTTCTCCTTTTCNTTCGCCCGTAAAACCGACTTTACAGGCAACCATTTTTTTTTTCCCTGCTGTCTTTACCCTGTTATTCCTTATCTTTTTCCTGACTACTTTACTGGCCCTGGGTTTATATCTTTGTTTTTTCTTTTCATAACATTGCCTAAACACTTCATAATGTTTCAATCTAGAATACCCCTTACTCTCAGCAACTCGTGCCTGTTGCAATTCAACAGCTGATCCCTCTCGCAGCTTTAATTTCACTATTACCATTTGGTCGAACCCCTCTAACCTGAAGTCTCCCTTCCTGTATTACATTTCTCTTCAACTTACTGACTTCACAACAGTTAGGTACACTCTTCTCAAAATTATCTGCATTTCTATCCTCTTTATTTATAACGTCTGCCTTTCTACCTCCAACATTAAACTCTTTACATTCTTTGTCACAGCCAGTATTACCTTCATTTTGTATGTCATTGCTATTTATATTATTTTTACTTGGGGCAATTAATATTGGAACCTTTCCTACCCTATGTATAGATTCAACCCCCCAGATGTCTATCTTTGTTATGAATTCTGCAAATTTGTTCTCACTCTTTTTTGCTTGTTGCCTAATTTCTTGTTTCAGCTCCTGTTGTTTCTGTAAGGACAACAGGATATTAAAAATTTCTGCTGACCATGTACCCTTCGTTTCTTGAGATAATTGTGCCATATTTTATTTCAGTCACGACTTAGTAATTNCATTTCTGCTGACCATGTACCCTTCGTTTCTTGAGATAATTGTGCCATATTTTATTTCAGTCACGACTTAGTAATTACGACTTAGTCATTAATATAAAAATTATCTGTAACAAACCAAACTAAACAATATTACTCATCGAAAAATTAACATAACCTGCACACATAATAAAATAAACAAAATAATTCTTGGCGAATTTCCTTGTACTGGTGGCTTCACTGTTGATTGACGATTTCTTACCGTGTTACTGCTGTTGTAGAATGAGGTCGTCTCGTACCTTGAACTTCGGCGTCGGTCATTGGAACTGCCGGTAACTTGGTGTTGGGCTGCTCGATGTTCGTAGATCAGTCTTCACGTGTGGTTATTATTCGTGTCCCGTGGCTGGGTCACCATCTTGTAATGAGGCACGCGCACAGTTATAGCCGGCTTTAAGTTGCCACTCGGCTATAACTTACCACTTGACTAGCTCAAGACAGAGTAACATGAGACTCTTTAAAATGGATGCCAAATAAATATGAAATAAAGTCAAGTTCCGGTTTCGTTTTGTTCCATACTTTTATCTACCATTTCAGTGAAACAGTTCACATACGATGTTCAGAGTACGAACATGTTTCAGATAACCAGACAAGTGCAGAACAGCACCAAAGTCGTTTACAAATTATTCATGTTACAAAAACGTACCAAGCATTTATTGCACATTTTCACATTGTTGTGTTTANCAAAGTCGTTTACAAATTATTCATGTTACAAAAACGTACCAAGCATTTATTGCACATTTTCACATTGTTGTGTTTAAGTGCGATTTTAGACCTTATTGTAAGATTCGTTTAAAAATTCCACAAAATATTAATTAAATATTCCGAATATTNCACAGTCGTTTACAAATTATTCATGTTACAAAAACGTACCAAGCATTTATTGCACATTTTCACATTGTTGTGTTTATAAAATAAGTGCGATTTTAGACCTTATTGTAAGATTCGTTTAAAAATTCCACAAAATATTAATTAAATATTCCGAATATTCTTGATGTCAAAAGCTGAACATATTAATAAGGATGAACGAACTTTACACTGTCGCAGGTTTTTATCCTGCAAATAATAATTTTCTTTATACAATCTGAATTTACTTTCATTGATAAACTAGTGATAATGTTTTCATGGTGTATAATTTAGCTATATATATTTCCTATAAAAGGTATGTATTTAATGCAGGTAAATTAATAATCATAGTTTACTATATCTTGGTTTAAACAAATATGGGATTTCGGCGACGTGTTACTTGAGCGGTTTTAAATCATAGGACTTGTTTTATAGGTCCCTGGTGTAATTTTTGTGCCAATTACTGTGTGCTTGTTAAACATTAATGTATTACTACTATAGTCGTTAATTCATACCCTTGATTCAGCAAATTGGGACTCCTGAGGGAATCAGTAGGAAAATGGTCCGAGCACACACTGTAAATCATATTTATATACACATCACAAAAATGTTTTTAAACAGCTTATCCAAGTTGTGTAGCTGACATTTCTGGAACCATTGTTAGAAGCTATAAACGAAAAAAGTTTGACAAGTTTCTAGCTATACGTACATTAATTGAATACAGCGTTTGATTGCTCGTCTCTGCCCTTTCGAGATCTAAAATGTGACATCGAAAAGTTTTTGATCCATGTTGTTAAAATTTATAAATCGCACATATTCCGCCTGTCATTTTTATTTTTAAAACATGCTTGAATTTCTTTTAATTCCTACGTTTTCTATCTAGTAAAATTATGTGTCGTGACATTTATTTTTACGGTTGCACAGGATCTACGAAGGTATCTGTCACACCAGACCGCGAGAGTGCAGCACCATCGCATGTCTCACCAGAATCTGCAAGCTGTCCAGTATTCTCTTTTTATCGTATTTGCTCGCACTATGCCGCAGACGTGATGGGAACAGGGAAGACCACATGCGCAGGGCAGTGATAAATGGCGGCGCACATAGCGTATTTCACATCCAGTTTTTAGACGTTTGCATAAACAACCAGCTTAAAAACAATTGATGCAGTAAATCTTGGGTGACTGGANGAATTAAATAAAATCTGTAACATATTGAATCAGTTATTTCAGAAACAACACATGTTACATTTTTCACATTTTGAGCAAACAACAAAAAACTGTGTAGCTCACACAATTTGTGCATTAAAAATCTGGAATAAATGTACATTGTAAATAAACTATATTTACATCATTTGACAAGTTGTTGCCGAAAAAATTTCATCAGAAATCAAAATATAACATTTTAAACAAATTTCACATGTGTTGTTTCTGCAGGAAATTGTTTTCTTCAACAAAAGTAACGCATTAACTTTTTTTTTTCCCCTTCCAAAAGAAGGAATGACAAAAAAAGTTATGTCTGAACATTCACATCTACCTATTTAGAAAAAAGAACATTTATTGGATTAAGTGTGAACTGCTCATCAAACTCCATGTACGATTGTGGTCACATCAGCCTCACTCATCTTCAAAGTCCGAGTCTAGGGTCGCAACAGCATTAGAGTTCACAGTAGGCCAGTTGCAAATCTCGGAGAATGTTTCATAACCGACAACATAGTCCTCAAGTTTCTTGAGATCGTGAATCCTTTTCTCATTGATTGTGACGTGGATATGCTTTGGCAGATGGTTGCGCTGGAGCAGTTTTTGTCTTTCTCAGTGTAAAAGTACTTCCTAGCAATCCGGAAATGAACTCCTTACAAACCACTTTTCCTTTTCTATCATTGTTGTACTCAAATTCTTTATAGGTAGAAATCATGAAACTTTTCTCTGATTTTTGGGAGTCCCTCGACCTATAGTCTCATCAGAGAAAGCTGCTTTCTTGTAGTGTGGTGGCCACCAAGCTTTGAAAGAAAGGATTTTGTCAGTGGTAGCGTGGTGTATGGTGAACTCTCCAGAGTTGCTAGCTTCTGAAAAGAGTTCCCCGTACTGCTGAGGAGTATAAAGGCGATCAGTTTTCTTTAGTCTGCGTTTCAGAGTTCCAAAATTGCGGTCGCAAGGGAGAAAAGATGTCCACGAACAGGAAAAAAATGTTTAATGGTTTCAAATCTACCGTTGTCACACAAACTAAGTAAAAACCAAACTACTGTGTGGTTCTTATTTTGACCTGCAGCCCCGTCACTAAACAACAGAAGTTTAGTTACCGTAGGAGGTAATGTTTTAATGTAGTACCCTCATGGTACAAGTACAGGTCGTGAATGCAAAATACGTTGACCCATAACTGGCGTAAGTAGAAATATTCCTGCACAGGGATCAGAGGCAGTGATTGATTCTGCACGAAGTCGAACGCTATCGCTACTGTGTCGTCGTCCTTGATTTCAAGTGCCTCCTTTAAGGTGGTGTAAAACGTTTTGGCACAACGTTTGTGTATCATCTGTTCTGCTGCAACATTCCTCTTTGCGTTGTCACATAAAGTCGAATCCTTGATTTTGGCCGAGAAACTCTCACATTTTGAGCAGACGTCCACTTGTGATCTACCAAAGGAATAGTCAAAATTTTTGTGAAAGTACATACGATAAAAGCTGTATTTCACGACACCTACACATTCAGGGTGCTCTTATAAAAACATCTCGTGCATTATTTTAATGTTGATCCTGGCATCCAAGTACTTTTTTTGTTTCCCACCGTAATGAGTTTTTTTGACCTCATACTTGGAAATCTGGTTATGAATCTTTGAGCAGATGTCACTACTTATTGCGTTCCCGCTTAGGTTCAAACCTCTCAAGTCTTTTGGAGTTTTGTTTTCTACTAACAATTAACAGAGACGACGAACACGTTCTAGAGTCACACCATACAATGTCATGAACGTGTTTTTTGCGAACTGGTCTCATTTTTCCGTCAACCTTGATGTTATAGGAAAAAAAATAATTTTTTTCCTTGGGTTTGTTTGTAAAACTAGTATCAGTGCTTTTAGAAGGTGCCCCTTCAGCTTCATTCATATCATTGCCATCACTTTCTTGTTGTTGTACAGGTGTCCTTTTTTAGCATCTCCTTTTTGGCGCCCTTTTCTCAATAATACTTTGCAAAAACACATCTTGAGCATTCTTACTATCGAAACTGTGGAAATAGTTCCACAACTCGTTTCGGGCTTCCTCTGAGATATTGAAGTAACACGGATTGGCACAACTACAAAGGTAGGTTTTTTGGACCTTAGGCGGAACTTCCTTACCCGAATAGGCCTGATAGACAATCCCCTTCACTCTTGAGTTCCGGATTACATTCCTGCGATAANGAACCTTAGACGGAACTTCCTTACCCGAATAGGCCTGATAGACAATCCCCTTCACTCTTGAGTTCCGGATTACATTCCTGTGATAAGTTTCTTTGTTGATCACTCCTTTTCTTTTTTTCACTGGTACGCACTCGTCAGAATCACTACTTGACATGATTTAGGTACCCAACTTTCGGACAAAAACACAAACATTAACCTCCAAACACAGCACTGTGAAAAACTGAGCGAGAACTAACAAATTGATAGTAAGAATATCGGCTGTAACCTACTACAAAAACAATGTTGCCAGCAGGCGTGCCAGTAGAAGAAAAATAATAATTATTTCCCTACACTGCAGAAACAACACAAGTGATTCACATGTGTTGTTTCTGCTGTAANCGGCTGTAACCTACTACAAAAACAATGTTGCCAGCAGGCGTGCCAGTAGAAGAAAAATAATAATTATTTCCCTACACTGCAGAAACAACACAAGTGATTCACATGTGTTGTTTCTGCTGTAAACACAAATTTAAATACTAGATTTCACTGGGTAGAGTNAAACAACACAAGTGATTCACATGTGTTGTTTCTGCTGTAAACACAAATTTAAATACTAGATTTCACTGGGTAGAGTTGATGTTAGATGTGGTTTTTATGCACCAAACGATGCGTCTTGGTAAACTATATACAAATCGAAATTGTTACATGTGTTGTTTCTGAAATAACTAATTCATTTGTGTTTGAATTCCCACAATTTTATTTGACAACCACATGCAAAATACATATTAATTTATTTGGTACATATTAATTTTTTAGGGCGACTTAGGTAAAGTGTAGCTTTTAAGTGCGAATAATTACAAAGAACCTACTTGTTTGTGCAGACTGAATGCTATGCAGAAGTATGCTGCGAACTATCAATTTTGACATACGTGATTGTAAGCCTTTCTCTACAAATCAAATTAATTCACAGCTTCAAAATTACAATTACTCACAAAATTCAAATGTACATTTTTGTTTTCTGAAACACTTGCCTAAAATGTAGTTTTCCTGCCAGTAAATAATTTTTAATAGGGTTGCAAGATACCTGTCAAATATTCTAATTATTTTATTTAAATCATACATTGTTTAAGAAAAAGAGTAGTATTTTTGTTTCATGTAATACTACCCCCTCACCCCTAAAAAAAACTTTTGTATTTAAATATGTCTTGCAAATCAATACAACATTATTTTGATGCACACAACTGCTGTAAGCAATTGCAGTACACCTTCTGGTAATTATGATATTGGAGTTAAGTTATAGGCTGTTCACAGTAAACTGCACACTTTTGGAAGCCAGCTNGATGCACACAACTGCTGTAAGCAATTGCAGTACACCTTCTGGTAATTATGATATTGGAGTTAAGTTATAGGCTGTTCACAGTAAACTGAACACTTTTGGAAGCCAGCTTAAGATGTACTTGTGTGCATATTATGTATTCTTTAACCATATGTAAAATTAACATTGCCACTAGCCGGATCAATTTATTCATACCTTGGTCAGGTGAAACTGTTAAATTACCAGATAATTAAATGTTTTCAACTGGCTAACTCTTACACATACGTAAACACTGAGAAAACAGAAAGCAGCATAAATAAATTTACCTAAAACTTTTAATTCCGTGTTCAAACATGGAATTACTGTACTTTACCAACTTTACTGGTCGAATGCCAGACACACACTGTGTTCATTAAAATACATGCATGTAGGGGTAGTGATATTTTACACAGGTTGATTTTCAAAGTTTTGATTCTATTTATTAGTACACATACCTGTCCTATCTTTCACTAGTAATGTAAACATATAAATGCTGNGCATGTAGGGGTAGTGATATTTTACACAAGTTGATTTTCAAAGTTTTGATTCTATTTATTAGTACACATACCTGTCCCATCTTTCACTAGTAATGTAAACATATAAATGCTATCAACTCCATTTACGTGTCAATTTACAAATGTCGCAGCTCGAAACTGAATTTCCAAATGAAGAATATGAGGCAGAACGATATTAGCAAGTTCTTTAGAAGATATATATTAGCACATATTTTTCCGACACAAACGACACCACACCTTTGGAAGAACTGAATACTCATTTTCCCGACGTCATTTCAAAGTGCTCAACTAACTGTGAACAGCCTATACAAACACGTCGCCTCGCCATAACCTCACTTTGCACTGCTGTGTTAACGCTGTTGGGTCGACGAGTGCCTGTCCTGTAAACTCGGGTAACCTTAACCTGCTGTTTGCTCCTTGACTCCTCAACATTGCACCGTGTCCATGAGCTGCGCTAAGTGGTTGGAATTTATGCCCTGTATGGCTACGCACCTGACTGGTGGCGTGGCCTCGTTCACTTTCCTGTTATACTGTTCAGTTTTCACTATCCCCAAAATACAATTCCTCTGCAGCTAGTTTTACATACCCATCTTTGTGTCCTGCCTGTTCTTTGCACGCCTATAGGATGGCCACACCCAAAGGGAGGGCTCCTGGCTCAGAGCCTGTACTGCCTCTGCAGGCCGACCAACAAGGCCACAGGAGGACACCAGCTGAACTGGTGCTGGAACAAAACCTTACCCCGCCGGGCAAATGGCACACAAGAGAGGAGAATCCGGAGGAAAACCCAGACGGGTGGGGAACAAGGAGGAAATATGAGTTGCAGGCGGCACTTCAGCGACAAGCAGAGTACATGCAGCGCATATACTGCAGCTATGTTGGGTGGGCAACATTTACAGGTTGGGGATAAGATCACACTATTGCTCTTCAAAAATTTAAGAGTACCATAAAAAAGAAAAGTGGCATTAAAAAGAAAAGATGGGGTTGGAAATTGAGGGATTAAGGTTTCATCTTGCAAAAAGAAAAACATAGGCTAAAAAATGTAGAGAAATAATGCAGAATGCATAATAGAAGTTGATATAGTAAGATTTCACTCATTTGTTTGTTTACTGTCTGACACGAAATAAATGTTAGAAGGAAATAAAGTCTAAAATAATCTAGTCATTTAAAATAAAAGGTGAGTTTCCGCTTTAGTTTTGTTTTATTTTACAGAGTTATGGGACTAGAAAACCATTAACGTTAAAATAAGTAATTGTGAGTTTCGTGAGAGTGCGTTTGCAACTGATAAACAAAACGAGTGGCAGTATAAGGACATGGATTATAGTCAACTCACCATTGGTATGTCTGTGAATCAAAGCATTTTACCACAACTTGTGGGCTAACAACTTCAGCAATAGGTTGTTCTGAGTTGGAACTCTGTTAGCAGAAAAACAAATTGATGAAATCATTGGAATAAGCACAGATGATTTGAAAGGATTTGACCAAGAAAAGAAGAAATAATTTAGGTTAAGTGATGCCAAGGCAAGATCATTAATTGTTCAAATTGTTCAATTTGTTAGCAATAAGCACTTGGACATGATTACAGATGCAATCATAGCATAAAAATTGACTCGGGCACTAAAAGGAGTGTTCATACATAAAAGTATTACTTCTCAACTTCATTTGAAGAAAAAAAAAAAAAACTAAATTAAGTAAACAATTACAATGGAAAAAGTGCAAGTGATATCATAAATAAATCTGATAAAATTTGTTATTTATTACTTACCTTGGATAAAAGATTTACAAAAAAGTTGTAACGCTATTAAAGTTATAAATCAAGATATAACTATAGAATTCGTAAAATCCAAATTGCTTGGTGAGAAAAATCAACTAAAGGTAAAATTGAAGCAAAATATTCCAATAATGAAGTAGCTTTTAAGTCTTTCCAAGTCCAGTGTTGGAAATGTTTCTCTTTTGGACATGTGGCAGCCAGCTACCCATCAGCAAATCAAAATTGCTATGAGCGCGGCATCTACAGTAGAAGATCATGAAGTAGAGGCAGAGGTAAATATCACATGGCACACATTTAAAATAAAAGGCCAGTTTCCATTTCAGTTTTATTTTATCTTGAAATAACATGCTGTGCTGGCAAGGATAAAGTGTTGTGCTGTTCTGTGCTATGTAACTTGATAATACACACTATGCTTGTGTATTTACACAGCACTTTTGATAATTATTTAGAATTTTTAACCAATCATTCTTATGTGGAAACATTAAAATTTAATGTGTAACAGTATTATGACTGCTTTATAATAACAGATTTAAGAATCAAATTGTTTCAAAGCTTTTCTGCAATGTATGTATTAATATATTACAACATCACTGACGCTGAAAATTCTCTATCAACAGTTTCCTACANTATGACTGCTTTATAATAACAGGTTTAAGAATCAAATTGTTTCAAAGCTTTTCTGCAATGTATGTATTAATATATTATAACATCACTGACGCTGAAAATTCTCTATCAACCGTTTCCCGTCTGGGTTTTCCTGCGGTTCCAAATACATACTTGATGCAATTTCTTCAATTATAATTTAGGCCATCTGTTTGAATTGCACATAATGGGAAGGAGTGTTCACCCATCAAGTCTCACAACTGCTGCTGCTCGCTGTATGTTGCTTCCCAAGCTGCTGGAAATGACAATATTTGCAGTTTATTAAACAAAACTTAGACCAGTTTACATCCCTTCCAAAACCCAAAAGGAAAAAAAATGTGCACATGCTTCTGAAGCCATACACTAGTTCACCAAATGCAAATGTGATTGTGTAGTTTACACATTTTCACGTTTCAAGTTAAATACAATTTTAAAAATACGTATGAAAAACATAAAAAAATTAGTTACATCTTTTAAATGTAACTATCACGGAAAATAAAACAATAATGAATATGCATTTTTGACATAGACTTTTCCTCATAACTATCTGTCTATGGCAGAAAACATTTTTTTTTTTTTAATCCTAGCCACCCGAAACCCAACAAATTTATTGAAATTTTTGCCAAGTTATACTTACTATGTTTAAAGGCTGTTCACGGTAAACTGAACACTTTTGAAAGCCCTGCTTAAGATGTACTTGTATGAACATTGCGTATTCTTCCGTAGTATGTAAAATTAACAATGCCGTGGGCCTGATCATTTTATTCATGCATCTATCAAGTGAAACTGAAATTATTATAAAAGCAATTATTTTACATAAATGCTAATTCCTACACTTAGATGCATTTAAAAAAAGAAAGCATTTCAGTTTGCACAAATGTTTAGCTAACATTTTTAATTCAACGTTTAGACATGGAACTACTTTACCTCCATCCTTACCAACTTTTCTGGGCGCATGCTACTCAGTATGCACGTTAAAATATATGGAGGTGGGAGCAGTGACCTTTTACAAAGGTTGAATTTAAAAGTGCTCACTTTATCGTGAACAGCCTTTAGTAACCACAAATGGAATGATTCGACGGTGTGTAAGCTTATCACAAAATTCTGCTGAAGAAATGTCTGCTTCCATAATGAAAACTGTAAACAACACAATGAAAATGAAAAATAAGAATATTTCCCTGTTTACATGTTCATTTGCAAAAACATAAGTCTAGATAATTCTGTGTAAAATCCAACAAAATTCAATATGCAGATTACAAAAATCAGCCCACAAAATAGCAAGCAGCATTATGTATACGTTGGCCTCAGGATGTGGCAATAAATTGTCACAAAACCTACTATAAAACTTTTGATGCAAGAGATTCAGGATTAAGTTCCCATGGGAGATCAATAATTTTGGTAGAGTGGCTAACTGCATTAAAAAAAAAAAATAATAAAACAGCTGATTTTAATAAAAAATAGGTTTCAGGGAAAAAAATTTTCATAAAACTGGATGGTTTAGATTTCATTGACGCTCCCTTCTACTATAAATCAGCCAAGATCACAGCATTTTGGAGGACGTATCGTGACCTTGACCTTTAATAAACCCTAAAAAAACAAAAAAAAACTTGAAAAATTCAATATTATTAAAATATAGTAAAAATCTGTAAAGGAAATAACATTAAGTGCCCCAACCGCCATGTTGGAAATCTGTGACCTTGACTTTGGAACAACCAAAAACCTAAAACTATAAAAAAATAGAAAAAAATCTTTAAAAAAGGGGAAAATTGGTATATTGTTCACGACCACCATCGTGGAGATCTGCGACATTGACCCTAATCTCAGGCAAACCTGAACCCAAAAAAATTGTAAAAATTAAGGAGACATTTTTAAAAATTAACAAAAAAAATTTGAAATTTGAAAGATCATGTAAATAATTTTTTAAAGACTTACACAAAGGAGGTTTTAAACAAAGATCGCAGAGCACATATCTTCTCAGCACACTGACCATCAGATAACTGACCCCTACCACCAACTCCAATTTTTGTATGTTATTTAATCAACTTCCTCTACCCACCCAACTTCCCCTCCAACAAATCGTGGGCTTCCATCACATCCCCTTATTACTTGCATTTGCACGACTCTCCACTGACCTCATTCCCTCCCACCATTTACACACTACAGCTCAACCCTCACCACTACCACTAGACTGCACAGGTGACTTCACAACATCACATTGCTTGCTCATTATTAATTGATGGTCACATGCTATTTCGTCCTCTGCAGATAATTAATGTAGCCAAAGGCACACCACATTTTAGTTCATTTTATGTGAGTGGTGACAGATCGCTCTTCCCTGGCGTTTTCAGCATTAAGTCTGGTAAGCCATCTCTTCCATAAAATTATCCAGGGTATTATTAAACATGCTTGCAATTATACATATATGTTCTAACCAAAGTAAAAACTCTGCCTAAAATTTTTAATAGCACTTTGGACCAATGAGTTATTGGAATGTATAAAGATGAAGCGTTTGTTTAATGGTATGCCTATGACCAACATCTCGACTTCATCTTTGGTGGCACCATCGTCGACTCCAGCTGGACTGCCTATGTTATCAATGCTTTTTGCAGACTGTTATGGTGAGACCCTTGAAACTTTGAATGTGTAAGCCCAACTCAGGTGATAGACAGTTTTTGTCTTTTGTGCTCTTCTCAGTCATCAATCCATCAATCGTTCAATATTTCAATCAATCTCTCCAAATGAACATATATGCCAGCCAACCAAATGTCCCAAACACCTACATCAACCGACCAGACCAACCAATTACCTGTAATTCCTTCTGGCATGTGTGGTTTTTCTCAGAGTGCTACCATATATTTACATTAAAAATATTCATGGCAGAAGGCATTCTGTGGGCAGAAGCTGGGCTCTTTACTGTGAAAATAATCATGATTATGTAGAAAAATGGCAGTTGCCTTTCTGACACGCTGACATGGACATTGGTTTGGAAGTGATTACTCTCCTTGTACAGAAGATTATTTGTGCGTACGAAGGCTTACAACTGATTGTGATGTAAATGGAGTCGAAACCAATGCCTTGATAATAAAATCATCGATGGTGCCCATACTGTGACAAAGTTTATGCTTATGACTACAGTGCAAGGCGACATGAGAAGAGTGAAAGCCTGCAAAAACCATCCCGTGTGATTTTTCACTGCAAAAACTGTCCTAGGCAGTTTGCTCAAAGTGATAACTTGAATAGACATGTCAAGGTCTGCAAGTACAGTGTTCCTTCTCCTAACGAGAAACCGTATGTGTCGACATCACTACCTCCTGTTAATACGCCACACAATATGTTTGTAGAAGATGAGGGAAATATGGTCAATAACAGCGACTTTCAGCATGCCATGCAGTCAGTTTGTATGAAATATAAACTTACTACACTGGCACGTGAACTGGATGAACTCCGAAAAAATTATGCAGCACCAGTATCTGCGAAGACGAATAACGCCAACGATGCCTCAACTCTCGAAAAAAGGACACCCAGTGCTAAAAAAGAGAAAGGCGATAAAATTATACTAAAGACAATTTTCATTATGAAGCTGATTGTGTTTTTCCTGATGTACTCACACATACCTCCAACAAGTCTGCTACCACACGTGAAATGAAGAAGATAGAAGATGACAAGAATGCTCACTCGCTATGCATTTCCTGAAAACCCGAATTAACTTGTTTACTGACTCTGACATTTGACTGACCCGCAAAAAAAGTAGAGATCACTCGCACATTAATGAGATATCTGCAATCATAGATGAATTGAAGGAGACATTACATCAAACAAAACCACTGGGTAGTAATCCATGATCTGCTAGCATCTAATGCAAAGTCTGAGTGTATAAAATAAGTAAAAAGAAGTAAATTTATGTAAACATAGTAGACCATGTTTTATTTCTTGAACCTTTCCTTACTGCTTTTCTTGAGTAAATTATTGCGAGCAAGTGCACAAGGAGGGTTACAGTTCAATCGAACTACTAATTTCTCGGATTGTTTAAAGTTGACTGATTTTTATTTGACAAACAAATGAACTGAGGAATATTTATGAGGAATAAATGCTGAAAACGTCACGGAAGAGCGATCTGTCATCTCTCACATAAAATGAACTAAAATGTTGTGTACCTTTGGCTACATTAATTATCTGCAGAGGACGAAATAGCATGCGACCATCAATTAATAATGAGCAAGCAATGTGATATTGTGAAGTCACCTGCGCAGTCTAGTGGTAGTGGTGAAGGTTGAGCTGTAGTGTGTAAATGGTGGGAGGGAATGAGGTCGGTGGAGAGTGGTGTGAATGCAAGTAATAAGTGGATGTGACGGAAGCCCACGATTCATTGGAGGGGAAGTTGGGGGGGGGTCAACTAGATAGCTAATTGAATATAGTGGTGGGAATGAGGGGGTTGATTAAATAACATATAAAAATTGGAGTAATTGGTGGTGGGGATCAGTTATGTGCTGGTAATTATGCCGAGAACTGCGGATCTCCTGCATGTTAGTATTTAAAAAATGATTTACATAATTTTTTTAAATTTCACATTTTTAAAATAATTTTTAGAAATATTTTCTGATCATCTACGATTTTTTTTGGGGATTAGGGGGTCACGGATATCCAAGATAGTGCCTGTGGACAATAAAGTAATTTTCCTCTTTTAAGATTTTTTTATGATTTTTCTTGATTTTTAGGTTTTTGATTGTTCTAAGATCAAGGTCAATGTCGTGGATATCCAACATTGCAGTTGGGGTATATAGTGTAATTTCTCTTTCGATTTTTACTATATTTTACGAATATTTAAAATTGTTCTCGCTTTAAGACTTTAAAGTTATCCCAAGGTCAAGATCATTAAATCGAACATGGCGGTCAGGTCCATTTATTAAATTTTACCCAATTTTTTTATTTTTTACTGAATTTTTGTGATTTGTTTTCAATTTTCGACTATGGTCTCATGGGGACAGGGTCAAGGTCCCCTTATGTCAAGGTTGAAATCAGGGAAATACAACATGTCTGTTGGGTTCCTTAATGTAATTTGTTTGGAATTTTTTTTTTGCATTTTTTGGAATTTTGGAATTTTTTAGGATTAAGTTCATCCAAGGTCATGGGAATGAGGTAAATGTAAAGTGTGTAAAGTAAATTTTAAGGTCACCCAGATCCAATATGGCGGCCGGGTGATGTCACAAAATGGCGGCCAGCAGGCATCAGTGCCGGTGCCAGGTGCTTGTTGTGCTAGATCTCCCCAAACTATTCTACTCATATTACCAACCTTACAGGTGGAACATGTCAAGAGTCTTGCGCAATGTTATTGTATTTTTTTAAACTTTTCCCACAGAGATGCAGATTTCTGCCTTACGATTTATTATAATGTAGAGTTATCATATGGTTTTTGCAGTAAACTTCGCATCATAGAAGGTTTAAACCATGTCTCGGCACTACAATTACTGCTCATGACTGATGGGAAGAACCCTGGAAGGTATGTGCCAGGCAAGGAGGCGAAGAGATGACACATGAATAGGCTGACGGGGAAGAATACACTACTGTGCAAAGTGAAGTCGGTGACTCACCTTTCTACACTATCGCAAAGAATGGGCCATAGGCCAAGGAGGCAAATTATTATTGTTAAAACCAAAAAAATATAAACAGGGGTACTTGAACAATGAATGGAGTTATTTTTGTCACACCCTTAAATGATAAACCCAATTAATATGGTGTTTTAAGCACAAACATAAAATAAAGTAAAATAAAATATATCTCTCTCAATTATCTGGGAAAACTTGGTCAGGCAGCAATACACAAAATTATAAGTCACAGTCTCTACTTCACCAGTATTAGGAGTAACATAAAGAAAATGTAAGATCAGTATTTTTTGTAAGGTTTTGGTAAGGAGAGGAGGGGGAGGGGGAGAACTATCATTCGAAAGCCTAAACATGTAAAGGAAACTACATTTATTGACAAATTTTTTAATTATCCTGCAATTATTATTTACATTTAAATGCTACATTTACCAAGAATTTTAATTTCACTCGCAGAAGGTATCTGTAATTCATCTGTATGCATATGGCCTAATCATGTGCTTTGAAGAAATACATTCCCCATGCAAAATGTTTTTTTACAAACATCGTTTCCTGTTTCCTAGACTAGGCTCAATACTGAATAATATTTTTTCCCTTTGCTTCGAAAATGACGCAAAATTTAATATATATATATATATATATATATACATATATTTAAACACACACATATATATATATAAAACTTTATCTTGAATAAATGTTCCACCGACACAGATCTGTAACATGTTCACTATGATACAAAAGAAACCACACATTTCAGCTTGACAGAGCCAAGAGTTACCTATGCTTACAAGCGTGACATACATCGCTGTGCTCTGGCGATGAGTAAATAACCTGGCCAGGATTTCCCAGAACTGGCCTGTCTCACCACAACCACACCTTCCCCAATCCCAGGGTTTCTCCTTGCAGTCATGAACAAAGGCCATTTTGTGTATTGGACAAATCATGTTCCTTTATTTTCATTGGAAAGAGGGGCTTATGAATGTCTCTCCCCCTCTAATAAGATTATACGAAACCAATTTACATTATATTTTGGTCTTACAGTTTTTGTAAGTGGATAAATTTTAATTGACTGATAAGAACTAGCACCTTGATTATGTGTTAAATAAGAGTATCTGCATAACTTTCAACATTAAACAAAACAGTGTTAATGCTTTGAACAAACCAATCATAATAAAATTTCCCTTTTTAATACTTAGTTTACATAGATATATATAGTAAACTTAGTAAGAGTTTTAAATATTTTGCAGAGAGAAATGAAATTTGGTTAAACTACATTAAAAATTACTAACACTTTCCTACGACCTCGCCAACAAAGTTTGCAAAAGCTCAGAAACTACACCTTTCTTACAAAAATTGTCATCAAATATGTTATTTTTTAAGTATATATTAGCCTATTTCCATGAATTACATTTGGAATTTCAATAATACCAATTAAATAATTCCAATTTCAATAAAAAAAATTCTTAAAAATGTTTGCATAACATTTGTTAAGTTTTATGATAACCTGTATGTAAAAATTAATTTCGGTGAAGACTGATTGACAAAATAATTTTACTATGTCTGAGATTAAATAACTTATTTTGCATAAGAACCATTAAATATTATATAATAATGTGTACATAACATTGCATAATAACTATAAACTATTATGGGGTTGCACAGAATACTGACAATACTCCTATCTCAACTCATTACCAGTTTCCAGTTTGTTCACCTGAGTATTAAAATACTGGTATAACATAAGTAAAGTAATTCTCTTTGGTGATGTACTGAAAAACCATAGTTGTAAAAATTCCTAACATGAAAAATTTACGCAGAACAAAAAAATTTAGGACATAAATTTCCCCAAAATAAAAAATGGATTCTTTTACAACTTTTTTATTATTACATACATGAAATAATGCTACAATGCTACACCTGTCTTGTGATGAAACACTGTCAAAGTATCACACGATTACACATATTTAAAACACAAAATCATTAATTAATACCTAGTATACAATACAAAAAAATATGCAATATAAACTCTTTACAAAAATAGAGGCTAGAAAACAGATTATTACATTACTCTAGTTTAAAAGGACTTGTATACAGTTTAGCCAGAAAAATAGGTTGTGTGTAACTTCAAATCTTAAAACGTAGTAGTGTTTTCTCTTTGCATAAGCATAGGACTACATGCATATGAAATACGGCAACCTGAATATCAAATGACATAAACGAGTCATGGTCAATGGGCCGTATCTATCAGCCTTCACAGGTATACTAATAGTATAGGCTGTTCACGGTAAAGCGAGCACTTTTGAAAGCCGTCTCATTTGGAATAATAGTAAATAAATATATTTTATGTTAGCCTTGGGCATTAACTTCCGAGTGCGGTGGAATATAAACACTGTGTTTATTACTTACATAGCAATATTTATTTTAAAATATAGTTAAAGGATAAAAAATGGCTGAAAGGAAAAAGTAACTAGGGCCTCAAAAGTGCTCACCTTGCCATGAACAACTTATAACTTGCGATGACCTATCATTGCATTTGGTATATTTAATGTATGGCAAGCACCTTAAAAGATATGTTCATTTTAAGTACTTGTTGTTTCATATAATTTTTATTGTAATCTCATCACCTGTCAGAATATCACATTATCTTACAGATGAAATCAAGTGTATTCATTATAAGATTCTCACATAACAAACAACTGATAAAACTATGAAGAGAAAGGCCAGCCATTTTCGGCTACACAAGTGTGGTCCAGGCAGCGAGGGAGGCTCTCACCCTGTCGCCCTTCCTCATGCTCCCAGCCATCTGTCATGGAGATAGGATTTTGTCTTACAAATTAGAATTAAGGAAATATACACTAATGGAAAACAAAAAAAGAACATAATGATGGAAGTGATTGAGAATGACCAAATTAGCACAAGGCATTACTAGCATGCAGCATATGAAGTGAAGTGATCATAAGTGCGGTGCTGGGGAAGACTGCAGAGTTAAAGTGGGACAATCAAAGTACACAGACACAACCAGTTAAGCATCGAGAGATGCGTGTAGTTGAAAGGGCTTCACTGTACTCAGAGGTCGTTTAGACATTGCTAGCATGCCAGGACGGTGAAGGCGAGCCCCATTGGTACAGTTAATTGAGTTTGAACGAAGTCGAACAGTGGGACTCTTGGAATCTCGATGGTCATACCAGGGAATTGTGTAACATGTTGGAGGCGCTGTTGGTTAAAGGAAGCTGCACATATCCATAAACCTGGTTCCGGAAGTCAGCGACATACGGATGCCCGCCAAGACAGTCACATTGTACAAGCAACTATAATGGATCGCACAGCCACCACAGAGCAGATTAGATGTAATGTCACCTTAGGAGTGTCTTCTAGGACCATCTGCAATCATTTACATGAAGCTCATCTGCCATCATGTGTGCCATTAGTCAAACTTCCCCTCACACCTCAGCATCGTACAGCCACCTCCAGTGGTGTCGAGAAAGGAGCACCTGGAGGGAAGAATGGTGAAGCATTGTGTTCAGTGAAGAGTCCTGGTTCTGCCTTGGGGGTAATGATGTTTGAGTGCATATTCGGCATTGGCCTGGTGAGCGGTATCTTCAACAGTGTATACGGCAGTGACACTCAGGAGCAACTCCTGGGATAATGGTTGGGGAGCCATATCCTGCAATGGGTGTTCACCTCTAGTGTTAATACAGGCAACATTGATTAGTGCATGGTATGTCCAGAACATCATCCAACCTGTTCTGCTGCCATTTTTGCAGGGGCAGAGGGATGCACTATTTCAACAGGACAATGCCCGTTTACATTCAGCTCGTGCAATCCAACAAGCTTTTCAAGGTGTTTGTCAACTTCCATGGCCAGCCTAATCACCAGATCTTTCCTTGAGCATGTGTGGGACAGGGTTGACCATTGATGACTCTTGCCCAGCTGAGCCACCAAGTGCAATGTGCGTGGCATTCCATTTCACAGGATGATGTTCGTCACCTCTGTGATTGTTTACATGCAAGAATTTGTGCCTGCATTGCTGCTTGAGGAGGGCACAGTAAGTACTGAATTATCTCTTAGCACACATCTGCAGACATTATTTTCTGGCAGATATCCCTATGCCAGTGATCATGTTCTATATACCACCTGTACTGTATGTGAATCAACTTTGGTTAGGAACTGTCTGTCCAGGTGTTCTTTTTTCATTTTCCAGTAGTGTATATATAAGTGAAATCAGTATGTATTTTGATGTAATCTGGAACATTATTAATGATTCCCAGAGCTCCAAATAAAAGAACACATGGAAGGGAGCATCGCCCCACCCTGGAGGAAATGCGATAAAGTTTTTCTTCTGCTGGATAGGGAGGACTTACGGAAGAGACACTGCGAACAAACTGAGGTCCAGGCCTCACCGAGAAGCAAGAGGTGCTGCAATTCTGGTCTGTGTTTAATAAAACGATACTGTGTACGGTGACACGGTACATCACCAAGAAGTGAGTATTAATCGTGGACCGTAATCAAATAATTTATAAATTTCTCCATTAAGAGCTTACAATCAAGCATCTCCGATCATGTTACTACTGATCAATTGAGGACACAATCTATTTATTGACTTGTTTGAATTACCCCAAAGCATAACCCACCTACACAATAAACATTACGAAATTTAATAGGCAATAGCATTGATACTGCAGCATGAGTGGATTGCCATGACCAGAAACGACATCACAAGCTCGACGCCACAACTCCAGGCTTTGTAACCAAGCGCCATGAGTGAGATCTTGCTCGTATCCATAGGAAACAGACTATACTGAAAACTATGTCATATCATCCCATACACGCTGAGACAAGTGCATGAACATCACAGGAAGACAGAAGAAAACGTCAGTAGCGGTGCCTGGTGGCTGCGAGGGTCAAGTACATCAACTGCTGGCAACAGGAGACCATTGCAGCATCCCAGGCCTGGCAACGCGAGGGTAAACCAACAACAGCAGCAGATGAAGGCAACAGGGAAACCCCACAGCTTGGCATCTGGTGATTAGAGAATCTGCTTGGCCTCCTACAAGCGACAGATCTACAGCTCCAGGGCCAGAGAATTTGAGAGGGCAGCGAGAAGAATAGTACATATCAGTGTAGTGTTTTGTGTAGTATATGTGGTCATCTTGTATGTTATCTTATAATTTAAATGATGCCAAAAATAGAATACGGTAAATGGGAAAGAGATATTTGGGAAACCTTTGTTGCCCAAAACAATCAGTCAAAAATCACAGACACAGCAGATAGTAGTCCATTCACTGGGGTTTCTAATCCACAGTCGGCACCAAGCAATTAGTTGCAGCTATTGATGGAACAAATGAGTGCATTAATTTGAACACAAATGAAGCAAATGGGTGTGCAGCTGAACGCGAGAATGAAGCAGATGGAAACGCGAATAGGGTGGATAAAAAAGTGATTACAGTAGATAATAAGGTGCACACAGTAGAAGTGGTAAAAGGTGAGTCTAATGATGGAGTTGAGTTGCGATGAGAGATTCACTGTGATGAAAGAAAAGTAAATAACCAAGAGGCAACAGGCATGGGAAAGAAAGTGTCATTGGTGAGAAGTTAGAGGCAAATACTGTGAGCATGAAGGGGACAAGTATAAGCATAGGAGAAATTCTAAAAGAGATATCTATTAACAGGATCGGACTAAAAAAAAACTAAATCTGGGTACTGAAAAGATAAAGAGAAAAGCTGACATATTGTGAAGTAAGAAAAGGGGCGGTAGTGTGCAATGTGTACAGAAAAATGGGACATTGTAATGAGTAAGCCATGAAGGGCACAAGTGGTGGTAAGGTGAACATGCAGTCACGTGACGAGTAGTGATGACTGACAAGCCGTAACCATGGGAGCAACATGTCAGAAGTAGCAAAGAAAATGTGACATAGTTACCCCAAGGGTGCAAGGGGAAAAAAAAAATATAAAAAAAAAAATAATATATATATATATACACACACACACACACACACACTTTCACAGTGCAAGATCAGTGGGGTCATCACACAAGAGAATATAAGGGAAAAAAATTCTTAATCTTAGGAATCTTAAGATGTTTTTGTAACCTATATGGCATGGCAAAAGAAATAAAGGGCACACATATAGTTTTGAGCTAAGTTGATAAGTTTAGAAAGTTAGAATGTAAAAGCGTATTTTTAAAAAATGTAATAATATTTCATATTTATTGTAATACGGTAATGTGCAGTAGGTTTAGTGTTAGGTTCAAAATGAGCAGCAAAATGGAAGCCTTTCGTAGCAACGTTGGAAAATTAAGGAAACATGACTGCAATATTAAAGAGAAGACTGTGTTTTAATTGAGCATTGTTAGAAATTTTGTATTAATAAGGATTTGTGTAGGTAATAATAATTAATGGCGGCTTAAAATTTTTATGTCATGTCTGCAGTTACCTCTGCCAACACAATAACTTTCAAGGGTTATGTGATGAGACTAGATGGTATTGGGTATATTTAATGTATGGCAATCACCTTAATTAATAATTTTTATTTTAAGTACTTGCTTCATATATAATTTTTATCGCCATCTCATTGCCTGTCAGAATATTATATTATTTTTCCCAATGATATCAAGTGTATTCATTATAAGATCCTGTCATGTAATCAACAACTGTTAAAACTATGAAGGGAGTGGCCAGCCAGTTGCGGCTGCACACGTGTGGTCCAGGCAGTAAGGAAGGCTCTCGCCCCTCGGCCCAGCCATCTGGTGTGGTGGAACAATTTTGTCTTACAAATTATAACTAAGGAAATATATATAAATAAAATTGTAACCAGTATTTTGATGTAATCGGGAACATTATTAATGTAAATTAAACTGAACTAGAGCAAATAAGTACTGAGTATTGGCAAACCAACACAACATTTCTAGAGCTCCGAATAAAGAAACACTTGGAGGCAAGCGTCGTCCTGCCCTGAAGGGGGTGAGATGATATTCCCATGCCAAAACAGGTGGCAGAAGTTTTTGTCAGTTGGACACAGAGGATTTATGCAAAAGACACTGCAAACTGGGGTCAAGGCCTCTCCGAGAAGTGAGAGAGGTGCTGTGGTTCCGGCCGGTGTTGAATCAATTAAATATTTGTCACGACAATATGGTGTACAGCAGCGCAGTCCTTCACCAAGAAGTGAGTGTTGATCACGGACCGCCGCCATAACAATTTATCAATTTCTCCATTAAGATTCTACAATCAAGCATCCTCAGTCGTGTTGCATGGGGTTGTTACTACTAGTCAATACGGGACAATTAATCTACCATCAATTTATTGACTGTTTTAGCTAGCTAGCCATAACCCAACTACACAATAGACATCAAGATGATCAATAGGCAAAAGCATTGATACCGGAAGGAACATCACAAACTGCAATCAATGTCACGTCAATCTATGTTGATTTAAGGTAGCTGTGAATGCTTGTTTACATTCTTCCTTGCATCAGTATGTGCTACAAATTTACAATAATTAATACAATCAAATTTTTTAAAATTTTCACAGTTCTAAAATATTTCTCAAGAACCTAATTCATGCATTCGTGCATTTTGTTCACCTTGGCTGAAAAACTGTTTCGAAGTGAAAACAAAATTTAACAAACAACTCTGTTCCTTAAAAATGATGATAATGCTCTGTCTGATATTTCTGGAAAATAAACAGTAGACGAAGTAGGCAAATTTTAATTTCTGCTGCTTGTAGAGCACAAAAAGGACTAGGCTTTCATTAACACTGCATCTTCACTGATGAACAGTAAACGGAGGTTCCTCTCACCAAACTCATTAGTAATATGGCATTATGTGGACAGTACGCTTAAACAACTATATCGAGAAACTGACACTGAAACTATGCCGTGGAACAAGCAGTAAACGCTTGTGTGATACATATGCATATTAATAAATTTATACACTGAATCACACTACTCACTGGTTTGAAAGCAAATTGAGATGTCCACAAAGAAACACACATAGTTGGCTTCAGGGTTAGAAGTAACAAATGCAGATGATGTGGCTCAACAGTCGGCCATACGAAGAAACAGGTGGTATATTTAATGCTATCCTGACACAGATTGTTCGCAAATCAGAAAATTATAGTTTTCCTAGGTATGAAGAGAACTCTACAACAACCAGCCTGCCTTCTCCATCACCCACTTCTGCAGACGATGTGGCACCTGGATAGTGTTATGCTCACATTCACATCTTCCCTGAAAATGGTAAAATGGTACAACACCAGACAAAATGCATGATTACAAGGACCTAACAATTAAGTGTAGACCACTCTAGAGTGTACCTACCTTGTGGCATTTTCCCAACAGCCACTCCTTGCTCTGATATGTAGAATGTGCAACACAGTTAATGGCTGTGTCTGTAGGTTACAAGAGTTTGGACTTGACACACTATGCCAAAGATCATGCATTAAGCCAGTCAAATTGGAGTGAGCAGTGACCCTGCCTTGCTGAGGTATAACCAAAACATTACGCCATGATTGCTGTAGCAGTCATTATTCTGCATCAATGGCAGAGGACAGACACCAGATGGCCATCCCAGTGAGATGCTGCCTGAAAACAAGAGATGACCTCATCATGCAAAGTGCACACTAACACTAGAAAAAAGTACTATGAAACAACACATTACCCATTTTATACAACATACAGCAAACAGAAAACAAAACCAAACTACAATTGTATAATTTTAAAAGCCAATGTACCTAGCAAGATACTATGCAGACTGACAATCAAAAAATTTTCGACAAATAATACTCAAAAGTTTATACAATCTTAAAGGCTTCATCAGAATTTTTACTAGTAAAATGTTCAAACTTTCTAGTAAACACAACTGTTTACATACAAAAATATGTAATCAATTTGACAACATTTCCCATCAAATAGAATAGTTGATAGAATCCTATACTCAAGAAATATCTCATGTAATGTATTCAGCAACCATTTCTAAACATGCTCTTGCTGCAAGGTCAGCAGGTTATGCAACACATACAAAAATGTTTCAAAATGACAATAGAAACCACTGTGAAATTACAAGAGTTTTCAAAAACTCACATCTTATGAGATATTTGTACTTAACAGAGGGTGACTTGATGATGAAATTTCGTACTTTTTCCTATTCCTTCATACCCATACAAAGTCTGCATCACTACTTGCATATGACTGTTGGGAAAATAAAGTCAATAAGCAGATTTAACAATAGAGTGCCCTTGTATTATGGTCTACTAAACCTCAAACCCATAAAATTCACTCAATATAGCAATTGAAATGGATTCATACCATACTGCTGGTCATTTAAATTGCAACATAATGAAAGATACACCTGAAGGACCCCCATCAGAAGAATGCATACAGCAGAGTAAGACAATCATGTGATTAGTTGTTCAGCTAAGCGGCACAGCACGTGAGCCAATCATAACACAGATAAGCAGTACAACAGGGAAGGGAGAGCGCTGAGAAGTAGTAGCATTGTGTGTTCTTTGCTGTTCATGTGCACAGATGGAGTGAGCATGCCGCGTCTAAGAACATGACCACCATTCAAACAGGTTTCTGCCTTTAATTGCAGGAGAATCGTGGTCTATCGAGACTGTGGATTATCCTACAGCAAAACTGGTTTTTGCATTGGAAGAAATGAAACCACAGTGAAGTGGATATGAGATCAGTGGGTTGAGAAGAACAGACTGAGCAACGTGCAGGAAGCAGACAACCCTATTGCACCAACGAGCACGAGAACAGACATCTGGTGGTGCGCATGGCAATTATAGACCATAAAACCACATTAAACACCCTCGCTCAGGAATTCAGGGATGTGATACATCAACTATGTGTATGCAAGTATAGTGCATTGCCATCTGGAGCATCAGGGTATCATGTCCAGGCATTCATTACTGTGGCAGCCACTGACTGCTCACCACAGGCACTGTAGCTGTAATAGTGTGTGGAATGTCAGGCCTGGAGGGATGAATGGCATACCATAATTTCCAACAAATTCCACTTCTGCTTGCAGCACCATGATGGTCACATTTATGTCTGGTGGCATCGTGGTACACGCCTGGCCGAGTCCTGCATTATGCACCACCATACCGACCCAGCACCTAGAGTTACGGTATAGAGTGCCATCAGATTCCAGTCCTGTTTGTGCCAGCATCTCTTGGTACACTGACCAGCAACCATTACATAGTGGAGGTGTTGGAGATTGTTGTCCCCTTTCTTCAGGACCAGCTTGGGGCCCTGTACCAACAGGACAATGTGCAATCGCATGTGGCGCACATTGTCTGATGGTTCCTTGATAACCACCATGTCACCCTGCTTTATTGACCTGCACATTCACCAGATCTCACCCATCAACAAAGTGTAGTTCGACGACAACTGGCTTACCACAGGACACCCGTGATCACAATGGAAGAACTTTGGGTACGTGTCGAAGCAGCATGGGCAGATATACCCAAAATGAACATCCAAAGTCTCAACCTCTAAATGCAATGTTATGTAACAACAGTTATTGCCACCACTGGTCGGGCCACACAGTAGTGATTTCCCCATGTTCTCTAAGTTATACCAGGTTGCTAGAGTAATTATACGTCACCTGTGTATGATGGGTATTCTGCTTAATATCTCTGTTTGTGATAGTTCTCATTCTTGGTAATGTAATTTTAATGGCTAGCAGTGTATCTGCCTGCATCTTCAGAACATACATCCTTGGAGCACACAATCTTGCTGTTTTATCTAATGGCATTTATTAACATTTTTCCAAAAGATTTTTGTAAACATTAGACTTTTGAAGAAAAATTTGATCTAATCAACAACTATAAGTTCCACATATTCCTAGCAGATTCCCAAAATCTTAAACATATTGTTACACCGGAGTTAACTATATGGTAAGGCAATGCGAGAGGATTCTGATTTAGTGAATTTTAGATTTTAGAATGGTGTGACAGAGTATTGTTTCAATAAAGTATATTATAAAAATTGTTAACGAGCCTTAAAGAAATAATTAAAATCTTCATAAAATCTGACAACTGACACAAGATGAAAAAAATGTACTAGTCTGTTAGTACAATCCAAAGATAATAACTTTTAAATTCCATCACTCCCAAACCTAAACTGAATTTTTAATAATTCACCAAAATGCCTTTCCCTCAATAACAGATTAAATAGCTGAAGCTCCATTACATTTTAATTCTGATGCAGCGGCCTTGGTTCCTATCTCCAGCATTTCTAGCTGACATAGACAGCTGACAGTCCACCAATTAACAATGATGGCAACCAATGATCTCTCAAAGACCCTCAATCAAAAGACCCCTGGCATAAGACACTGACCCCTTATAAAACATAACCACGGCCAGATGTTTGAACTACTGGCCCCACACGAAATTTTCATGAGGAATGCATGATTTCAGGGGAACCCAGATACCAAAAAATTAAGGCTACCCACGAGCGGCAATGCCTATATACTACCAGATCAGCCAGCCAATAGCAAAACATTGCTCTGGATTTCAAATGTTCCACTGCTATAAGCTGGCCGCCAAAACAAGGACATTACGTCAAAGCGGCAACCCAGAATGTGACGACCCCGCCCTACTAGAAGCTTTCCTGCCCGGGATCAGCGAAACTTCAGAGACTGCATAATGCCGTCCACTTGAGCCCCGCTCTGCAGCAGTCCACAAGCTTGCAAAAGCAATGAAAAATTCTCAAACTAGCCACAACTAACATTTATTAGTTTTAAGATTCACAAATTCATTCACAACAAATTTTAGAGTTTACCAAAGTTAAAAGACTTATGTCTATTTCAAGAGCAAGCTTTAATCAACTGTAACAGAAAGATTTACACACAAAGAAAATATAAAACAAAAGTTCGGACACCATTAATTGTACAAATTTGACATGTAATTAACCAATTTACTTCTACAATGGGGATCCCCGCTTAGTAGCCAAACAGGCTAATGGTAGCCATGTAGTAGTAATTAAATTTCCTGCTAGATCATCAACTTAGACCATAAATGTGGCTGAACCCACATATCCCGTAAATGGCTAGATTACAGCACCATGCAAACTATACCTTTAATATCCATGCACAGTAATTTACAGAGCACTGTATATTCCAAAAAAAAAAAAAGTAGGCTTACCATCACATCCTTTACCTCACCCACAGCATTCATGGTGGTACTGTAGATTCAACTTGGGATTGGGTGCATAATTTGTATCCTGCTGTAGAGGACTTACCTACCACAAATGCACTTTGCACACACTACAGAAAATGTTTGGGAGAATTGAAGTAAATTTACAGAGTAGCCATTTGTTCTGATACTGTATTCACTAACCCTGACATTGAATGTGTTTTGCAAATACATAAATCCTACTATTATTATAAATGTGAACGTCTGTGTGTGTGTGTGTGTGTGTGTGTGTGTGTGCGCGTGCGTGCATGCGTGCATGTGTGTGTGTGTTTGTTAACACTCAGCTCCTAACAGCTGAACAGATTTTGATGATATTTGGTATGTAGGTACTTTAGGTCCTGGAATAGGACATAGGATACTTTTTATCCTGGTAAATTGCAAGAGTCCTGTGGAATAACAACAAAACATAATTCTGCAATGGCTGGGAACGTGACCAAACTCAGCTCCATAAAGGCTAAACGGATTTTGATGAAAATTGGTATGTAGGTACTTCAGGTCCTGGAATAGAACATATGATACTTTTTATCCCAGAAAGTTGTACAGTTCCTGTGGAATAACAATAAAACGTAATTCTGCAACTGCTGGGAACGTGACCTAAATATTTTTTTCCTCTGGTGTCAGAGTTTATTGGCCGCCCAAGGACCTCTGAAATGGCTTAACGACTGCTATCAATTGATAACAACAGAGACTGAATATTTAACGCGCCCTCCGAAGCCCGGAAGCGCTCAGATGTTATGCCACTAAACGGCCACCCATCCAAATGTGTACCGCTGGGAACGTTGCTTAACTTTGGTGATTGATTAAGATCCCTCAGTCAAGTGCAAAAAGTAGTACCTAGGTACACTTATTTCTAAAGCTACAACTTGATGAAACTCACATTTTGAATTTCATACATTGAAAGCTGAAATGTGGTAACTACACGATAGTTGCACAGATACACTCCAAAAACAATACCCTACTTCTTGGCTATCGGGTAAAAAATATTTCCTTCCTTTTGAGTTGCCGTAATCTGTTAAAAACCTAGGCCAAAATAGTAAACCTAGGCCAACATAGTACAATTTTATAATTCTGTTTTCACATAAGTGAATTGTCTTTTCCCAATTTATTTATTAGTATATCACTGTAAAACTCAATTGCACCAGGGCGAAGCTGGGCCGGTTCGCTAGTATTATTATAATATTGTGTGATACCACACAATTTCATCCCATTAATAGTAATTTGTGACCATGCTTTATTTTAGAGTACATCACAATGCCCTATATAAAGTTTTTTCTCTGGTATTCAAAACTATTTACACCTTGTTCATATTTTAGTTCTGTTAAAATCAACTTTTGCTACAAAAAAATTTTTAAAATTTACTTGCATTTTTCTATAAAATGTACAATTTAGAAAAAATGAGAAACTATTGCTATGTATTTTGCATCACCAGGGAAACCAACCATTGCATTGATCATCATTCTTAAAGAAACATATAGCTTCTCTTAACATTTTCTATAAAAACCAACTTAACCCAACATTTTAGCATAACCTAATATATATCACTTTTTCTGTTTCTTAAACCCTTTCCTTGCTTCTTATAAGCTGCAACACCACACTGCAAAATCCTTTCTGTGGATTAACTTTATCCACGAATGTCCTAAAAGAATCAAATGGAAATCAGTGGAGTTCATCAAAGGTGTCACAACTGTAATACACTCTTCAAATCTGTTGTGATTTTCCAGTATAAAATTGCAGTACTAAACTGATGACAAATTCCAATGAATATTATAGACCAAATGCACACACAATTTGCATGGGAAAAACAAACACTAAACAGTTTCAAAAATTTCAGCTATCAAAAAATATTTGCCTATGTGCAAAAGCTACATAAAATTGTAGGCTTTGGAAATAGAAGTTAAAAAAAAAATTGAGAATGCATAAACAAATTTAATTTTATATGAATTCTGCCTGGTAGGTTTTCTTAATCACAAGACTGTATTCCTTTTATATGCAACATCTAAAAGTTTCTTATCCTACAAATGTACCAACATAACAAAACTTTGTAAACATCAGTTTTATTAAAATTGAATTTTGTGTGGACATGTGATCCAAACAGTAGTTTTCATGAACACCAAAACCACACAAATGAACCATCAGTAAGAAGTCATGATTCTTATTGGTGCCAGTTACCAAACCGGAGAGAAAAAAATATTCTGATATTAAAATTTTATAAGTTTTTAAAAATGGAAATAATTGTCTCCCAAAAAATTTAACATTTTGACATACAAGTTTTTGGTATGTATGTGTCGATAGTTCACTTTGACGCGTGACGAATTAGGAGTATTATAGCGGCGCTGTCACACCAACCCTCCCCCCCCCCTGCATTACCCTACACTGGTATTCCTGTGTGTAGACACACACCTGTCGACACTAATCACAGCAGAGAAAGGTCAAGCCGAGGAAGATGTGTGTGCCGGCTATTACACGTGTCCTGCTGCATAGTCATACCCCCCCACCCCCTTCAGCAAACCAAGTAAGATTTTTTGAACGCCGGAAAATCAAGAAATAGTCAGGTGTATTTTGCCTGAAGCCAGAAAACACGCACCGCGAAAGAATAAGCTGAGATGGTAAATTCAAGGAGCAAGATCACCCCTTCCTCCCCCCCCCGCCCTTCAGGTTACCATGACTCGTTTTTGAAATGCCTTGTTCTGTTTCCCACCACCGCCCCCTCGCCACAACAAGGCGACACATGCCGACAATTAGGGAGAGAGGCTAGAGCGCATATAAACCTCTTTGCGGGGAGCGTGTGAAAGCTGTTTAATATCACTGCGCAGAGAGGTTAGATCAGTGAATCATTACCGCACAGAGAGAGCAGTACATCAGTAGAGCTGGAGAGTTCGTCAGTACCGCAAAGAGAGAACAGCTGCGCCGCGTACGGCCGGGGGACATCGGACCCCCGTCGACAACAGTACCTCAGTACATGAGGACGTCAGTAGAACAGCAGTCCAGGGGAGACGGCACCAAAACGCGGACCTTTTCCAAGGCCGCCTACATCGCCGGAGCTCACCCACAGCAGACAACATACCAGCAGCAACAGCAGAGTTAAGTATCAAGTCACCGCCCAGAGAAGCACTTCCTCCACCACGAAGTCGCCCAGAGTTAACTTGAGTTAGCCAAAATAGAGTACCACACCTCGGAAGTGTTTCTGTATGTTGTTTTTGTTTAAACTCGAGACAATATATCCATCCAGTTAAGTGAAACGCAAAAGACTTCCTTATTGAAATACCCTCAACCTTCAAGGCACCTTATAGTCTGTGCCTGGAGGAATTAACTCCGACCCTATGAACCACTCTGTGCGCCACAGGTGGTGAATAGTGTCAACTTACACACAAGAAATGATTTACACACAAGAAATTCATAACTGATTATAAGGAAGCAAACAAACAGTGGCATGATAAAACTGTGTATAAATACATTTGGTGATGTAATGCTCTATGGTGGCAAGGTGTATAGGTACTAGCTTTTACACTAAACTCTTTCAAAGTTTATATGAGATTTCACAACATTAAATTTCAAATCCCCTCATGCCATGGTTCTGTCGCTCCTCAGTTGCTGTGGCAAATTACCAGCTAATTGTCAGATTTGGTCTCATTTACTCTTCTTGTGTGGACAAAAATTTTTATGAGACAACATAAAAATAACATTTTATTTATTTTTTTACTTTTATTTATATTTACATTGACATCCTATGTTTTCATTTTTTTTTTATTTATCATTACAAAACCACCACTCTTAAAGGTACACAACTGAGCCCTACTGCATTTCAACCAACTGCTGGTCAAATAATAAAGATATTTCACAAATAGGAGACCTAACATAAAAGAAATGCAAAAAGACTTATCTACAAATTAAGAAATAATCACAATGAATGCCAGAAATTCTTCTCCAGCCACAATAATCATGTAACATGGCATTAACATAATACTTTGCATAACTACAAAATAATTATGACCATTTGCTCTATGTCAATCAGAATATGATACATTGCAGTAATAATTTAATTTTTGTATGGAATGAAAATGGAAGGGAGAAAGACTTAAATGACTCTGTATACAGCAAACTAATGTTTTAATGGCAGATAAAATTTTTATTTTAGTATTTTGTGTTTTAATTTACATTTGGTTTACTGAACTAACATGAAACATACTTAATAATACAATTACAATGTCAAAATAATTAAGAATATAGGACACTTGATAAGTATAAAAAATTGTAATGCATAAGAAACTTCATTTCTAATTTTCCTTTTTGTTAGTGGTTAAATATATATCTGTTAATTTTGATGCTAACTGTACATTGCACAGTCATTTCTGCTAAGGTGTTATATCATGGTACAGTTTGTTCACAGTTGTCTGCGCACATCTGAAGGCCCTGCTTGGGATTTACTTCCCTTCTCATTTGGTATCTGTCCACCATACGTAAAACTGACATTACCATGAACCTGATCTCTTTATTCGTGTGTCATCAAGTGAAATTGTTATGAAATAATGTGTTACTAATATACAAATTCGTGCTCCAGTGTATATAAAACAATTATTAACTTCAGTGGTCATTAGTTTAAATATTACACGTGCACTACTATACTAGAATTAACAATTAAAAAAATTAATTATTAAAACTAATTAACTTTTAACTTTTATCATTAAAATATCTGGATGATTAAAACTAACATTAGTGAACTCTGCAATTGCCCGTAGCCCAAAGATGACAACGAAAGATATGCAAATGCCATTAACATCTTGACATACTTCTTAAAAACATGCAACATATTTGATGGCCAATGAGTTGCACACCACGATACACAGATTGATGCACTGATGTTATCTGTTACACATGCATTAAATAGCAGATTTTCGTTAGTCACACGCAACACGATTGTGAGGTAGACGAGGTGCCACTGTCGGGATCTATTGATACAATCTCTCGCTACGCAAATAGCACAGTTGATGGTACTTGTGCAACATGCACAGTTCAATTGTTTTTGTAGACACTGCACTGGCCTGATTTTGTGCTAAGTTGTGTTATAAAAGTTTGTTTTAGAAGTTTTATTTAAAATGGTTTTGTAAAAGATTAATTCACCATTTTGATATGTAAGCCTATCTGATTCAGCAACCAGCAAAAATGTTGTGGTAATTGTATTTTTCTGGAACCTTAAATTATAATTTTTTGTTATGTTATGAATAAATAGCAACGAAAAACTCTTCCAAGATTTTATTTTATAACTGCAAAAAATTTTGTGGTTCTTTAACTTTAAAATTTAACCAGTTATTTTTTTTAACTTAAAGTTTAATCAATTAATTTTGTTTTAACTTAAAACTTGAATCAGTTAATTTGCACGGATTTTAACTTCTAACTTTAATGAGTTAATTTTTTCTGACTGACTTTAACTGTAACTTTAATCAGTTAGATTATTTTGTTAACTTTCCCAAGTATATGCACTACAATCTGAAGTCTTAGAACTACTTGAATTAATTTGCTACCAACTTCACTGGGTGCCTACATTCTTGTGTCTACTGCAGCATACATGTAACTATGAACAGTGATTTTTTTTTTCAAAACTGATTTCAAAAGTGCCTACTTTACCATAAGTTACCAATTGTAATCATGCCATGAGCAACTCAGAAAACCATTTGATTATCATATTATCAAACCAAACTAAAATCTGTGTGCATCGTGTTAGTTTATTATTGTAATCAAAGATGTAAATGGCTAACTTTACATTACGAAAAACTGGAAAACATTAAAGAACAGCGAGCTATGATATGACACATCCATGTACAAGAAACATAAAAATAATGGCAACCATAACAAAATAATAATAAAGTTGAAAAAATTGTGTGCTATACCTTATTATAAAAGCTGTTATTAAAGTTTTAAGTGGTATCTTAACAACACTACACAACTGATGCATACCACGTTATCAAGTTACTTAAATGTGTTTGGATCATTTCAGATTACTCTACACTTTATGAAATTACTTTGAGGATAATGGATCCCTGCCATTTAAGAATCTTGTGTTTTTTCACACAACCTGATAGTACATGTATGAGACCTAGCTTTACTAATTGACAGGACACAGTGCATTTCCTATTACACTTTTTTTAAAGTCAATATTGTCTGACTGCTGCTGTTGCTATTACACCCTTGCAATTGCCCACACAAAATAGCAATTTATTTCTTCAGTAACATGTCACAAAACGAAGTCAGTGAACATGCGACAATTTATGGAATTCTGTGAAGATTTATGCTCTGTCATACTAAAAATTTTGATACATCTTCTAAAATTATACATCCAAAAATAGAGAGATCAATTCCCCTTAACACAATATGGAAATAAAAATTTCATGCAATATTGAAATAAATTGTGCCCCTGTAAATAGATCAATCTGTATAAAACATTATTTCATAATATTTTCAACAAATTAAATATTTTATGCTTTGTGTGTATTGTAACGTACTTTATCAACCAATGATTAGTTTACAATACTCTCTGATGGAAAAAATTATTAAGAAAAAAAAAAAAACACACGCGCACACACACACACTCACTCTCTATCTCCATCTCTCTCTCTCTTCATATATATCTCTCTCTATCTCTCTCTATATATCTCTATCTCTCTATATATCTCTATCTCTCTATATATCTCTATCTCTCTATATATCTCTATCTCTCTCTCTATATATCTCTATCTCTCTCACTCTCTTTCTCTCTCTGTCTCTCTCACAGACTCTCTCCCCTTAGGCTGTTTTATACAGGATGATTCTAAAATCATGGGACAAACATTGAGGGGTGGTAGAGCTTACTAAAACAAACAATTATTGTATAGGAATATATGGAGAGGGGGGGGGGATGATGCGTTGAGGCACAAACACAAAAAAAAAACATGAAATGCAACACATTGTTTATTTACGTCGCCGCTAAATGCCTTTTTACAGCAATGTTTATAATAATTACTCAAAATTGCTACCACCGACAGTAATGCAAGCTTGGTAGCGTCGGTGGAGTGATTGGCGAACAGATTCAAATACGCCGGGTATTTCACGAACGCCACCATTGTCAGCCAATCACGCCATATGTAGAGGTCGCCAAGCATGCGTGACTGTTGGTGGATGCATTTCCAGCAACTGTTTTAACATTTGCTGTACGGAATCACTCATTAAGTATGCTGCTAATGAACATTTTATGTTTCCGTTAATGTGTTATGTTTTTGTGTTTGTGCCTCAAAGCGTCACTTCCGCCCATATATTCCTATACAATAATTGTTTGTTTCAGTGAGCTCTACCACCCCTCAATGTTTGTCCCATGATTTTAGAATCACCCTGTATACGGTTTTTACTACTTGATAAAAAGACAACATGGCTTAACACAAATTTATTTAGAACCTCAATGAAAATAATTTTTCACAAATGGCAACGTGAAAGGCTGAAAATCTCAAGACATTCTATAAAAAATTCTAGTCATGTAACACACTGCACAATTAGCAGCACAATTAGTGCAAACAAACATATTAACCTATGTAGTTTACAAAAATTTTTAAATGTTCTTTTAAGTGTTCCAAAGAATACAAATGCATATTTCCACAGATTACTAATAGCTACATTCTATTCCCAAACAGTAAAAATGAATTCATACAAACTGATTTTCTGCAAGCGCTTCCTATCATGATTCCTTTTCACTATTCAGCCCCTTCTTAAATCACTGAACCCCCATCAACATCACCAACTTCTCCTGCAACACTTTCCACTCCACTGCTCTCACCAGCATGGACTACCTTCCACTTTCCATCCTACTGTTTGTACATCTTCCCCTGTACAGCCCTTGGCTAAATGTCCATTTAACTTCCCCCATCCTCCCACTCCATTTACCATCCTGTACATCCTGACCAGCCTCTCCATTCTTTGCCACCTCCACCATTAACAATGGCCTAAAATTCCTTTCATCCTCACATTCTCCTTTCTGCCTTTCCCATTTATCCTTAACCCATCTCGCTGCCCTTCTTTGCATCTTCTACAGCTCCTATAACTCCTCTTCCACATATTGGTCCCATACTACCGCTGCATATTCTGTTATCGGCCTAATCATAGCTTTATAAGCCTTCTCCTTCACATCCTCACTAACCCCCTTCAAGAACCTTCCCAGCATTCCTAAAGCCCCTCTTCCCTTTGATACCACTCTCTGTTCTTGCTTTTTCCACCTAAGATCACTCAGATTCACCAACCCTAGGTACTTATACTCTGAAACTTCTCTTAACTCCTGCCATTGTTATTTGTAAATGCCTTCATATCTTACTCTCTTCCTAGTAAACCTTATGATCTTAGTTTTTTATACATTAACCTTCATTTTATTTCTTTCTGTCCACCCTTTTTTTTTTATGTCCTCCCACAACTTATTCTCTCCGTCCACCTCTGCATACAGTACACAATCATCCACTAACAGGATCATTTTGCCACCCACCATTATCCACAGGTTATTAAACATAATGGTGAACAAGGGACCCAGTAAACTACCTTGCGGAACCCCTGTTGTAACCTTACCTACCTTGCGGAACCCCTGTTGTAACCTCACCTACCTCCGACAATAACTCCTCCACTTTCACCTTCTGTGGAAGTCCCCTATCCAATCCACTACCCACTTATCAACCAGTAGCTAATCCACTTTTTGCATTAAAATCCAGTGGGGCCCTTATCAAAGTCTATGAAGCAGGCATCTACCTGCTTCCCCTCATCTACTGCGTGCATCAAATTCTCTATCAGCAGTTCAGCCAGTTGCATTTTACATGAGTAACCTGTCCTAAAACCATGTTGGTACTCCTGTAGCCAGTTCTTTTCATTCATAACATCCACCACATACTGTACTACAAACCTCTCCATCACCTTTCCTGTACTTGATGTGAGACTCGCAGACCTGTAACTGCCAGGAATGTCCCTTTCCTCCGCTTGCTTACTAACAGGAACCACCAATTCCAGCTCTATGGCAAATTGCATTCCTCTAAACAACAATTCAAGATATCTACACAGCTCTCTCCACCAAACTTTAGAACTCCATTTCCTATTCCATCTGGACCCACTATCTTGCTACTCTTCAATCCCCCTATGACCATGGCTATTCTTCTCTTTTATCCTGAGATTTCTGTCCATCCTACTTTTCCCCTCACCTTCCCTTTGCCAAACATCTTGCTCCTCAAACATTGACAAGTACTAGGTATGCAGCAACTAAACTTTTTCCTTGTCTTGTCAGTTGTTGAACTTAAACCCCCCTTACTATTCAACTCTGGGATACCACCCTCCCCTCCTGCCATATTACAAAAACCCTATAATCCTCTATCCTCAGCCTTCCAATCCCAATTTCCACCACCAAAATATTGTGATCACTGATACCATCCAAGGCTACTGAACTAATCATGTCATTCCCAGGACTAACCAACACCACATCCAGCACTGTCCTAACACCTTCTGCGTTATTGTTTGTGGGTGTTTCTACTACCTGAACCAACCCTCTGTTCACTAATTGTGATGCCATCCTCTGCATCACCTTGCCCATCTCCTCAGCTCCCTCTAACCACTCCACACCTGGTATGTTCAGGTCCCCAGCAACTACTGTCCACTGCCTGTCCCTCAGTTTATCAATCCTTTCAATTCACTTCCTCTATTGCCTGCCACCCCTGACCTGGTGACCTGTATACTGCTAGCAATCTGATGCTTCAATCTGATGCTCCCCCTTATCATATTTCCATCACCTCGGTCACATCACTACCCCATTCCACAGACCCCCTTCAAGCCCTCTCTTAAGTATTTGTATGACTATTCCACTTCAAATAAGATAAGGATTCTGGTTTAAAAATATTTTAATATCTTTAGGAAAGTACCAGTAATTACAATTACAGCGTTCATTACTGAAACATTCAAACTGTCCAAATTATGTAAATATTTCTCTAAATTATTGTTTAGTAACTTATAATTGATCCAGTTTCACAGACTTTCCTTCTGAAATATTTATGAAATAAATAATGTAAATATACAGTTTCTTTCTTGCATGTAAAAGTATTTCTAAAAAATGACTGTTTTTATTAAGTTTTCAAATCTGACATATTTCACATATTGCATTCATTTAAGTGTGGTGTTCAACAATCTAGGACAAATATTGCAATTCTAATCGCTGAATTTATTATCTTACTCTGTTTTGACCTCCTCTAAGTAATAAATACAAAGTAATGATTTAAAATTTCTTTATTTTAAGAATAACACAACTGACAGCAGCACAAAATTGACTGGCTAAAAAAAATCTCACAAATTAACATAATTTTGTGTGTAAATAAACAGTTGCAATATTTTAGAATAAAACCAAGTTCAATTTGGTTTACAGAAGCTTCTTTCCTTCTACATGATAAATTGAGTCAGAAAATATTACCAAACCTGTACAAAAATATTGCTTTCAAGCTTCGTAAATTTCTCAAATGTCTTATTCCAAAACATAAAAAGGAAATATAAAATCAAATATGAACATGTGTTACTAGCTCTTATCTCATAACATTATACAATTAACATGCAAGCACAAGCAAATTCAAGTATTGTTACTTAGGAAACAATACATCCTAAGTGACATTTAAGCAACTATTGAACATGGGTGATATTTTCAGTATTTTCTCGTAAACCATAATATTATTTTTAATAGATGTGAAAGTGCTACCTTGAAGGTAACTGTTAAACTAATCTATAACAATGAGTTGTATGGACAGTACATTTGCGATACTGAAATCTCTTTGATAATTAAAATTACACTTAGGCAGTACCGTATCTTCAGCAACAATAAGTAAATGCATAACCTGTTTTAGGTACTTTCTGCAACTAAACCAAAAATGTTAAACTGTTACATGTCCATGAATCTGTGTAGCCAATGAGAATATAAGTTTTTACACACTGCCTTGACCACTTAATTTTAGCATTTTATTGTTGTATGCAGTTCCACATATTTTGTGTTTCTGTAGTCGAAACAAGCCTGTAAGCAGGTCTTTCACAGGCAACTCTTTAAACAAACAGCTAATTGTAAGTTGAAAAACTAATTTTTGTAAAATAATGTGAATTATTAAAAAAAATTAAAAGAAAAAAATGCAAGAAAGGAAAATAATTTCTAGTACGATTGATGTGAAAAACATTTGTTCGAGAGCATAAAATGAACACACAAACCAAATAAATGTCAACTGAACTTATTATGAGTCACACACTCACACACAGGTTGTGAATTAAAACTTATTGAGAGTGATGATGGTAGTAATAAACGTCAGTGAAAGTGGAAGGCAATAATAACCACTATTTTAGAACCAACTCAACATGCAGCACACCAGCAAGCTCTCCCCGATATTGAACCTAGATCACTATGACAGAAATCTCATTATTTGACAAAAAGATAAACATGCTGTAGCTGATCTGCCTGTAGTAATAATTGTCTGGGTGACACATCAAAACAAATACAAAGCTTTTGTCACTGGTTTCGATGCTGAACTGGGAGAGAGGTAGGAGTGTAGAGAAATTCCATTCCGATGACTGTCGAACCTTTTCACAAAGAATTCAAATTTTGGAAAAATATTTAATTGAGTTCTGTTTACCACTTTCAGTGTGACTAGCTCTCCGAATGCATTTATTTAGAATGTTTTTTTCTTTTACTTTCCAATGTGTAAATGTTGATGTACAAGAACATGTCCTTGGGGTCTGCCCTTTTTTACTCTGTACAGAAATACAAACATTATACTAGGCTTTCCCTCAGTCCTTGCACACACCATTCAATGAGTACACAGATCGATGAACTTTTTAACATACCTCTTTGCATGACTGCTTCTTCAAATTTGAGAACTTTTCCTTGTTCCCACTCCAATGAAATATCATATAAACTCCTTTGTCTCTGCCGAAGCAAAATATTTGCACAGCAAGCAGAGAAACATACTACTAATACAACTGACCTAGCTAGGAATGTAAAAATAGTACACCTTTCAGCGTACCATGCTATGCAAATGCTATGTGAAAATTTTAATATGTATTGTCGCAATGATGTTTTGATGTTTACTTCTCAAACCACATTTACTTGTATAGTTATTGTATTTTGGCTAGTCTGGTTTTCGTTTGGTTCTGTCGTTACAAATAAAATGCTTGCAGAGAAGTACACTCTACGGCAGTGCAGGCACACATGAAAGATGCATTTCATTTGAAAGTAAACGTAAGGGTATTTTAATGTTTTTAAGAAATATGCAGGTTAAGGTCATAAAAATTGCCCAACCCAAGTTAACATAACAAAGAGAATTAAAGCAATCTTTTGTAACATTTTTTTAACAATTTTTAATAACTTATACATAACCCTCATGAACCCTTTTGAAAATATTACATACACTTTACACCCAGTACACAAAAAATGTAAAATTTATCACCACATAGAGAACCCAGTCATAATATTTTGCAAAAGTGTCAAAAGCACTAATTACATCATAAATATAGTCTATTCGTGGTTTCTGCACACTTTTTGAATCAAACCTTTGAAAAAACACCACATGTATGATGTGTTTGGTTACTTCCTAAATATCTTATGAATCACAAGTGTGTTATACTTCTGTTAACATTAAATTACCTAATTGTTGGTTAAATAAAACTTTCACTAATATTTTATCTACAAATTATAGTATTTAATTTTTAACTAATAAAAATAAAGACAGAGAGAAAATAGGTGTGCTGGTAATGGCTAGTAAGAAATAGTTTGTATGCAAAGTGCGGTGCATTGGTCCTCTGGTGTAATTTTCTAAGCTTTGTTTGTATATCCTGGAAGTAGGACTTCAGCAGGACTTCAGAAAAGTTGGAAGTAATCGTGAATGGACAAAACTATTATGTTATTCAAAAACTTGTGCAATGAACCATAACGGGTGTTGAATGGTTATGTAATTGGTGTTGCAACATTTTAATATTCAATATACGTAGTAGTGAATTTGTCTTAATGGTTTGGCATTGAAATAAGTATGCTGAAACTCTGTATATACAGAAATTAATGCATGAAGAGGCCAGAGGAAAAGATAATAAGAACAGTTTCCCAAGTCTACAAGATGTTAAGGCAGGTGTGTTGGTTGTGGTGAAACTTCACAGGCATAGAATTAAAAAAAAAGAGAAATATTGAATTCTGGAGAACACTCAACAATATGGTATTTAGCACCCACGGCAGTGAACTGAAATAGAGCTGTAGCATTGATGAAATGCAAGAATGGAGGAAATAAGCATGTCCAATAAAACCAACCAGCCAACAGAGATGTCCACCAGTTCGATAGTGAGAAAATGAAGTATACGTTATCACTGATGTGGAAGAGTAAAAAAAAAATTCCATCCCTGCTGTATCCACAAACGCAAAGTATACCGGCACGGATGCATACACGGATATGTAAGAGCTGACCATGGGATCATAAGAAAGGGTCCGGTCATAAATATGTTTTGACTGTAAATCAAAAACCTTGATTGGAAACAATAAAAAAATTTAAAAAAAAGTATAATTTAATATTTGTGGGATAAAATTATGCTATGAATGAAGTGAAAATACATTTTTTTAGAGGGAAGAATAATCTTAAAAATGTATGAGAGAAAGACAAAGTGGCATGTTATTTTTAAAATTATTAAACCGTTTTTAATAAGTGTAGTTTATTGAGTTATTAAATTTTTTTCACATTAGCTACAGGTAGTGTTTGCCAATGCTATTTTATTACGTTGTAAATGATACAAAAGTATACAATTTATGTGTAATGCCCAATCTAAAGTCAAAATTTAGAAAAATGGAAAATAATTTCATAGGTGATGAGTTGCAAATCAGTATGATTCCATGCATCTGCAAAACACATACACATTCTGATAGCTCTTTATTCAATTTACATTATCCATGCTCATTTTATTACGCATCTGTGAATTGAAGAACATACCTTAGATTCACAGTAATTGTGACTTAAAACACATTTGAAGCAACAAATCATAGACATTTCAGAGTGAACCCACTGTTTTATCAAACCAAGTTAGGCTGCATTGCACTTAATTGATATCAATCTCTGTTTATGCCAACAACAAAATAGACATTACTTTTTATATGGTCTATTTTTCACTGATAGTACTATGTTTGGTATTTTAAAGTAGTAACTGGCATTCATTTAATTGAAGACCATATAATTAATATAATTTATTTACCAACAAAAGAAAAATTTTACTTTTAACCTGACAATGGCAATTAAACAAAATTTCCTGAAATGTGCATTTAAACATGCATCCAAAATCATATAACCATGTTAAAACATTATCAAATTACATGAAAAATAAAAAAATGGTATGTCAGGAAGTGAGACAGACACAGGGGTGGTCAAGGGGGGTGCAGGGAATGCAGCAGCACCCTCCATTGCATCATGTCATAAGGAAGATAAAAAAAAAGAATCTTGCCAATTTCATATTTTCAATAGACAGTCTGCATGTTTGAAACGACCACTAAATTAAAAATAGCTTTAAAGTAGCATAGACAATTTATGACCATGTTTAAATATGTTCTTACTTTGTATTTTACTCTCGTAAAAGTGGATATTCATTTTGCGATTTGCACCCCCTATTACCTAATGCTGCGCACACTTATAGAGACAGATCTGGGCTAATTTCACTCAAAACCATTTTCTGTTTTTTAAATGTAAACATGATTTATCTTCAAAAACATGAACTTGTGCATATGAGTTAGTCTCTCAAAAATACTCAGTTTCAGTCCCAGACAAATTTACAGCAGAAAAGCTTGTTTTTCATATGTACAGTTTTAGTCCTAAGTTTTAGTCCTGAGCTTACTATGATAGTACAATGTCATTATTTTTAATTCGTAATAAGTTGATTATTTTTTGTAGCACAACATGCGAGATATCACAACTGTAATATGTCCCAACCCATAATACCACAGCTGTAGTAATTTACACTGTATGAAATAAATATTTTTCTTGTTTTACATAACTATCAAAATGCATAGACTAAAAATATAATATTGCAAATATATTTTGTATATTATTTTATTGAATGCATCTTTATTATGTGAATGTGTAAGTCCAACACTTAGGTTGTCACCTTCAGGTATTACAATTGAGAAACTAATAATTCATCATAGAATGTAGGACAAGCCTGTGTATATACATAAAAGAGTAAAGTGAGAACCATTTAAATTTTGCAGTCTCGATACCTTATGGGTCAATTGCACATTTGCTGACACAAAATAAATACACACACATATTTAGAAACTATTCATACAGCTGTATAGACAACACACAACATGTATGCTTTTCAGTGCAGTGCAACTTCAGAAACCAGAAGATGCCAACTGTACCATACCTACATCACTTAAGGCCTTGTATCAATGATTAGTTTCTTTGTTAAAACAGTTGTTGGTGACATTCTTTAATCTATTTATTTGTATGAATGCTTACAACTCTCTTCATAAGATATAAAGATAAAAACATTACTTAAATGAAAATACCAAAATGAAAACACCACTTTTCAGGTTTCAAAATACCGTTTTCTGCCATTTCAAAACAACGAAATTTTCCTATCCCTATATATATGCAAGACAATGCAAAATGACCTAATTTCATGTATTTGTAAACAGATTCTCTCTGTTATTACAGACAGGGTAGCTAAGTGTAGATTTTACAGCATAATATTTGATGAAACTACTGATATTTCTCATGTTTCACAGGTGAGCAATACGATACGTTCTTTACATGAAGAAATAGTAAAAGCGGACTTTGTTCAGTTCATAGATTGTTACAAAGCGGTGGAAATACAAATCCACGTTGGACAAAATAAACAAATATTACCAAGGAAAGCACTGGGCCAAATTATGTCAGAAGTTTTGAAACAATTTAAATTTGACTTGAAAACTGTGTTGGGAGTGGAACAGATGGTTGTAGTGTCATGACATTGGAGCTTCGTGGCACTGTGCAAGAAGTTAAATAGAATCTACAAAAGCAGTCTGCTGCCCAAGTTTCAGTAATGCTTTAAATCTGTCCCTTTCTAAGTCATCCAGAGCCCAAAGTATAAAAAATTTAACACGCATAATGAAAGAAATAATAACTTTCAATAAGACTTCTGCAAAAAGAAATAATGTGTTAAAACAACTTTTTTTGTTGCTGGGTTATGTGAAATTAGATGGATTGAGATGCACACAGCTATATAACAGTTCCGGGAAAACCTTTCCAAAATATTTGCAGTTCCCAATGAAAATTCAGAATGGAAGCAAATTCAAGCTGCTGCCAAAGCAAAAACTCGAATTAATACTTTGTGTAATAGTGAATTTATTACCACAATTGTGGGCTTAAATGACATATTCTAACTTGTAACAAATACCCTACCTTTCAATAACAGACACTCAACAGCCATATTGGAAACACTGCAATCAGCACCCCCTAGTGGAGTGTAGGTGGATGTGCATATGTATTGGCTATTTGTTGACATTGTGAGACGTGGAATAATGTGAGAAAATCGTTAATTATAAAATGTACAGCTGCCAATAGCTCAGGCTTATGGTGTCGGAGGCATGCATATTCAGTGTTCAGCTGTAACAATTACAGAGTTGAGAAGAATGCGAAATCTTATTTTCTTTCCCAAAATCTGACCTGTGTACCATGCTCTGTATGTCTGGTAGTCATCCTAAGAATGTGCTCCTCAAGTCACTGTCATTGTTAAAGTGATTTATATTGTTATTATTTTATTTTTTAATTCACTCCAGTAATCCCATTATGTCTAGTACACAATAGGAATTGGTTTTTGGTATAAAAATGTTAAGCGTACACACTGTTTACAAGGTTAAACCACTGAATGTGATATTCCAATTATTATTCATAAAAAAGTATTCACTTACACAATAAAAAAAATAATCCACAAAATATATATTTCCAATAACTACTTTTGGACCAAGTTCTTGGTAAATGAGACACAGACTTTGCACTGTAAAGTGCAATAACTTGATATCCAAATAAAAGTGAAGTGAAGTAATTTTATTCATTTGTAAAAGAACACATGGGTAATTATGAAACTAGCAGCTCAACTGAAGGAAAGGTTTACACTTGAAAATATTGGGTGTATACTGGTAGTACTATTCATACTAAAGGATAATCCTATGGTCTCATTAGTATATTTCCTATACAAGAAAAGAAATGTAACAGGTGGGCTATGAAAACCAGAAAAATTGTGGGGTGAATACATAAAAATGCAGAAAACAAAAAAATTTGCTAAATGAATAAATTTTTTTTACAAAAATCAAAAACTGGCTACACAACTGCGATTACACACAAAATCTCTGCAAGTTGGATTCCCAGAGTGCAAATTATATTGAGAGCAAAGGACCATTTTACCTGCTTCTAAATATGTCATGTACCACAACCATTTTAAACTTGTGCTAACATTAAAAGTACCTTATTTTTGGATAAATTGAACTTTACTTATATTTTATCTGTAAATTATAATATTTAATTTAAATTAATATAAAAAAAATAGAGGGAAAATAAGTGTGTTGGTAACGCCTAGTAAGAAATAGTTCTTATCCAAAATTTGATAACACTGAGTGCACACAAATGTGGTGCATTGTCCCATTGGTGAAATTTTCTAGACTTGATTAAGCTTTGTTTGCATGTGGCAGAGGAATATCCTGAAATAGAAATTTAGCAGGGCTTCAGAAAAGTTGGAAATAACCATGAATGGACTGTAACAAGGTAATATCCTCTGCCTGGCTTAGTCGAATCGCATAACACACCAGCACATTCACTCTTCATTCATACATCCCAATTCTTCTTGACAAAATTAAGAAAACTGTGATAGCAAACAACAACATTTCTCTGACTGCGTATCACACTACCTTTGATCCAGAAAATACCCGAGGTGAAATTTTCCACACTAACTGTAAATGCTGATGCGACATACTGTTTCACTTTTGTTCACTGTGCATAGGCATTACCATATAGTCAAGGGCATCAGCATGGTGGCATGTGTAAACAATGGGTAAGTCTACTACGTTCCTAATTTTTTCTTCACAAAACATGCAAACACATAATTACATTGCAGTAACTAAATTTACTTAAAAAAAAAAACATTTAATATGTTCCATTGCAATTTATGTAAAGAAAAAGGGAGCGGTACCTGCGGCATGCCCACCATGCACAACTGCGAAGCCGCACCCAGCAACCAGGGAAGCCACTGAGCTATGGCAAGATATCATGCGGCTGTCTCAACTACCTCTGGAAGGGTGCTCTGAGGAGGCGAGCATCATCATCGCAGTCAGCTTCTACATTGATGCCATCGCCAACACAAAGGTCCGGCAAGTGGTACGTCTTACGTCTGGCTGCACCCCGCAACATGCAGGACGCCCTGGCTTGAGTACTGTAGGTAGAGTCAGTAAGACAGGAGCCCGCATCTCGACGTCCCATATGCGCAGTGACCCTGAACAAAGATGAAGACATGATAATGAAAACACTGAAGGAGTTGCAGTTGGCTTTGAGAGACATCACTTCCCGGGTTAATGCTACAGAGCTTCGCTGCCCCCCACACAAACGGAGGGAGTGTTGGTCATGTGGACAGCAGGGGCACCTGAGAACCTATTGTCCACAATAGCAGCAGCATAAACCAAAGCTGCAGCGGGAAAAGAAGTAGTGAGATGAACAAATGGTTTCGATGAGTACATGCAAGCACTTGCGTGAAGAAATTTGTGAGCTTCATGGATATGCCCAACGACTGAGGAGCCGTATCAACGAGCTGATTCTGCAAGCTGCACACCTCATGAAGCTGTTGGAAAATACACACAATAACTTGCGAGTACTGTTGAGATATCCTGTGCATACTGTAACATATAGCAGCAAAAGAAGCCCATGGCATGGAGCAAATGATGTGATGGTCCCCCTCAGTAGTGGCTCTGAGGATAGTAAACCCATGAAGGAAGTGCTTCGGGGGGCAAAGAACCAGTTACGTGAGCTCGAGAATGGGAGTGAGGCGGTTAACAGGAGCTACCAGTGCTTCAGGGTACATCGAACAAGGGTCCAGCCACAACCTGCAGCATCCATCACAAGTGCCAGCACTTTTCAGATTGGTAGACATGGCTTAAAGGAAGATGCAAAGAAAAATTTTCTAGTTGGTTCATTTTTTCAAACTGGTAATGAAAGGATTAGTCTCTTTGTAAGGCACAAACGACCATATAGTGACCGGACGAAGCCCGATATGAGAGGAGAATGTCAGGCGAGGTATTTCAAGGACACCTAGTGTGGCTGTACATCTCACAGAAACGATAAAGGTACTCAAATCTACAGAAATGTTGGGAAGATCCCTAAAGGATTCTGAAGGTCAATGATGTGGTCTTTCGGATTTGTCGTCAAGGCTCTCGGGCAAACCTGAAGGTTGTCCACATCGACCGACTGGCACTCTACGAAGGTCCTGACATTGTAGAGTCTGTTCGGGATGAACAGACTTGAGGAGAGGGCAGTGTTATGCGCTCGCTGCTATGTCCTGCACGAGAGAGTGGAAGTGAAGGAAAGAGTAGTTAAATGATTTATGGATGTATGCGCTATCAGTTGCAACCGGAGACGCAGCAGCTTTTCACAAAGGGATGTTTACAAAGCGTCCCTGTTATGCCTATCAATGCGAGTGGCACTCCCAACCTTGGGTATCGGGTGTCTTTGAGACATATGAAGAATGCTCTGGGTTACTGACCTTGTTTCTCTCAGCTAGACTCGGGATGCGGCAGACCTTCCAGGTCAAGGCCTGTGGCTATAAAAGGCGCAGCGGGTCTTCGAGCCAGCAGTTGTAGAATGGATGAGTTCCAGCGACAGACAACTAGCGAGAAGAGAAGTGCGTGGTGAGAGAAGTAACCAGTGGGAAGAAAATCTGTGAATGTGAACATCAGAGCAGTAAAGAATACGACTGCAGGCTGGACTATTGTACTGGATGCATGAGTGAAAGACATTACAAATTATGGCAACAGATAGGCTGAACGTGTGTTAATGATGAGTATGAGATAATTGACAATAACCAGAGACATAAAGAAGGACGTTAATTAGAGTTGAAATTGAAAGACATTAAATAATGTGCTCACTGTGAAATAAACAGAGTAATAGTGGAGACAGATAATTTAATACTGTAAATAATAACTGAGTGAATCAATTAAAAATCAAATTTAGTTCTTTTATTTTTATTAAGACCTCCATCCCTCACAAAATCAGATATGCCCTGCAGGCATCATGATGACAATACTATTCACATAACCAAACATTTTATTGGTTAGTTACAGCAGGTATGTACTTTAAATAACAGGTACATAAAGATGTAGGTAAAATAATATGGACAACCTTAAGAAAACTGGTCATACTTCATCCCTACAGTACAGCCACACATCCTAACACAGACGTCTTCCACCCAGTGGCAGTGAAGATGGAGATATCGCTTTATCAACAGCAGTTGTATGTGAACATTCTGCTAGCAGTAACAAAAACAACTAACCTTGTGGATGTTGCAAGCAGCACTATGTCAACTGTTATGACTGCCCACACAAAACATGATAAGATGTGAAAACAGCAAAACAGAACAAGCTGGAGAAAGTCAAAAATCACTGACAGGAACTGAAGGGTGTGGAAGCAGCCGGTGTGGCCTGAAAGCATATGACAATTGTGTTCTACATAACCTCTGAGATAAATACTATTCCCCAGAACCCTATATCAACCAAAACCATCTAACAGGAACTGCCTGCTGAAAATGTTCATGACAAAGCAACTATTCCAAAGCTAGTAACAGCGCATCATGCTTTGAAGTGATAATACTGGTGCTGAGAAACCGAGACTGGACACAAAAGTAGAAAAGTAGCGGGGACTGGTTATCAACTCTGAAGACTCTGCAATGATATTATTTCAGATGGCAGGACACACCTCAAGAAGCCTACATGTTGACTGCCTCCTTCCTTTTATTAAGCATGGCATGCTCTGTGGCAACATGTACTGTATGGGAAGATCACAACTCAGCAATATCTCAGCAAAATGAGTGATCATCTCCACCTTGTAATCCAGACTATATCCACTGACGAATGGCAAGTGTTCCAAGACGACAAATGTCTCCAGTCATGCTGGCCTCCTCAGTTTTTGATCTTAACATACTGAATATTTGTGGGATATTTTGGTGGTCAAGTTACATGCCATGTTTACACCACCAGTAAAACTTTCTACACTAGAAATAACTCTACACCAGGAATGGAAGCATATCGATACGTGTGGCCACTTTGTCTTCGTGCCCTCCTCCTCCAACACGCATGCATAGTTCAGTCCTAGCCAGGAAGACATCTCTGATACATGGATGGGGGAGGCAGAGCCACCAAGCTGACTGCAATAACGCTAATGGTACTGAAGTCACTCTGGTCTCTAGAAGAATTGCTCAAATTTTCTCATCACTTCCCTTGGTGCTACTCACAGTGTGAAGAGACTTTTCGGTTAGACTATCTCAGGTATATAAGCCACAGCATACCTCTGTGTGAGTAGTCTTGCATGGCCTTTAGTGCTGGGTGTGTTTGCTTATTAAAATTACAAGTAACAGAGCAGTGACCAGCGAGTGCAGTGTGCAATTATCAAGATGAAGGAAGGCAGCGCAGCAACCTGAGAGTGCATTTGTAACCATCAGAAGAGCACAAACTAATGTCTGGCTGGACTGTAAGAAAGTGGGACTTGATGCATGGGTGGCGGACATTTGGAATAATGACAATGTATAGCAGTTGACATTTTGATATAGGCTGTTGATGGTAAAGTGAGCACTTTTGAGGCCCTAGTAACTTTTTCCTTTCAGCCATTTCTTCTCCTTTAACCACCTTTTTATAGGCTGTTCATGGTAAATTGAGCACTTTTTGAAGCACTCTCATTTGGAATAATAGTCAACAAATATATTTTATTGAAGCCTTAGACGTTAACTTTCGAGTCTAGTGAAATATATACACTGGGTTTATTACTTACATGGCAATATTTATTTTAAAAAGTGGTAGAAGGATAAAAAATGGCTGACAGGAAAAAAGAAACTAGGGCCTCTACAGTGCTCACTTTACCGTGAATAACCCAACTGTTGTTAATATAAAGAATTAAAACTGCACTCACTGACGGGAATAATAAGTGTTAATAGTAGAGATAAGCAGTTGTATTTTGTAAATAATAGCTGTATTTATAACATTGTAAATAAATAATAAATTAAATTATATATTATATTTTTTATCAAGACCTCCATCCCTCACGAACTTCGAGATGTCCTAGGCAATTTGTAACAGTATACCCTTGAATGTCATGCATGGTATTTAAATCCCATATTGGCCCATGGGTGAACCAAAATCCTAGTAATAAAGATTTTATGTACTGTTACAGGTGTTCATATTATTTTGTCCATTATCTGCACATCAATCCACAGCCAGCAATGAAAACAGCAGAAATACAAACATAGTTCTGTGCTATCAACTGGTGTCCCAATAACCATACACATGAAGTATATGGTTTTATAGGTCCAACTACCTTGGAAGCCATATCTTGGGCCACTTCAACCAGTTCACTGATTGAAAAAAACTATGGTGAGATTTGAGTTCATTGTTTGAAGTGAGGTGGAGTTCAGTCATGCTGAAACATGATAAACAAAGAGATGCCAGTGTTTGTTCTAGGAACACTTAAAATAATGTGCACCATATCTAGCCATACAGTGGTAATAAAATAATTATGATAGCAGTAAACCAATACAACATGAAGGTTTTCATCTGTCCAAACATAACTGTTTTATAATCTCTTAGAGAAGCAAAATTTACCAATTAAATTTAAAAAAAAACTGTAAAAGAAGTTACTTTGTTAATTACTCTGTTGCACAAATTGGAGAGTTATATTAGAATGTCAATAGGAATTAAGATGATCAACTGACCGGTACATGAAGTGTGCTGCAGAGGTCTCTGGCAGAAAATACAAGATTAAAAAACAGTTAAATATTTTGCAGTTGTAGCTAAGTATGAAAATCATTTTAAAAAACATTTTGTGCCCTAAGACAAGTTTCAAGTTCTCATTTGTACTCCAAGGATTATTTTTTTTTGGGCATGAAAATGGCTAAAATGTGTGTTTTCAGAATCAGTTTTAGCTGCTAAATTTTTTGTACAGAAACTTTAAAGTTGTCTTTATTAATGTGCCATAAAAATACATATATGGGGCCACCACTTAAAGTTACATACAGCCAAGTCACCGATGGAATGACTGCACACCAGTTGATCATCTTATGTGTAGACAATGAGATAAGTGGTGAGTGAGCACGAGTTCGAATTATAGCTCACGTTTCAAAGACTCAAACATGCAAAATAGCCGCAGGCAGGCTTTAAGTTAGTGCCTTTAAGTTAGTGCTCAGCAAAGATGCAAAAAGTAAAGATTTTGCTCACTTTACGCAATCCACACAATATTCAGCAGCACAGATGAATATGGTGCAAAATCTCCTAAACCTAATTGCCCAGCTCACTTCGCTGTGATTTTTTTCAATCACTAGCTTGTCAACTGACTTTGATCAAGGTAGCTCCCCTCCAATTATCAGCGTCATCGGTTTGACACCATACACAATTCTGACAAACACAGTATATAAATGTCAAAACTGACTGTTACTTCGTACTGATTACTCACTGCCTGCTTGCAATACTTCAATGACACATATTTGCCATACAATTATTCCACAAAAAATGTTTGTTTTGGCCTGTTCTCTTACTCTTAAAAGTAACAGTTTTTATGGATGTTGCATACAAAGAACACATTATAAATAACTTGTTCAAAATAAAAAATGTCTTGGCATGTAACTTAAACACCCAGTTCACAATTCTTATTGCCGTCTGGCATTCATAATTTTTTTTTACTTGGTGGCTGCCTCTTGTATATCAAAAACTGCTATGATGCCAACATTCCAGTTCCAGTAAATGCTCACTTAATGAACCCTTTCAGTTGCAGTGTCCTATACAGAACATTGCACAGGAAGAGGCTTTAATGATATAAACTGCACACAGCAGAAAATAAAGAGTCAAACATGATAGGTCCCTCACGTGTGACATATCATTTGTTGTTGAGTCTATATTTTGTAGTCTCATAAAGAGCTGGTGCTAATAACCTTGAACATAAACACATTTTTATTGGTTGCAATATATAAGTGTGTGTTATAATAATACTAGTACAGTTGCAAACAAAAATTCCTTTAATTGCAACATTAAAAATTATATATTTATCTGTGACTGAAAGGGTTAATATGGTCACCAGTAGCAGCTGTTACAAAGTTCAGTTCTGAAAGAGACACTAGCATGGCTGCAGTGTTCCAAGGGTAGGATTACAGTGTTCTGGGGATCAGGGTTGTACTATCAAAGTGGCCCAATACACAAATGTAGACCTATCACACTGAATTTCTTTTATTCTGACTTAGGCATAAAATTTTGTTTTTACATTATCAGGACTTAATTTTTTATGGTTTCATTTATAATTTTAATGTTTTATGTTCCAATAGGTTAATAGTGTTCAAGTTTAGTTTCACAATCACGCCATCCCAACAACCACAGCGAACTGCACTCTTGGAATCAGCCTAGAGAGTTTCCCACTTCTGAACACTGGCCACAAAGTCCAAACTGCAATCCTCTAACAAATAAAAACAGCAAAAATTTACTATTTCTGAAAGACAAATGCATTAGTATTTCTACTATATGGATTTTATTTCTTTCATTTTGCAGTTTAGTAGTACACAAATATAGCAACCAATTTTTAAAAAAATATTCCAGTTTTATGATGAAAATATTGTTGTGCACGGGCCTTTCCCCCTGCCCCACACAGAGAGAGCAGCCCTTCTTGACATGTCAGGAGATGGATCGCCACATTTGACCAGCACTCCCTGGCAGACCCACTATGCTCACAATGATGTGAGCTGGTGCTACCATCCCTCCCCCCAACCCTCATACTGGAGCGGTCAGTGGCTGTGGTCTGTTGCACAAGTTTTCTATACATGTTCCCTCTCAGTATGAACTGTTATGTGAAGATTGTTCTCTATCCGGCACCGGCCCCTATAGATAGTGCCCCAATACATGGGGGTCGGCAGTCTGTGGTAGCCACCTGGCCAGGGCCGGATTTCCCATTAGGCCGACTAGGCCCGGGCTTAGAGCGGCACTTTCCAAGGGGCGGCATGAGACAAGACATTTCTACCTTAATTCTTCATCACTGATGCTGGAAGACAAATGCATTACTTCGCTTTCATCCCAAAATGTGACACGTAGGCGAGAATGCGATGTGGTGATAATCTTTGCTCACAAGATAAAAAGCCACACATAACACACATTGGATACAGGTTGTTTCCATTTTTAACCTTTACGTTCACGCGGAAAGTCGCTTGATAAGTTATTTGTATTTAATTTCACTAAACTCCTGCTGGCTTCCGCTGCAGTTTTATCGTAATGAAGGTTTCCAGGGGTGGGAGTTTTGTACCTCCCCTGCGCTGTGAGATTTGGCCTCAGTGATGATAAGGACGGTATGATTCAACACCACTCACCTTCACGATAATTTGCCTTAAACTGTTCTTGAGAGCCGATGAGGGTGAAGCGAGGTGAGTATGGAGCAGTGCTGGAATGAAGGAGTGGGGGAAACTGGAGATCCCTGAAAAAACCCGCTGACCAACGACATCATCCGGCACGATTCCCACATGCAAAAATCTGGAGTGACCCGGCCGGGGATTGAACCCAGTTCGCCTTGGTGGGAGGCGAGCAGGCTAACCGCTCCACCACCGAGGCCCCTCACATGTTTAAGCATTGCGAGTTTTGTTGTTTCGTTATAGTGAAGAAATGAATACCCAAAAGCAAAACTTAGTGATACTCAATACAAAAAAATAGAAAATAGTTAAAGAAGAACGGAGTGGTAATCTTGTAAAGCAGATCCTAAGATTAATTTTTTTGGCATGTAACAGTGATATCCAACAAGACAAAGATGTGCAGTGGCTGCGAATTATGTTGCTACCAACAGCATTAGTGCTTCTGTCCAACAGTGTTCCTTTGATAGCGGTGACTCAGTGGCTACCAATGCATGTCTTCAATCATTCCCAGAAAAAATATTTTTTTTTCAAGAACAGCCAATTTTAACATCAAGTATCAGTAATTCAGTGAACAGTGACAATATTCATCTATACATTAATGATGAAGCGACATGTACAAATTCCGTAAGAATAGAATATGCAACTCTCAATAATAAGAAGTCTGTTTTTGAACCCAGTAAAGATCCAGCCCTGTAGCAAATTAATGAGGAGCCACCAGACTATGTGGCTGTCTATGGAATCAAACAAAACTTGGATGCAGACTTCTGTGCTTTAAGTATCTAGATAAAGAAATGTGTTTTTCTAGGCATATTTTTTCTCAGAAACTGCATAATGGGGAGAGAAGATAGGCATTGGTTAGTATACTCACCATCATAGGATGTTTTTATTTTTTGCTACTTGCTTGTTATTTGGTGGGGGAAAATGTATGTTTACTTCAGGGTTCAATAACTGGAGAAATGTTTCTAAAAGGGTATAAAACCACGAGAATTAATATCAGCATAAAAATAGCATAGCAACACTAGAACTGAGAGGAAATACTAAAGCACGGGTTGATAAGAGGCTCATTACACAGTTTGAGCAAGAATGCAACTATTGGAGAAATGTTTTGTATTACATAATTGCAACAGTAAAGTATTTGGCTATTAGTGGGTTGCCATTTCGTAGTATTGATAAACACATCGGCAACAATAAGAATGGCAATTTTCTAGGGTCGCTAGAGTATCGTGCAGTTTGATCCATTTATTACAGAACATCTAAGAAAACCAAGCAACAGAGGCTCAGGACATATATCTTATCTTTCTAAGACCATATATGAAGAAGTGATTACTCTGATGGCTGAATAACTAAGAACTGAAATAGTGAAGGAAGTGAAAAAAAACTATAGGTTATTAATGGTAAAATTTCTAATTGATTTTTGTTGTTTGTGCTGCTAATGAAGTGTTTTGGAGGAAAACAGTATCAGTTCCGTAGTGTAGAGTTGCAAGGATGATAATATGAAAAATTAAAAATTTTTTTTTCTCAATCTGGATTTGAACTTGCATTAAAATATCTTAAGTTTGCTACCATGACCCTGCCATCATAACCACATGACTACCAAGCACATCTCAATGGAGCAGCAGAATTTCTACTACATTAATAATTTCCATGTTTCCTATTACTATTCATATTTTTAATTAAGGCTGATTGTTGTACGTTTTTGTGTTTATTTTTTTAATTTTTAAGTATCTGTTTTATAATTTTGCGTTGCAGTAGAGCGCTCTGCAGAATGTATACACTGGAGTGCCAAAAAAACTGGTATAGGCGTGTGTATGCAAATAACAGAGGTATGGAACCAATCAGAGTAACGCGATGCGGTCGGCAGCGCCTATATAAGACAACAAGCGTCTTGCAAAGTTGCTAGATCGGTTACTGCTGCTAAAATGGCAGGTTATCAAGATTTAATTGAGTTTGAACGTTGTGTTATAGTCGGCGCACGAGAGATGGGCCATAGCATATCCGAGGTAACGATAACATTTAGATGTTCGCGTACGACCATTTCACGAGTGTACCATGAATATCGGGAATCTGGTAAAACATCACATCTTCGACATCGCTGCGGCCGCAAAAAGATCGTGAACGAACGGGACAAACGACGACTGACGAGAATAATTAAACAAGACAGACATGCAATATTAGGCAGGTGTACCAGTTTTTTTGGCTCTTCAGTGTAGAACTAATTGTGAAATATTTCATAAGCATATTTGTGTTTTATTTTCCATTAGTACCATACACATTAATTTACAAATACTTTTAACAACACGTGTGGTCTTTGGCGAATCTATTTAAGATAAAGTCTTGTTGGTAACTGCCGATAGCTAGAAATGTGCTTTACATTTTAACCTTGCACACAGGGCTCAGAAAATCATCGGACTCTCAAACTCATTGCGAAAGAGGGACTCACAAACTTCGTTCACGAATCCAAGCTCGGTTTAAGAGACCCTTAAGAGACAGTCCCCTCTTATACGCGAGGAGTTTGCGAGACCGCAAACAAAATGTTTAAGAATGCCTATAGTTTTTTGGACTGCTACAGAAACTGTATAATTTTTTCGCAGCTTCCACATACCATTGGGTTCTCTTAGCTCAAAACTGCAAAGGTCGAAAACTACAAAGTCTGTCTAAGACTTGTTGGTCTACCCGGAATGACGCATGCTATTCTCTAGAGAGCAATTGGTGTGGAATATTTGAGATACAAAATGATAGCCTTGTTTCAGAAAACTTTTTTTTAGGTGAAAATTAAATACTTAAGAAACTACATTTATGGTAGTCTTTTGTGCTGCAATCCTTCAGAGGTTTAATGCTGTTAGCACCAAACTGCAGTCCGTGAACACAGATTTGGGGCAAGTTGTTAAAATGTGTAGTTTTCTGTCCGACTTTGTAACAAATTTAAGAGGAACAGAAATCTTTGACCACTATGAATGCCTTGCGAAATCCTTGAGTTGAATATAAATTTACAAATTTGACAAGGGAAGGAAAAGTAAAGCACACTCTGAGGCCTCATGAAACTAGGGTTGGAGAAATAACTCTTAAGACAGGGTCAGATAACTTATGTGTTGGTACATATAATGTAATCCTGCTACACTAAGATCAGAACTGCAAGTGCGAAGTGCACATTATAATGAGCTTCGTGGGAGGTGTAGCTTTTTAGAACTTCTCAGCACATATTTATTAAGCTGCATGTAAATTGGCCTCTTACTACAAAAGTGATCTTGAACCATCCATTGTACAAGATTCATTACACCTTAGAGAGCACGTGATGTTACAAATACCTGAAGATGAGGAAAATGTCAACATAACGATATTGTGCAAATTTTTAAACAAAGAAGGTTTTGTTGAAGTCCATCCCAATGTAAGCACAACACTCAGAATGATTCTCAGTGCTCCAGTGACAAACTGTTCGGGCGAATGCTTTTTCTCTACTCTATTGTGTGTGAAAAACCACCAGAGGTCGACCATGGGAGAAGACAGGTTATAAGGCATGGCACTGCTGAACATCAAGGGACAGATGCTGCAGGATCTGAACTTCGAGGATAGCATCAATTCCCTTGCTCAAAGGAAGGTTAGAAAGAAAAGCTTTGGATAAGACGTGAGTTACTTTAGTATCTTGCTACTCTGAATTTTTTATGGAAAGCAAATAAAATTACTGAATGTTGTTCTTACAATAGAATGATGTCGTGTTAGCCTTTCCATTGCAGTAATTTTCACAATGTTTGCAGCAACATTCCGATTTTATATTTTGTAAGTATTGCAGTTCTCTTACTCATAAGCCCCTCTCATCTTTCTCTTCGAAGAGACTCAAAATTCTTGCGAGTACAGCAATGATGTGTAAATAAAATTGACCAGAAGCATTTTCGAGTGGTGCCGACACGAAAACTAACCCGGATGCAGTAATCCAGTTAAAAAAAGTATGTTATCTACTAACTGTTACAAATATGCATATATGTCATATATTTTTATTTATAATATAACAATGCATCTTCCCTGGTATTGAAATATTTTCTGTTGTTAGAACACAGGTTAAATAAAGGTGAGAAGCATTCTTTCGTTTTGACTATTCGTGTTCTTGCATTCTACAGTACTGTAACACAGTTGTAAACACCAAATAATTTTCGGGCTCTAAACTTAAGTATGAATGTTGGTACCATTGGTGTTACAATAAGTTTTAGTTAAAAGTTGAATAAGTTAAATAGTATGGGTAGTGGGTCAGCAGATATAGTGTTCTTTAATACAAAAAATAATGTGATGTTTAAATAATTACCTGAAAGTAAAAGATTTTACTACAAAAAGTTATATCAAGGAGACTGGCTGAAGCCGCCTCATCCTGTCCCTGGTTACATACCTGTTGTAACTCTACCTAAAACAATTTCTTGAACGCTCTCATATAACCTCGCAGAATATAATTATATGATTGTATGTTAATGCTAAAAAATGTGAGCCTATCGCATATGTTTTTCTCATTTTCGTTCTTATCTTGTGTATGTAAAAGATAATGTAAACTCCACATGCAGCATTCCATTGCATGGGAAATTTCTACATATAATATGGGAAGCTTAAACATTAAATACATTAGTTAAGGTGAACAATTTCAAACTCGTGGAGTGGCACTGGTAGTGCTAGTTATAAATAGAAAAATGTTGCATGATGTAATTTTTGAGAACATCAATGCATTTGACAAAAGGAAGCCTATTAGAAAGACCTCCATAAAAGTCAATGCTGTTAATAAATTTTTGTAGTGTATATTACAATTTTATATTTGTTTTTTAAATTATTAAAACCAGTTCTTACAAATAAGTAATAATTATTGTTAAATATATTGCTTTATTAATACTACACTTACACATTGGTTCAAATTAAAATGATACACCTCCTCCATTCTCCTAGGGATTTTAAAATAATAAATAAAGATGAAGTAGGGAAAAGAAAGTAGTGTGGTGGAGGGGCGGCACATTCTTATGGGCCTACAGGCAAATACAATACAAAATCCAACCCTGCACCTGGCAAAGTACAGCGAGTGGTGAACGAAGAAGAGGACTGATGGTGGAGGTGAGAGAGACTGCTGAAGATGTGTGTGTGTGTTCGGTGACGACGAGCAAAGTGCATGAGTGCTGCGGAGAGCGAGTTACCTGACAAGCAGAGTGTGCATATGTATGGAAGAGCTCAGTAACGTTCCAGACAGAAAAGACTAGTGATATCTGGATTGAAATAAGGTGGGACTTGAATGCAAGAGCATTACCAAATTTGTATGTAAATACTGGAATTGTCAGATAGCAAATATATCATTTAAATAGTAATTTTGTATGTTTTAGAAAACCGTTTATAAAGACTATTTTTAAGTTTTTCATTGCGTTAATTTCTGTGAGGAGGTAAGATTATGTAAATAATAGCTGTAAATAGCAAGTGATAGCCATTTTTGTTGAGACAGGAAAATGTGGAGTATTTTCTTTCATGAATTGTAATACCTTCTAATACCAAACTTCACCACATGTGAAATACCAGGAGTATACTTTTATAGAAGATGTTGGGAATGTGAAGTGTTAAAGTAATTTCATTTAATTTGCATCCTTATTCTGTCAGAACTTGCTGCAAAGTATTTTTCAATAATATATCACAAACTACAATAATATAATTCCAAATTAAAATACAATTAATTATTATATAGGTACTAAGCTGCAGCTTTTCCTGTCAGTACTCACCAAACAGGATTCAACAAAAAAATATCACAAATAATGGCAATACAATACAAATTTAAAATACAATTAACTATTACATAAAAACAGAATTGCAAATATGAGAAATAAATAACAATAAAAATACATTTATACATACATAACTATAAACAACATATAATACTGGATAGGAGACTTTCTGAGGGGGAGAAAACAGAGGGCAAAAGTGGGGAAGTCCTTGTCAGAAGAAGGTGAGGTTACGTTAGGAGTTATGCAGGGTAGAGTGCTGGACCCCTTGTTGTTCACCATTATGGCAAGGACAGGGGATAAGATAAGCTCTTCAGAGTATAAGTACCTAGGGGTGGTGATTCAGAGCGATCTTATGTGGGAAAAGCAAGAACAGAGTGTGGTATCAAGAGAAGAAGGGCTTTGGGAATGCTGGGAAGGGTCTTGAAGGAGAAGGTTTGTAAAGTTATGATTAGGCCAATAATGACCAATATGTGGAGGAGGAGGTATGGGAGTTAAAGAAGGTGCAAAGAAGGGTAGTGAGGTAGGTTAAGGATAAATAGGGAAGGCAGGGGTGAGAATGTGAGGATGAAAGGAATTTTAGGCCATCCTTAATGACAAAGAAGTTGGGGTGGAGCTCCCTAAAAGACAGGCGAAGAATGGAGAGGCTAGTCAGGATGTACAGGATGTTGAATGTAGCGGGAGGATGGTGGAAGTTAAATGGATATTTAGCCAAGTAGCTATCTATGCAGGGGGAAAGGTACAAACTGTAAGAAGTTTTCGAGGTTATGGAGGCAGATGGTAAGGGGAAGGCAGTCCATGTTGGTGAGAACTGTGAGGTAGTGGAATGTGTTGTGGGAGGAGTTGGTGATGGTGAAGGGTGTTGGATGATTTAGGAAGGGATTGGAGAGTAAAAAGGGTTAAGGGAAGGGCATGCTTGCCACCAGGCGACAGCCCAATTGCAAGTTGGAAATTATTATCATCATCATCATCGGGGCTCTGTTGTAAGGGCAACAGTGGTCACCCATGCTGGCATGGCATAATCTGTTCCCCACAATTGGGCAGTTGAGGCTTAGTAGAGTCATGTCGCAAGATGTCTGTTATAACCAGTTAACAGAATCCTGAGTTGTTTCCAATAAAATTAAAACAGTAAGCATATTGACTGTGCACATATAATTATTAATATTATTATTATTAATATAAATACTTATAATGAATATACAACATAAAACAGAATATTTTGAAAGATTATACAGGGAAAAATTTAATTTAATGAACATGGAGCAGTTGTTAGGATTTAGTCTTTGAGGTGTCTTTTAAATATATTGTGTGATTTTGATTCAAGAAACTTGGAAAGCATTAAAAAAGGTGTTGGATCGTAATCTAGCCGCTGTTGGCTAAGCTTTTTTATTGTATATAATTAGGATTGTTGTGTGTAACTGCAATGACAATGTTGTACGTAAACATGATTGCACAAACTAGATTTCAGTTAAATATCTGTTCTTATTTCTACCATCTCAAAAGGTTATTGGTCCAGGATGTTCGGTACAACGTTTTGTTCCAACAAAACAGTGAATTGTCGTATATGCTGGGAATTTACATGTGTGCAAGTTGTTACAGAATGCGAGGTTAGCTACCATGCTTCATATCATAGTTTTGTGCCATTACCGAAATAAAATTTGCTCTTGTGTCAACTGAGAAAGTCAGTTGGAAATATTGACAGTATATTTTTAGGCAGTAATTTTTATTTTTGTTCAATGTGATGAGCAAGCATAGTTCATGAAGTCATGTCATCAACATGTAGACCATCAATAAAGTGAAAGGCATTATAATGATTAGAAATTTACCATTACAATGTTATTGATGAGGGAGAAACTGCAGCATTATGCAACTGGTGAAGCATATACAAAGGAACAGACTCCGGACTCATAAAGATATGGAAGCACAGTCCTTAATTTGTTTACATGTTGAACCACACTTGTTTCCAAATTGTGAGAAGTGCAGAAAAAGCAAAGGATGCATGGAATGAACTGTTGAAAGTGTTTGAAGACAAGGGTTTGGAGTGACGCATTGCATTAATAGACCACCTACTTGCCCAGAAGTTAGACAACCACAGCAGCATGCAGGACTATATCACAGCTATTAGGAGTACTGCAAGACACAGCTAAGGGGCTGGACGATGAGTTAATTGCAGTTGTGATGCTTCGAGGGCTTCCAGAAGAATTTAGGCCATTGAGGATGGCTTTGGAAAACTCCAGTGTTGGTGTTAAATCAGAGTTGGTGCGCATGAAGGCCCTGCAAGAAGACCTCAGAAGAAGTAATTCTGGAGGAAGTGGTGAAGCTGCTTTTGTGTCCAGGAAGAAAGAAAGTGTTCTGAAAGGTGCAAAAAGCAGAGTTCGATGTTACGGGTGCAACAGACTTGGGCATATAAAACTATATTGCCCAAACAAAGCAAATTTTGCAAGAGATGATGCAAATGATAGTACATCATCATCATGGCCAGAGGTGCAGACTCTTCTCACAGTATTAGGGGTGAGTACAACTGAAAATGCCCGGTATGTAGACTCTGGAGCAACAGCACACATGACCAAATGCAAATTGTGGTTGAATAATTTTAAACAAAGAGATAATATGGAAATTTCAGTATCGAATAGTCAAAAAGTAAGTGTAATTGGAATTGGTTATGCAGCTATAAATGTAAAGAATACGAAGAGGATTGTTCAAGTAACTATGCATTTCCCAGACTTGTCAACTAATTTACTGTGTATAAAAAATGGCAGAAAAGGGATTGGTAATTGTTTTTTCTCACAAAGACTGTGAAGTATATCACACAAATAATTGTAAGATTCGAGGAAATGTAATTAAGGGCTTTAATTGTACAAAGACTCTACAGACTAGACGATAGACGAGTCAATTCCACTAGCTGCGCCGGTAGTTACAATGCCAAAAATGCATGAATATGTAAAGGAAGATGAATACAAGTGTGATAATGCAGTATAAATAGCATTTAACACACACAATATTTGGCATCATAGACTAGGTTATCTCAACAGGAAGGGCATGCAAAACTTGAAACATGGTCTAGTTAATGGTGTCACATTTCCAAGTGTCGGAGATGAGCCATGTGTACTTGTATTGAAGGGAAACCACGCAGGAAACCATTTTGTGAGAAATTAAATAGGAGCACTTCTGAAAAACTTGAATTAGTTCACAGTGACCTTTGTGGGCCAACGAGTAAATATTCTTGGGGTGGAGCTAGGTATATGCACATATTTGTCAATAACTTTTCAAGAAAAATATTTCTGTATTTTTTGAAAAATGAGAGTGAAGTCAAGGATATATTAGTTGAGTTTAGGATATGTGTGAAGAAAGAAACTGTACTTAAAATCAAAGCTTTAAGGTCTGATAACGGAAAGGAGTATGTGAACAGTAACCTAGCTCAATATTTGAAAGACAATGGGATAAACATCAGACATCTCTTCCATATACCCCAGAACAAAATGTCGTTGCTGAGCGGACAAACAGATCCATCTGTGAAAAAACTCGAAGCATAATACAAGATGCCCAGTGCCCAGAGCAGTTATGGGCAGAAATCTGTAATACAGCAGTTTACCTCAAAAACCATTCAACCCATGCTTCAGTAACTGGTGCCACTCCAGAGGAGATATGGACAGGCAAGAAATTAGACCTTAGTCATCTTCGTGTGTTTGGCTGTAGAGCATACATGCATGTGCCTAAGGAAAATGATCGGGACTTCAAGAGCAACAAATTAAATTTTGTTTGTTACTGTGAATCTTTGAAAGCTTATCATCTCTAGATCCTGGAAAGCCATCAAAGCTAATAAGAGCAAGAGATGTTGAATTCTTGGAAGACTCCAGTTACTATGGCAGTAGGAACAAGCCAACTGATCATCAGGGTGAAATAAATGTACCTGAATTTCCTTTGCCTACAATTAATAAAAGCAGACCTAGTGTGGAGGATGAGAAATGTAGTGAACACAAAAACAGACTGGACTTATATGACATGGGTAGTGATTTTTTGGGCTGGGACAGTCTGGAAAATCTTTACAAGTCACAGAAAAAATACACAGACTCATCCAACCCACATAGATTATGACAACAATCCGAGCAGCCAGTGGAACCGAGATATCCTACTAGGGACAGACGGAAGAAGCATTTTCCTGACCATGTTCTATTTCATACAATGTTGAATACAGCAAAAAATACAGAAGCTCTTTAACTATAGAAGAAGCAATGGAAGGGGAGTTTAAAGAACAGTGGCAAGCAGCAATGAATGATGAATTCAAAACTTTACAACAGAATAATGCCTGGGAATTAGTAGACAGACCTGAAGATCAAAAAGTGATTGGATGCAAGTGGGTGATCAAAGTTAAAGAGGAGCCTGATGGAAAAACAAATAGGTTCAAAGCACACCTTGTAGCTTTATGGTCAGCAANAACTTTACAACAGAATAATGCCTGGGAATTAGTAGACAGACCTGAAGATCAAAAAGTGATTGGATGCAAGTGGGTGATCAAAGTTAAAGAGGAGCCTGATGGAAAAACAAATAGGTTCAAAGCACACCTTGTAGCTTTATGGTGTAGATTACAAGGAGACATTTGTACCTGTGGTTAGGTATGCCACAATTAGAATGTTGTTAGGGTTAGTTGCAGAGCTAAATCTCAATGTTGTTCATCTTGATGTGTCTACAGCCTTTCTAAATAGTTAATTTCAAGAGAAAGTATACATGTCCCAACCTGAATGTTTTCTCTCTCAAGAACATACAGAGAAAGTTTGTCTTCTGAAAAAGGCAGTGTATGGACTCAAACAAGCAGTCAAAGCATGGAACAGGAAAATCCATGAAGTGTTAGTTAATTTGGGTCTGAAACAAAGTCAGCCATGCATATACTTTAGGGTGACTGCCGGTAGTTGTTTAGTTGTTGCTTTGTATGTAGATGACTTTCTTGTGTTCTCATTAGATAAGACTTGAAAATAGAGCTAATGTCTACATTTAAGTTGAAAGATCTGGGTGAAGTGAAGTACTGCTTAGGAATTAACATTATTAGAGATAGATAAAGAACATTTTAGACAGGTTTGGTATGAGCAACTGTAACCCAGCAGGAACTCTTATGGAAACTGCCCTGAAGCTAATGAAAAATGATGTTGACACACAAGACCTGAGGGTGCAATTTCAAAACCTTGTAGCTGCTTCGATGTATCTGGCAGTCTGTACAAGGCCAGACATTTCCCACTCAATCAGTGTCCTCAGTCAGTTCAATCATGACCATACTGAAGAGCATTGGAAATGTGCAAAAAGGACACTCAGATACTTGAAAGGAACAAGCAACTATTGTTTAAAATATTCCAAAAGTACAGAAAAATTGACAGGCTTTGTGAATGCTGACTTGGCTGGAGATGCTAATGAAAGAATATCATATACAGGTTTTCTTTTCAAACTGTTGCATGCAGCTGTGTCATGGGAGAGCAGAAAACAACTGTCTCTAGCACTCTCCGGCACCGAATCAGAGTACATGGCCCTGTCCGACGCTACGAAAGAAGCCATCCATCTACTTGCAAAACATGATGGGAGAACTCCTTAGAGAAGTACAAAGTGTGAAACTGTTTTAATGACAATCAAACTGCGCACAAACTTTGCATGAATTCTGTGTATCACAGTTGTACAAAGCAATTGATGTGAGGCAACATTTCATCAGGGAAGCAGCAGACAGCAGAAAAATAGAAATAGTGTATTTGCCAAGCAGTGAAATGATAGCAGATGTGTTGACCAAATAACTCCATAAACCACAGCAAAAATATTGTGTACAAGGAATGGGTCTTGGACCAAATAAATAGTTTTCTTTTATGAACCTGTTATTGCTACAGATTATGGGGAGGTGTTGCACTGTAATCTAGCAGCAGCTGGCTAAACTTTTCTGTTGTGTATATCTATGATTGTCGTAACTGTAATGGCAATGTTGTATGTAAACATGACTGCAAAAACAAGATTTCAGTTAAATATATGTTCTTATTTCTACCATCTCAACAAAAGTTAGGCCATTTACCAACTTCAGCCCCATGTAATATGGATTGATTTTTGTAGTGTGTGGAGGGATGTGGTTTTGATTTTTTGATCTGGTAAATTTGTTATGAACCTCACAAATTTTTTCATATTGAATTTTTTTATGGCAAATATAATAGTGTAGCAAATATATATACCAGGAATGGTTAGCAACTTTTGGTTCTGGCATTCAGATCTGCATGAATCAGTCTTGTACAAGCTGAATATAATTGCAAGAATTATTTTTATGAACTTTTAATATCATTAGCCAATTAAGGGGATTTCCCCAAAAAATAACACCATATCTAAAAACTGAATATATGTTAGCACAGCACATGGCCATTAACAGTTATCCATACGTATGGCATGATTAACACTATCAAATGCTTTAGACAGGTCTGCAAGTAGGCAGTAATTTATTGTCTAGATGCTTGTAAACACTACTGATCAATGTGTAGAGAGCTTGCTCTGTTGATTTATTATTGTTATTATTTTATTCATACAAAGGATTCAAATGTGGAATACCAATGGATATAGGACTAGTCCATTACCGTACGCAAAATTCACTTTGATAAAACTATATATAATACATGTACAAACAATATCAATACACACAATATCAACACATACCTATCACATTAGTACAAAAAGCATTAATATCAATAATATTAAAACCTACCTACAATATTAATAAATACAATATAAATATAAATGGATAATTACCTGGTATTAAAAAATTTGTCGACTTCTTTTATATTATAAAAACACTGTCCATCAATGTGTTTATTAAATACATTTTTTTTAAAATTTTTGGTAACTTAAAACATAGGCCTGCATAAATTTATCTTTTTTTTTTTTAGAAAAAGATGTGGTAAGATGACTTATTCTCAACATATTTAATAATTTATAGTTCAATAGTTATGAAAATTTGCCTTTGCCTATGGCGAACCCATACTGGCTAATAAAGATAATATTATAGGAATTAAAAAATTATGCATAGTTTGTTTATAAAACTTTTAGTATCTTTGAAAAGTTTGAAAATATAGCAATTGGTTTGTAGTTATTTAGTTATTGATACAAGTTGTACCACCATTTTTGTGTAGGGGAATAACTTTTACAGTTTTTAGCCAGTTTGGAAATATAACACATGCTCAAGGCATTTATTGATGGGTTTATCAATAAAATTCACACATGCATTAATTAAGATACGGACTTCACCCAAACCAACATATTTCTTGTTTTTCATTTCAATTATCTTGCTCACTTGATGCAAGATACATAGAACTCATGTTGGCAGATATATTGTTATTTATGTTATAATAATATCCAATACAAGTATTAACTGCATCATTGTTTACTTAAGTAGTTGCAATTTGGGTAAAATGTTTATTGAATAGATTAGCAACTTGAGAGCTTTCTGTTATTCTATTATTGTAAACAATACTGTTTGGTTTTCTTGCTTATCAGAGCATTTGATTTCTTTATTTATGATATTCCACATAGTGTTATTTTTAATAGAGGCAGACATTAACTTTTTATCAATGTAGGATTTTTTAGCATTTACAATCAGCTCTTTGAAATCTTTAGATTCTTAAAGAAATTATTGGTTTTTGTTGCAGTTTAATTTTTACCTGTATTTTTTTGTCAAACCTCGCTGAGAGCTCCCCTTTTATCCATGGAAAAGTTTTATTATTTACCTATGCTAAACAATTTTTGGGGAAATACTGATTAAAGCAAAGCATGGCAGTAGGAGTGGAGTGGAGTGATTTGGGCAGCTCTTAAAATCGAGGTCTTGAAAACCTATGAAGGGTGAAACAAGGTGAGTATGGAGCAGCGCCGTAATTAAATGGTGGGAGAAACCGTAGATCCCAGAGAAAAACCGCTGACCAGTGACATGATTCCCATATGTGAAAATCAGTGAGTGACCCCGCTGGAAACCGAACCTGGTTCACCTAGGTGAGAATGCAAGTAATCTAATCACTACACCAGCACGGCCCCCATGGCAGTAGGTATTTATGAATGAGTTGTATGCTGTGTTAGAATCAGTTACAGTGCCGCTTCCTGTGATTCTAATGCAATCTAACCACAAAAACTTTCCAACTGTTCTTTCTTGAAGAACCTCCATAAATGTGTAGTGGTATTACCATTCAGATTGGGTTTAATGCTAATGATATTAATTACAATCTGCTCAGCTTGGTGACCAGATATTGCAGTTTCTATTAGGTTGTTCGTTCTGTGGTACATTTATTGATATGTAATTTTTTTGGATATAAGTTTAGAAATCATTTTCTTTCAGAAAATTGTGTCCGGTATACACACTTTAAACCTGTGAGTGCTCTTGTGTTCCTCTGATGTTCTGATTGTCACAAAAATATATATATGTAGATACAACTTCTTTGGTTCACAATTATACATTATTTATTTATCATCTCCAGTGAAAATGATAGTACATTTTAATTTGTTCTCTGTATAGCAAGAAGTTGCTGCACCAAAATAGCTAGGTGGGTGTATTGACTGTCTCATTTTATAACAACACACATTTAAAGTGTTGGAAAATGTTAATCTACAAATTAAAAGAAAGTGGGAAATATTGAGTCAAGCATCTGGGTTAGCATTGGGTAGGGTCGGGATAACATATTGAATAATTATATTTGACAGTGAACATGTCTTGAATTTTGAGTTACAATTTATGTTACAATTTATGCTTGACCTTGTTTTTTTTTTTTTCAAGTATAGGCTGTTTACGGTAAAGTGAGCACTTTTGAGGTACTAGTTAGTTACTTTTTCCTTTTAAATTTTTATCCTTTAGGGCTAACCACTTTTTAAAAATAAATATTACCATGTAAGTAATAAACACAGTGTGTATATTCCACCGCACTCGGAAGTTAACGTCTAAGGCTAAAATAAAATATATTTATTGACTATTATTCCAAATGAGAGGACTTTCAAAGGTGCTCGCTTTACTGTAAATAACTTATATTTATTATATCATGGTGCAAACTGTGGCTGAATTGACTATGAACAGTAATTATTTTCAGCCACAATGGTCCTTCAGGACCGGTACCAGACGTAAGTAATAAAATAAGATCCAGTGTAGTGTTCAGAAGAATTTACAACTAGCCACATGATTGGAAAGAAGTTGTATTTGCCTTTATTTGTAAATTGACAAATATTTTGTTATCTTATTGTACCAACGCAATGCATGACTGACTGGGTTTAATGAGCCATTTTCTCTGCATACCATTGTTGACATTTGTACAGTTTTCAGTCACGAGATGAGTACTTCAGTGTTTTTCTTCACGATGTTGAAAATGGTAATGGGTGTCCTAAATTTTTTTTATTAAGAGTTTGTAACTGTTACGATTTTTTACAGGCTGTCAATATTCAGATAAGTGAATTCATACAAAATTTGCACCACTTTGCTTCCTTGGGTGCAAGAGAGAGCGAGCATGAAGGGCACGCAGATTTATTTGTTTCATACGTATACGGTAACATTGTATGAAGCAGAGAAATCTGTGTGCCCTACACGTTTGCTAACACTCGCACCCCAGTAATCAGAGCGCAGGGCTGACTTAGGTGCGAACTATGCCACTGCACAGGACAATAACAAGTTACAATAAATAAATAAATAAATAAGCTTCGGGGAAAAACAAAAATTGAAATAAAAACTATCAGTTTAAAAAAAAAACACTGTTCTACCTGAAATAACAAACATATGATTAATTAACTTTTTTTGTCCTTTTTCTTGAATCACTGTAACATATCAACATCTAAGAGAGAAAATAATAATGAATGACACGTAACACCCAGTCAGTTCGACTGCTCTGACAAAAGTAGCAAATAGTTTCTAAACTGAGTACTAGTGGGCTCTGAACACCACGAGAAATGGAGGGTGCCAACAAACATGCCTCTTCATTGTGCTTATATGTCAAGGCAAATGAATCTGTGGATGTTCAGGTGAAATTTATTTTAAGTAACAGCGACAAAAAGTCTACTGGGTTGTGTTTAGGGTGCTTGTAAGCTGGGTTCCTCTCTCTCATGATGACTGTGTATTCAATTTTTTTCTGTTGTTTGTAGGTATATGCATTATCTTAAGGAATAAATGTTCTGGGAATACAAATTTTTGCCAGGATAAATTAAAACCAATCAGCAAGCCTATCCACTTTTTTACTTTTTTGTTTTTATTACAATAAGCATTTAATTAATAAAATTATTAACATGGTATAAAAAGCTTTTTTAGAGCTTACCTGCTCTATTTCCTTTGAGAGGTAGGAGAAATTAACAATACATGCGTATTTACATCTGTGAATGCAATAATGTCTCACTGTTAAAGATCTAATTTGCACAGTAAACCCCAGCAATGGAAACGTTTCAAGTCTGTTCAAAGCCTTGCATGTAGGGGCGATGGTATGCTAGATACGTAGGTTAGTACCACTCTTATTGCTCCTTCGCGTGTGTGTCAAACATCCAAAACACCTTCTGGCACATGTATCCCACATTTTGAAAGTGATTTGGTTAATTTCATTTCATGACTTTAGAAATTTTGAGGCACAGATTACAGAGAACTTAGCTGTAGACAAACTGTTGGCACTGCTTTAAGTCAGCCGTACACTTAACAATTTTATTTGCGAGGTTGTATGTGCGGAGTGTTGTGCTTGCACCGGGATATGCTCGTATATGTTTACATAAAACAAATGACTACTTGGATGCAGTGCTACAGGCTCGAAAGCTATTTTCCACCGACAGAAATGTGCTATTTCCCCTGCAAGTTTCACTTCTTATTTATTTCCTAAGCCAATGAGAGCAAGTGGTATTATCACACGACTATCCTTACATGGGTGTTTAGCAAATATTTTATTGGTTTTTTTTTTTAGAATTTGATGCATAAAAAATAAATGGCAAGAAATTAAGAAATATTGCACATTTAACTGTGTGTAGGAACAAAACATGTCATGTGAAATTTACCTTTCTCTATTTTTCTGTTGTCAAAATAATAAACACTAGTTTTTTGATAAATTTCACTGACAAAAAATATATAGGAATATTGTGAAAGCCAATACCTGTATTTTAATCTCATATCTAAAAGACAAATAACTGTTTTGTGAATAAGCTTCTCTTTAAAATAAACTTACATAAAAATGTTTTATGGTTAAAAAACAATGTTAATAAACAATGTTAACAGATCAGCTGTTGTGTTTTGTGACTGTGGCTAAGACGACAGTGTGGTGGTTACTTTATCATAAAAAGACTGTATGTTCGTTCCCAATCAAGTTTGGTGCTATTATTTAAACTCACAATCTGTTTTCAGTTGTTCTAATGGCTTCAAAGAATTAATGCTGCTGGAATAACTAATACAAATCTAATTAATTAACGAATAAATTCATCCAAAATGTAAAACACTTTTTAAATGAACGCTTGTTTAAAGATACAAAAAAATAATCTTGAGANACTACTTGGATGCAGTGCTACAGGCTCGAAAGCTATTTTCCACCGACAGAAATGTGCTATTTCCCCTGCAAGTTTCCTTCTTATTTATTTCCTAAGCCAATGAGAGCAAGTGGTATTATCACACGACTATCCTTACATGGGTGTTTAGCAAATATTTTATTGGTTTTTTTTCTAGAATTTGATGCATAAAAAATAAATGGCAAGAAATGAAGAAATATTGCACATTTAACTGTGTGTAGGAACAAAACATGTCATGTGAAATTTACCTTTCTCTATTTTTCTGTTGTCAAAATAATAAACACTAGTTTTTTGATAAATTTCACTGACAAAAAATATATAGGAATATTGTGAAAGCCAATACCTGTATTTTAATCTCATATCTAAAAGACAAATAACTGTTTTGTGAATAAGCTTCTCTTTAAAATAAACTTACATAAAAATGTTTTATGGTTAAAAAACAATGTTAATAAACAATGTTAACAGATCAGCTGTTGTTTTTTGTGACTGTGGCTAAGACGACAGTGTGGTGGTTACTTTATCTTAAAAAGACTGTATGTTCGTTCCCAATCAAGTTTGGTGCTATTATTTAAACTCACAATCTGTTTTCAGTTGTTCTAATGGCTTCAAAGAATTAATGCTGCTGGAATAACTAATACAAATCTAATTAATTAATGAATAAATTCATCCAAAATGTAAAACACTTTTTAAATGAACGCTTGTTTAAAGATACAAAAAAATAATCTTGAGANCGAATAAATTCATCCAAAATGTAAAACACTTTTTAAATGAACGCTTGTTTAAAGATACAAAAAAATAATCTTGAGAAACTCTACATTTAATAGATGGAAAAATAAAATTTGAAGACCAGTTTTGACTGAAAGCTGATGTAGAATGGATATAAAAAATAAAGCTTGATTATGTAGCTATTTCGCAGAAATTTAATGCAGAGAATGTGTGTTTTACATACAGAAAAGAACAGATTAAGCAGTGGGCTAGCAAGGTAGACACTCGCACAGGGCAGCACTTCAGTTAGCAGAGTGGTTCAGATATTGCATGAATTCACTTTTGTGGAGCCACTTGCAGCATATTTAACCTTTTTCGTGCACTCTGTAATTACTTGTTGTGGTGCTTTTCCCATTTTTTTTAATAACTGTACCCCTTAATTTTCTTGATCTTTATAGCCCTCCCCACTAACAGAATTTATAGTATGAATTGTGAATAGAATAATGTGCCTGGGCAATTATTATTCAGCATGATTACTACTGCTGATTTATACCATTTTCTAGAATATATAGGAATTTTCGGAAAAGCTCCCATTCTTCATAATTATCTCAAACTAGTACGGTTTGTGTTCAGTCCCTGCTTGATATTTTGTCATTCTAAGTTATGTTGTGTGTAGGATGTACTTTGACTTTAAAAATTTTCATTATATCTAATTTTTTTTTTTTTTTTACATATTCACCCCACAATTTTAGAGTTCGATATTCCTTCCCCAGTACTGCATTTTTTATAACATTAACTAGGCCTATGTAAAAATACATTAAGCAGTAATGATTCAACTTCTGTAGACCCCAAAAATACCATTTTAATTCCCCTCTCACCATTTGTCAAAATCGTTACTGAAATCAATTACCTGCCTTTGCAAAATACTTTCAAACTCAAATATTATCACAGCACATTTCAATATTGTTTCACTTTTTATAAAATTGTTATACGAATGCCAATACAGGTGGCAGATGTCGCTGTGCCGACAGCATTGCAATAACCCCCAGACACAATGTATCCAGATACATTTCACTAAGTAAAAACATGAAAATGCAATTCCTTCTCCATAAGTATAAAGAAACTATTTACATGCATACTTGTAACAATAATCAATAGTTTCAATTTTTTATTTTTTATACTTGCTAGTGCAATATACAACTGATAATGGGAGGTGAAGCAGCCCCTGCCCTCCCACTGCAACAAAATAAAGTATTACAACTAAACTTAATGCTATGATTACTTTTTACGCAAAGTTAGGTTCAAGGATTCACAATTTTACAATATGTACTGTATGAATTAAGAAAAAAANTCGAATAAACTGTATGAATTAAGAAAAAAAAATTGAAGCGTAAAAACAATTTGTTGAAGGCGTTCCTAACCTAACTTGCTACTTGAACTATACCAGAATACCTGCGAGGAAGAATAGCCACACGACCACTGCTTATGAATTTAATTTTAATTTATACAATGCTTGTAGGTGTGCAATACATGAGCACACATCAAAAACGTACTTCACGCAGGCTACTCAAACGCAGCTGATTGAAATGAATCTTCTCATATCTCAACACACATCAAAAGTTTTAAAGAAAACTGCATTTAAAGCTTCACATTGCTAAACTACATAATAATAAAAAGTTCCCCTCCGGAAATGTACATTAAAAAATCATGTACCACAAACCGAACCATTTAGATTTATGAACCTCGTAATTTAATGTTAACACGTAAACACTCAAAATTTCAAAATAAATTAAATTTTCATTAATTATCATTTAATAACTTCCATGAAGTCAATTAAATACAAGCACTCAATTTTAACAAAACAATTACATATTTCCTATTTAAAGATGTTTTGAGTTCTTGATTTTCAATTGAACCCTCGTATTCCGATTTTCTCTTCATTCTCACCACGTACACTCATTTTTTAATACAAAAGTAATTTGTGTGTTTAAAAAAATTGCAATAACAGCGAATGGTAATATGCTACATTCATTTACACAATAACATATGTATTCATTTTCCGCCATTATTTTCTTTAGTGGCACACAGAATCATGGGTAAGAACACTGTATCAGTGACGTCACATAATTAGAGTAAATACAAAGTAGACTGATGTGTTAGTGGCGTGCTGTGTTGTTAGCTCAGTGATTTCTTTCAATTTTAAGATGGATAATAACAAGATACAGGTATGTAAATTGTAGTACGGTATTTTTAATAATCAGGTATTGTATTGGTGAATAGTTTGTTCATACCAAATTATTTAAAACGATGAATAAGGTAAAATTTATTGGCAATGCTAAAGTAGTGAATATACGAAATAGTACGTTCCAAAAATATGTGCTTACTGATTGCCAGATTATTTTGTAATTTTTTGTAATTTAATTGCAGTTAATTGGAGCTCCGTGTGGTCATCATGGACAATATACATTTTACAAAGCGTTTAAATATCGTAAAAACGGGAAATTAAAAATTTTGGCTTTGAGTGACTTTTTCTTTGTAAAATTGTGGAGTGATTCCGATTTGATAAGTATTGGTGAACTCCAACTATTATGGATTGATAAAAATAGCGATCAAGTGCTTGCAAGTTTGCGTTTATATTTCCTGCCGGAAAATACGCCTGAGGGAAGAAACGACGACCACGGAGAGGTGAGCTTTTAAATATCATTTATATATCTATGTAAATGAAATTAATGTGTTTAGAAATTTTAATATGTTTGTGTGTGTTTTACTGTGAGTGCACTCGTTGCCTATTCCTTAATTATTTTGGTATGACGTTGAGATATGAAGGGTTTAAATACATCTTAAGTGCTTTAATGCATTATTGATTTTTTCCACTTGGTATGTTTTATTGTTACAGCTATAATTTGCGCATTGTTTTTTTTAGTTGTGCTACTGCAGTTTGCTATATGGAAATATATTATTGTGGAACTCGACACTACTTTTAATCCACTGAGGATAAAGCAAATTATTTTTTAAGTGTAAAAGAAAAGTTGTTTATGACAGCTTCAATATAAATCCATAAATACTACTAAAAGCGTAATTGTTTAATTACAATCACACATCGCCTTTTAAATATGTTGCAGAATTGTTTGCAAATTAATATACGTACAATTAGGTTTGGGGACAGACTTTTCAGCCTGGCGTAACATTTTTTGCAACTAATCGTATGTTAAAGACAATGGCAGTATTTTCCTGTTTTTTCAACGGGAGTTGTTTGCTTGGACGAGGCGTTGACTAATTTTTATTGTCCGCCCTTGTACCCAGCCGTTCCTATTGGAAGAAAATGCCGCTTTACGTGAGAGTTTTTTTATCTGCCCCTCCTTTTCCCTCTCTTGTTCGACTAAATACAGCGGAATATCGCCTGAAGCTTTGCGAGCATGATTCATTTTCAGTGTTGATAAAATAGATAAATATACACGTACCTATTATATGTATTTCTGTGAAACATGGCAAAGTCTAATATATTTCATCTATAGGATTTTATAAATTGGACGAATTGTAAGCGTGAATTGTTCTTTTATTACTTCCTATTAGAGTGGGATGCATTTAGTGCATCTTTACACTGAAGTGCCTCCGATTATACTTCTAAATTTTTAATAAAGTGTATTTAAAACGAAATCACGAAAGAAAGAAAAGCGTTATGAAACATTGCTATTTACTTAAAACGTTTAGCGTAGTATGACTTAGTGTTTTTTTTTCTTTAAGAAATACTCCATAATTCGCGTGTTAAAGATAATGCCGGGCAAAAAAATTGAAATAGCTATGTTGATGTTCTAGAAGTACTATCATGCGAGATTTGTATCGTAACATAAATATTGTTTTTCTCTTCTACAGTCACGACTTTGCACGCTTTCTCTGGCTTTTCTTTTATTACGAGTACGTATGGTTTAGTACCTGTATAGGTTAGTGTATTTTAATGTATATTTTCAACCTTAGGTGATATTTCATACCTAAGTTTATAAGAGGACAGCTTTGTGTGGAGCTGTACTGAAGTCGTTGAAGCGGTGTTTACCTGCTTGCCTCGGAGATGGGGCTAGTTATTCGTGCAGCCTGACGCTGGCATGGGACCTGTTTGTGCAGTGTTGCCAAGTTTTTATAGTTAAAAGCCGTGCTGCCCGTGTGTCAAATTGCACTGTTCGGAGTGGGGAATGGTTACCGTTACTGTACGAATCAATTACAAATACAGTTGATATAGTATTAATTGCTGTAAGCTCCAACAAAAAAATTAACGGGTGAAATGCAGTTTGTAATTTTTTTAATTATGTTATTGAATTATTAATTTACTCAAAAAATAGTTTTCAATATATTTTGATATACGATGCAGTTGTGAAAACTGTTTAACCAGGATATATTTTTGGTGGTTGGATAGTTTATAATCATTCAGTGAAATTGTTACGTGCCTGAAGGCCTTGGCCGGAACGGTGTTTGAAATAGAAAGCTATCATATCTCCGTGGAATTTTCCTTTCGTTAACACATTTTAAGAAATATTACTTTTATGTAAAATGAAAATGTGATACTTTTCGTTTCGTAAGACGTTGTTTATTGAACCAATAACTACACATGAGGTATTTATTTTTGCGTTTATGAAATAAATATATACAAAAAAGTTAAGTAATCATTAGGTGTGTGGTAGCTTTACTTTAAGTTCGTATTCGTTTGGTTTTTGAACTTCTTTCTTTTTAAGTTCCTGCTGTGTGCCGGACGGACGCGGGGCCGCTGTGGCTGAGCGATTAGCCTGCTCGCCTCCTACCAAGGCGAACTAGGTTCAACCCCGGCCGGGTCACTCCCGGATTTTCGCATGTGGTAATCTTGCCGGACAATGCCGCTTATCGGCTGTTAAGAGCCGCCCAAATCTCTTCAACCCACTCACCTGGACGGACGATTATTTAATGGTTGTCCGCGGGGGACGGGAAGGGGGCTAACCTTCGTGGGATTCTGACCTCATGTCCGAAGTCAAATGGGCGGCTAGTTCGTAAATTATGCATTTCATGAAACATTTTCACTAGGTACGGATAATAGTTTGTGACAACTGACGGTAGCTCGTTACGAAAAATGCTGTGAATTTTTATAAGTTACGTGTAAAATAACATTAAAATCACAAGATAGTTACTCAGTTAAACATTTTTACAGCCTTCAGAGATACGAAAATGTTCGCATTGAACGTCTGTATGTACCCTATGGTTAAAACAATCGGCTCTTGTTGGCATTGGGTTTGGGTTGATTATGCGTTGTAGGTGACTAGCGTAAATATCAGAAGATGGAGAGATGATGATTCAGTCGTTAATGTATTTTGAAATGAAGACTTGATATGTATTAATACAGTTTTAAATCGCAGGTAAGAGTAGAACGCGCTTGCCCACATGCCAATTCCGGTAGGATTAACCGTAAACATTTCTTATGGCTGTATTTCAACATTTTAACCACGTCCGCGTAGGTGTGATTTTTTTGTTATTTTATGGAATGCCAAATTATTAACTGTCAACTGTATCTGAACTTGAACATGGCCTGCATTTGTATATGGTGCAAGTAGGACTGTGCGATATGGTAATATATCAATAACGAAGCAATATGTACATGGTTGCCACTCATCTGGAAAACAGGGAATTTGAAAACTGTTAGGGAAATGTCAGGAAATTTCGAACAAGTTAGCTAAATGTTAAGGAATTCTGTGATACACATGCTATATTTATTTGGCAGTTATATCATCAGTCGTGCACCGCTACCAGAATCGTATAAAATTGTTTTAATGATTGTGGACAACATGCTTCGGCATTTTTTAAATGCAATTTATGTATGGAGCAATTATGTAAGATCAGATAAGTATTTTGGTGTAAAAGTTTGTTATAATGCAAAGGCATCAATCCTTACAGAAAAATAAAATGTTAACAAAAGTCAGGGGAAAATGATTTTTATTTGGAAATCATGAAAATGTCAGGGAATTTTCCAATGGAATAAAAGGGGCAACCCTGATGTCGCATATCGATATATTAGCGATACTCCTGTGTTCCGGTATAAAAAAAATCTGTATTGATATTTTCGCATATTTAAATGTAATTATATAGCGGCACATTTAATATTAGTACTATTGTAATTTAGCAAAAAAATATATAAATTACAGATATTTGGTTTTGTGTGTTTGAAATGTCAGGGTGAAATATATTTTCAATGTCAATAGGTATGACCGATATTTGCAATGTCAACATTTGTGATATAGCCTAATACTTGATTCTGGCGGCCTTGTATACGTTTTGCGTTACACGCAATGAATTTTGCCACTTCGTATTTGCTGGAGTGACTGTAACCCTTTGCCTAGCCAGACAACCAAAGCCTTGTTAGTTTTGCTATCAGGTGCGGCCGCACAGGGCCTCACGCCCAGAAAAAACATTCTATTTAACAAAACATATTTAAATATTTGCCATTCATTTAGTTGCGAGTTATATATTTCACGATAAAATTTATATATTTAAAAATTTTATTTATAAAATGTAAAATGTTTTATGGATAAAATGCTTGGCGCGGGCGCTCGATAGCAGAGCGTATTGTTGGAAGGGAGGATTAACTATGTAGTTTGGAGGGGAAGGGCCTCGCAAACTTTGTTGCACCTGGCCTCGCTTTCGCCTGATAGACAATGGCAGTAGTAATCGTATGTCGTAACAGGAGTAGCAGGATGGTTCGCAGAGTCGTAGATGGCCGTACAACTAGAGTCCTGCGACTTCTACTACAACTAACTACTCAGCATCGACGAGATCGTAGATAAGAAACGACGATATCAAAACACACAAGAATATTTGTTCGTTTATGCAAATACACAAGACAGCCTTGCTTTATTCGTGAGACAAATTGATAGTGTTGCGTGGCGTTGTAACAGATTTATGCACAATGAAAATGTTTATATTGAGTATAAGATATTATAATTTAAAACAATAGCCCGACAGAATATAACACCATAAGAAAAAATAAGCTGTATCGTTACACTGCACCGCTAGGAGTGCTAATGTATCGTGTTTGAAGCACTTTATGGAGCTGGTTGTGGTTTACTTTACGAGGTGTAACGTAATTTATTAAATGGAAATAGTTTTGTTTATTCGATAAAATCTATGTAACAAATAGAATGTTAGAAATAATATCAATGAATGAGTTCTTAATGAACAAAAGGTGAATTTTCGCGGTTGAATTGGTACCAAGCTGGCCACAAATATTTGTCAAGTTTGCGTTCACAAGCTGGCGCGAAAATTTACATTACTAAAAATAACATCTGCTCAGCCAAAAAGCCGTGCATTGTCAAAACATCAAATTGTATGAAAATAAACACTGGGCACTGGCAAACTGTTAACAGAGTGTTTACAAATATAGTAATTACGAGTGTCAACCCACAGATTTTAGTAGCAACCGTGGAAGTTCGCCTCATATTTATAACTACGCTGACTCTTGTGTCAATTAAAACAGTTGTTTAATTACTTATTCGTTTTATGTTAACGTAAGAATGGCAGTTATAATTTTCTTATTAATTAGGAACTCTTCCATGCTATACTATATTCTCGGTATCTTCACACTTTTTGAAACAAACCTTTGAAAAATTACCCCATGTATGCCGTGTTTGGTTGTTTCCTAAATATATCGTGTATCACAACAGTTTTATACTTCTGGTACGTCAAGGTATCTTTTCTTGGTTAAATTGAACTTTTACTATAAATTATAATACCGTCAAACGGGGTCGCTTTGCTCCACTGTTTTGAGTTTTTTTTTAATTCATAATTTTTCATGTACATAACTCACTTAAAAAAAATCCCTATTTTTGGCCTGCTTCAAGTAGGGACTTCCTATTACCAGATTATGACGTTACAGATATTGATACATCATTAAAAAGTTGAAAATTGGAGCAATGTAACCCGGGGGTTTGAAGACTTTGCTCCACTTTTCAAAGTTTACAGAAAACAAATCTGAATAGACCCAAGGGGCATTCTCGCCCCATTCGTTGGATTAATTGAGCCACATATACAACAACCAATTGCTTACAAAAATTTATTTCTTAAAAAATTGACAAAAATTAAACATTTTTTCAAATTAAATTTACATTTTTCACAGTAGGCACTGGGGACCAGTTATGACCTGAAATTCACTAAAGCAGGCACTTGGTTCAGTTTCCTTGTTCGAGAGATACAGCGAGGCTCATCGATGCCACAAACAACGTCGCTCCAAGAGTAATCAATGATGTCCTCTCGTTCTGGCCATTTCCATGCCTTTGAACCTTTGACCATTGTTGACACTTTGGCTGATTCGTTATCCAGGCTCAATATAAGCCCTGGATAAAATGTGTCATCATACTTAACAATGCAATATTCACCAGGCAACTTCATGACAGGCTTGGTGACTCGAACTTGTTCTGGTGTGCCATGACTGCTTCCTTGTTGAAAGCTCCGCTCATCTTCCTCAATTTCGGCCAATTGCCGTTCACAGTAAGCCTCCGGAGTCTCATTATCAGAATCTTCACAGATATTTTCTTCATCAATGTCCACAATTTTGCTGTCACTATCTTCTATTCTTCTTTTTCCCTGACGTCGCAGAGCTACAGGTCGAGCAGAGTTAAGTGGTTCTTCCTCTATTAAATCATCCAAAGCAATGCTTTTCCCCGATGGAACATTGATCCTTCTTCCTACATTTTTCTTTTTTGTTCATTCCTCCTTTTTCTTTTCCAAGCTGGAAAGGAAAGATTTTTGGATAGCCCTCTCATCACAAGCAGGTTTTATATTGACGCGGTTCAGTAATAGTTCCAGGTCGACTGGACAAATTCCACAAGCCTTAAACCCGGACAGAAGATTTTCTGCAATGTTGATACTAACAATTGCTTGAGAAGTTGAGGCATGTCTTCCTTCTTTATCAACTCACTTCCGTTGGCATCCTTCCATTCTGATAAGATTCGACGCCAAGCTTGTTTAACACTTCGGAAAACTGCAACATCCAATGGTTGTGTGAGGTGCGTACTATTTGGAAGGAGACAAATAAACGCAATGTTATTATTCTCACACAATTTCACCACTTCAATGGAAATATGAGCCCCAAGATTGTCACAAATCACTGCTTTTCTGCCTTGTAGTTTGCGAGTAGCAGGGAGGAAAATGGATTGAAACCACTCCAGGAAAGTAGGAGTGTCAAACCAACCACTAGGACTGTTGCTGTACCTAGCACCAGTCGGTCCGTTCTCGGTCCACGTGCTCCACATACTTTTGGCTTTGTAAAGGAGGAACGGAGGTAGTAACTCTCCAGAGGCGCTACCACAAAACATGATAGACGTCCCACTTTTCGATGTGTTTCTCATGTGCTCTACGTATTTCGTTCCCTGTTTTGTCAACACCCTTTTCATCCCTGGACCGTCAACCAGATTGGTTTCATCGAAGTTGAAGATGTTGGAAGGTGGGATCCCGTCCAGTTCTTTTGAAAGGAATGAAATATAACAGCGCAGGTCATCCTCGTTGATAGCAGCACGGGACTTTTTAATGTTCGTAGCAAAACGCTGTGTCAGTTCAGGATGCCTTTTCAAAAAAGATAATGTCCAGTCGTGACCTGGCGTGTTCTGTTTGAACTTTTTCACAGTTCTCCCCTTTTGCTCCACAAAATCTCTGATGATCAGTTTGAGATCAAATTCTGATAAGGGGAAACCATAGTCAGACATGCTTACTATGCATCGGACAAATGTTTTTTCTTCTTCTTCTGAAAATATAGGGGGGCCCCCGGGTCGCTTAGAGTGATGGCCACCAAGATTGTTTATAATAGTACGTTTAGATATCTTGTAGTGGTCACTTGCTTTAAGTTGGGACAATCTCCCAGATTGGACCGCTGCGAGACACTCCTGCAAAGTCTCTTCTGAGTAATCTCGGTAGGTCCTAGCACCCAACTTCCTCTTATATACTCGAGGCATCTTCTGTACACAAACAAACAAACAAAAACGGGATCAAATTCGGTATACTGGGATGCTGATATAAATGCCATATACAGTGATATAAAACAAAAGGATATAAATGCCATATACAATGATATAAAACAAAAGGGAAATTTTGATCTGAGATGATGGGGTTTCTTTGCTCCAAAACATTGGAGCAAATAAACCCCACTTTTCGGAGAAAATGACCCCACCCGAGATTTTTGTTAATTATTACTCTAGAAAGCAATAAAAGTGGAAAAACTCAGTTAAATTCTGAATTAGCACTAAATTACTGATGAGAGAGTACTATTACTAACCTGCTGAGATGATTCAGTTAGACTGCAGACAGGAATTTTTTGGCACTTGCTGGAACGACGTGTTTAACCTCACTAGAAAAAAAACTAATAACAAGTGAATGTAACAATCCTGGAAGGCTGTGATTCACAGAGAAGTTTTCTACATCCATGCTTCACAAAACAACCACTGGAGCGCAAATGTCAGATGAAGGCTGTTGAGTGACGTGTATATCAAAGATTTTTAGATTTTGGAGCAATGTTACCTCAAAGGGAGCAAAGTGACCCCGTTTGACGGTACTTAATTTATAATTAAAATGAATAAAACCAGAGAGAAAATAGGTGTGTTGGTAATGCCTTGTTAGAAATATTTCTTATTTCAAAATATCATTAAACTGAGTGCGCGCGAATGCGGTGCGTTGTCCCTTTGATGCAATTTTCTAGACGTAGTTAAGTGTTTGTATGAGGCGGAGGAATATTCTGAAAGTAGAACTTAAGCAGGGTTTCAGTAAAGTTGGAAGTAACCGAGAATGAACTATACATACTCTTTGGTGGCATATAATTAGTTCTAACATAGAGTTACGAACGAGATATTGTAAATATATTTTGTACTGCACTGGGAATACTGCTGCGACTTCCATGACTGTCGCTAACTATGAATTCATTGAAGACCAGCCTTTAGTTATAAGACGCACCCTGGAATTGCGCTTGCTTCGATCAGTTACTTAATTTTGTCGTTATGCGGCAGGAAATTCTATGGTTTTTTGCCACTAAGTTAATTTTAATTAACGATGTGAATGTGATTTTCTTAAAATATAAAAATCAAGAAGTTATCAGTTCAGTTTTCTTCTCGTCTATAAACACAACTGAAAAACAAATGTGCTAGTGGCAGAAGGGGGAGCCCCTTTTTTCTTATGCAATAGTATCGGCAATTATTTGTACGATCTTATTTCTTCCATACAAATATTTGCTGTAAAATTTTATTGAACATAATTGGTGTAAAACAGCATTTGCGTTACGTATTTTTTTATAGTCCTAATCCAAGTTTCCACGGCCTCGCCACTTTGATAATTTTCAATTAGTGTAACCAATACATTCATGCACTAAGATCTCATATTTGTGCACCACTCGCCACAATTATTTGTTTGGCAGATCACGTGGTCAAGCAGTAAGCCGTGTCTTCATTTGCCAAGTTTTCTACTCCCGCCCTCGTGATTGCATCACATAGTAGGCTACACGCGCGCGCACAGGCTGCTGTAGTTCACAGTTCAAGAGCATTGTACTTTACGTCCCCTTCCCTTTTACGAAATCGCGGTCATCTAATACAAACGTAAAGTAAAAATTAGATTTGCAGTCTTAGTAAAAGTGTGAATCTTTTATCAACATTTATCATTCAGGAATGTATTTTATGTAGGACACCAGTTCCTAAAATAAGCCATAACTATCCTATAGTTAAAAATTCCTTAAACAAAATTTTTGTATGTCAATATTTATTATTGTTATTTTTTTCCCTCGCATAATGTTAGTTTGCCATCTATTTTATTTTGACAAGGCAATATTACCATGAGCTTGGCTCAATACACCGAATTATTTCGGTATATTGCTACACTTTCCTTCCACATAACCTTTGACCGATTTCTCTGCAAAATGGCTGGTTCACTTTGAGTTTCATCTTTTCGAAATTGTGAAGCCCCATTGGTTTGACGTTACCATAAAGCCTTACAGTAAGTTTTGGATACACATTGATTAATGATGGTGGCTACTACCGACTTGAGACGTCGTGGTGACGTTAACCGAAACGCATCGCGTTGAAAGTTGGCCAACTTCTAAGTCTTTGCGTTTAACGTCAGCCAATCAGAATTCAGAAAGTCACAAAGAAATTATATATGCTAGTAGATAGACTCGCCATAGACGGGTAATTTTTATTCTGTTCATTTATACGAAAACGAGCNTTTGCGTTTAACGTCAGCCAATCAGAATTCAGAAAGTCACAAAGAAGTTATATATGCTAGTAGATAGACTCGCCATAGACGGGTAATTTTTATTCTGTTCATTTATACGAAAACGAGCAAAAATAACGCAAAACTGTGAAGTCTGCTGAATCCGTTTTTTTACAAAAATAATAGAACAAACATTAATTACCCTCCACTTTTAAATAACATATTTTCTAACCTGTTATTCTCAATTGTAGACACGCCAGTTTTCTTGTGGAAACGTTTTACATCGTCTATTTTACAAGAGGCTTAAAGAATGCTCGACTATATATCATTATAAATGACTAGAAGTAAATGCTGTGTGATTCCATTTTGCAATCTTAACATACGTCCACAAGTTTTAATTTTTTATTACCTTTTGATTTTAAAACGTTGTCTTCGTATGCATATAATATGTTAAGTTTGCTGATAACTGTAATGTATAGTAAATATAAGTTCAAAACCAAAATTTATATGCAGCTTGGATCTAACTATGAGAGCTTCGCCACGTTTGGTTGGTTCTGTTGTTATTAGAACGATGTAGTAAATGGCATGTGAAATGCACATTTCCTTTACTATCGTCATGCTAAGTTAAGTTTCTTTCAGCATATTTGTGAAGAGAAAAAAATCATGTAGGCCCTACTATGTTTAATCTTCGGCCCTACCATTTTTGTTATATTAAAACAGGCGTGCAATACATGCCTGTTGCATAAGTTAGTGTTATTGGACTCAGGTAAGACCATTTTGAAAACATTGTTTTTAAAGGTAGGCGACCGCTGAATTGTAAGTGTTATTATTGTTTACAGTCTAATAACATTATCCTAGAATCGAATGCTAGTTTATAATTCAAATAATCAACAAAAAGTGACTACATATAGGCCTAAAATTTAAAAAAAGACTTGTTGCTGCACCATTTTTGAAAATGTTTGCGTTTGCTGTTATTTATGTATGTTTGGTGACTTCAAAAGTATTTTTTAAAAACATTTATTTGTTTCGTCGTTTTGTAACAAGGTCCCAAGCCAGCACTCGGAGTCTCATTTTTGCAACTACAAGCAATCGTGCAAAGTTTTATAAATGTACTAAAAATTGAGCAAACTCAAACATTCAAAGTTAAGTGTATTCATAATGAAATAGTAATCATTTTTATTTACAGCAATATTATCTCATATATTTTTGAAATTTTACAGGGTATTAAAGTTAACGTACAACATTTTGAATTTTTTCCGTTGTCAAGCCTAAGTTTTACAGGGAAGGTAACATTTTTTTGTGTGCTCATTAAGGGTTAAATTTTACTTGAAAAAAAAATAACTCATGAAAAACCTGAGTAGGGTAACGATTTGTGCCATTTTTATGAGTAAGTAAAAAGCACAGGATTTCTTTCGCGAGGAATTTTCGTAGTCGTGAAACATACTGTACGTGTTCCGCGATTTTTCTAGTGCTTGCGTGCGTAGCACGTA
>NQII01002194.1:245452-283516 GCA_002778355.1 Clitarchus hookeri | reverse complement strand
CCCCCCCCTTTAAATTTTTCTTTAAATAGCATTTCACCTCCATGACCTTCAGATCTGCTGTTACGATATAAACAGTCATCTACAGCTTAATGATTGCTATAAACATTTTATCTCTTAAGGTTGAGTTTAGCTATTCCAGATACTTGGAAACAGTTACTATGATACACACCCAAATGTTAAACACAAATGCTATACAGACACAAAAAATATTAGCCTATTTATTCTATATACTTGTACAGTGCCCTTAGTACTTACTCGAATCAGCCCGCCATCGATTTTAGAACACTTGCGTTTTTTTTTTTTTTTTTTTTTTTTTTTTTTTTTCTTCCCTGATTTGATAGTAATTTCCCGATACAGACTGAAAAATTTGTCTGTATTACCAACACCAGGAAATATTTGTGTATAATTAATTGTAACACCTAAAACATATGTTTATATAAAGTTCTACAACATATTTCCACCTCCACTATAAAACATTTTTCTACTCTATCTGCTTGTTAAAATTGCCCTTATTACCAAATCCGATAACATTGTTCACATCAAAGACCATATTGGTATAATATAACCCGCAAATATTGGCCATATTGCCGACTCTGAAAACACAAATTTTATCGCAGACTCCGAGAACATTGTTCGTGCCAATCACGAAAACATTCATCATGCCACCAACTCAGAGTACGGTGGTTTTGTACCCACTCCGAAAATATTTGTAAATTCCTGTAGTTGTTAGTATTACAAATACTAGTTTTATATTATAAAACATCACGCTGAGAGAGGGAATGTTTTAAAATTAATATTTTCTAATATCCGCGAGTACTTAATAATAGTTTTATACTTAAAAATTTAACACTGAAGTAACGTGCTGGAGACCATTGGTCATTTTTTCGTGCTTTCGTGTAAAATACCTTGAGGGTGCTTAAAGCTCCCGCCTACCTGGCACTTGAACTGCGTTGCAGTGTGTTTGAAATACACGTTTTTAACAAAACTATCAAACGTGCGTCCAATGTGCTGATTTACGAAAAGAACACGCACATCAGACGAGGGCTGTTGAGTGCTCTTGAGACGTCACGCACATTAGAAACGCCATTTCAGAGTACTCCAAACAGGCCAAAAACGGCTTTTTCAAAGTAGTGTATCTCTGAATATACGCGTCAGATACATACAAAACGACTCTGTATTGAACCTTTCTGCAGACTTTCCATCAATAGAATAATAGGGTCACCACTGGAAGTTCCATAGGTGCACACAATGCGACGAGAACACTGCACGCCAGTTCAGAGCCTTGCGCTTAGCGGCGATGGGGCACTTACGCGCGTGGCAGTATCGCCCCTATCGGCCTCAAATGCGGAAAAAAAAGCTCTAGGTAGACTGGAGCTTTAAGTAGTTTTTCAATAATGAATTTGTGGNGGAGCTTTAAGTAGCTTGTCAATAATGAATTTGTGGATTGTTAACTTTAAAAAGTTCCGTTTTCAGTTAAGGCAGTTTGGCGAAAGTTCTGTATTAAACTGGTGATAAGTTCTGCATTTGGTTTTACATTATTGCCGTAATGTCATGTAAAAAGACAGTTTATTCAGAACTGCCGTAACAATAGGCTTGCTACGGCGTAGATGGTCGTACGGTAATGATGACAGATTATTGGGAAAACCTACTTCTGTCTGTAAACATTAACATTATCTCCGTTGATTCGTTATTTTTATTACTGAGAGATAGTTATCGTTTCAAATTTACAAGTCATGTACTTGAGTTCCATTAAGCTTATTCGGCCAAAAGATAAATACCGAGGACTTTTCAAGGAGTTAATTTTTTTATGTAGAGTTGCTTGCATGTGCAAGTTCAGAATTATTTGGCGTTATGGCATAAAAATGGCATTTCAGGTTATCTTGGCACTTAAAGCATATGCTCAGTAGGATAGATGTTTTGATGTTGGCCGAAAACCGGAAATTTGACACTCACAAAGTGTTATTGCGAAATAAGTGGATTTGTCTGGAAAGCTGTACTATTACATTTTATTCAACTAAATTATTACACCTCTGGACATGGAAATTGCTACATCCTCTTTCCTCAAGTAAAACTTTTTATTAGACCATCACAGGCTGGTAGATGAGAGTAAAAATTAGTAGTGATTAGTCTTTCACTCATAGAAGGCGCGTTGCTTAGCATCCGCGAAGGGCTGGTTCAGTATGGGTTCTAGACTCGCGGCTATACAGGCAGCGATTCGATGAGGCATTCCATTGTACAAGTGGAAGACAGTGTCCTGTGGCACATACCACAATACTTACTGCAACAACATCGTATATCAGCCAGTATTTGGGCAGTTGGTTGACGGTGGTGCAAACATCTCATCATATACCGTATGTGTTTAATAGGGGTCAAATCTAGAGACCTGGCAGGTCTAGGAATGGTGTCCACATCTTGTAGAGCCTGTTGAGTGATGCGAAGTGTATAGGAACGATCATTAACTTTGTTTATTCCTACGATGTGCAGCTACACCAGAATTCGCTGTTGGTTTAAGCGTGCAAAAATAATTGAGTGAAACGACGTTTGAAGTTTGGCGGGTTGAACGAATTCCTAAATGAACTGTTATAAACCAGTTCTTTAAGTGAAGACGATGATTCATTCGTTGGATTAAATGCGCCTAATATAATTTTTATAAATCCCATAGATTTTTCCCGAATATTTTTAGTGTTGTAATTTTGTGGGGCCGATCGAAATAACCTAATGCCTTAGCACAATACCTAATGTTTAATTCGTATGCGTGTGTATCTCATACAGAAGTTATATGTTTTAGCTCCTAGGTTTTAATTTCCTTCTGCCATTGCACACACATCTAAGGCATCCACAAGACNAAGAAGTTATATGTTTTAGCTCCTAGGTTTTAATTTCCTTCTGCCATTGCACACACATCTAAGGCATCCACAAGACACAATTAGGATTTATAAACGTCCATGTGACGTTGATATAATTTCTTCGTCAATCGAAACTAAGGGTCTAACCTCGAAGAATTTGTTTACACTACACCGACTCCACCACCTCAAAAGTTAGTGCAGTTTGTGCTGCACCAAGCTCCCCAAAGTAATTTGCACCGACGAAGAGAAACACAGTGCAGGAGTTGTGATGTCACATCCGATTAGGAGAAACACTGTGCTGCTCAGTTTTTTGCAGATACGGGAGTTCGTGAAATGAACGTATTTTCTTGCTGCATGATAGTGTTGAGTTTGCTGCTCAAAATTGCCAGAGAATGGTGCCGCAAAACCTCATAGAGGTTGTGCCTTGAGCCACCACAAGACGTGACCGGGAGTCACAACTGATGCCTCCCCCACCCCCCTATAATAACACCTGGTGTCCAGTACGTATGGCGTTCACGAATCATTGCAGGATCGTTGCCTTGTCCACTGCGGTGCCAAACTTTGCTGCGACCTTCATCATTAAAATCTAAGCGCGACTCATCGGAGAACACAATGTGTCGCCATTCTTCTGTCTAATGTAGAAGTTCCTGGTACCATTGACTGCGTGCCGCACGATGCCGAGGGGTCAGAGGCAAACGGTGCAGTGGACGCCGTGATTGTAGGTCAACCTCAATCAAACGGTGACTAGGCGCCTTATTCATATTCGTTTTTAGTCCGGACTAAGGAAAGATCATCCTCCTACCAATTTTTTTCTTATTCAGAGAGCCTTATTATTGCTACATTGTAAAAAATGCTCTGGTAAACTTTCTAAACTGTAATGGAAATATGGAAATAATACATGTCAGATTGCAAATATAGGAATGTTGAAAGTTTTTACTATACAAGATTGGGGACTTCCCTACGCATTTGACTGTTTTGTAAACGAATGTAGGAACGCTGCCATGGATGTATGGGAAAATAGTTTACCATTCGCACTTTCTCACCTTACGTATACATTGATATGGCAATTTTACGAATAATTTGTTAAAGAGTGTAGTCCGGGGATCATCTTGCTTTAGTACAGACTATTTAAGTCAAAAAGAAACATGGTGAACTTAAGACAAGTTTGCTAGTATTACATGCAAGTGAAAGCTAGATAAAGTTTACGAAACACAAAAAAATACGTTTAATGCCGATTTAATGGATATAATATTTCAAAGTAAATATATTCAAAACAAATCAATGTTAAACTACTGTACAGCAATGCCTTTCGAATTTCGGTGCCAATCAAAAGTCTTCTTTAAAAACAGATTCTTACCAGACGTGGTGTTAATACGTTCGAAGAGAATTTGAATGCAAATCCTATTTTGCAAACTTATATAGTAAAGTTTTTCTTGAGGTAAGTGTATCGATAGCTCAGTGGTAACATCGTGGATTGACGTGCACAAGGGTGCAAGTTCGCATCTTGCCTGGGTAAAAATTTTTAAAACTATTTTATAATATATTTTTGTAATGTATTTAGCGTAAAAATTGAAACCAGCCCATAGTAGGAATCAGTGCTTAGGGGTGTGCTGGGAAAAATTAACAAATAGACATGCAGTAATAAGATTATCAGTATATTAATTTCTTCGTCCTCAATCCTGCGGCATTAAAATACTGGATCAAGTCTCAGATGTATAAAAATTTGCAATTATGGAAAAATATTAAAGGAAATAATTAATTTCCTTAACATGTACTTGCCAAGGAAAGAAATAGTCACAATAAAAAAAATTTGAACCCGCAGTTTACATTTCTAGGGTTGGCGGAAAAAGCACACAAGTCAAAAATGTATATTGTTGTATTCAACAATAAATCAAATACCCAATCTAAGATATGCCGTGGCAAAAGCACATATAGTCGGTTCACGACTGGAAGAGACTTTCTTGAAGCCCTGCTAAAGATCTACTTTCAAGCCCATTTCGTATTCTTCCGCCAAAGGTAAACAAACATTGCCATGTGGCTGCCATGTGGCAGTCACATGGCAATGTTTACAATCCACTGTGTGTGTGTGTACATGTTTTCGTGTGTGTACATGTGTTCGTACATGCACGTACCCATTATAAAAGTGTTGTATATATTATTAATGGTTATTCCACAAGCGTAAAGTTGTTAATTTTGAGAATTTCACACAAAAGAATATGCGATGCCAGCGAAAAACATTTCATTCTCTAAACCCAAAATGCGAGTATTTTGATGAATCGATAGTTGTTGTCTATTTACAATCGATTGTTAGNTGGCGTGGTGATATACTGAGTCGGATGTTTCGCGCAATTGTAAAACATTATTTAAAAATGGTTGTGACGGTTTTCGACAGGACGGCAGTTGTTTGCGAGTGAATGATTGTACGTCTTCGACAATGTGAAAACAATTCTTATATGCAAATACTGCAACGTTAGAATAGAGTGGCAAAGGAAAGACACGTGCACGAAACACATAAAAACAAAAGAAATCAGTACAACGAGAAAGTGAGCACAAATTAAAATCATACGTTATTAAAAACCAAATAATAAAGAGCGGATATTAGTAAAACAAGACAAATAAATGAATTATTATAGGTTAAACAAGATAATCGCACAAATTCTCTGGCACGTGTGTCAACAACACAAGGAACGAAGGTTAGTAAACAAATGGCCGCGTTACTTTCACCTTGAGCGTGATCATGTGATTATGCAAGAAACGTTGAAATCTAAATACGTTAGTATCACATCATTAATAATTGGCATAATAAGATACAAGTCTTTTCGACACCCATTTGTAAGCGATAAATTAACAATTACGTTAAAACTTTGGAACTATTTCCTCTCTTTGTGCTGGCAACCTAACGGCATAACTGTATCTCGCTCGCCGCTGTTTGTAAATTTATATGCATGTCACTAACGGCTAGGGTGTTTTTTCATAGGTTGATTTTCAAAAGTTTCTTCCAGTCGTGAACCGACTATACGTTTATTTTCGTTTTGTATTCCTAGGAGCACATTTTGGTTACTGACCTCAGCAAAAGTATTTGTTTAGTTGTTGCAGGAAAATATATTAACCTGTCTCTAGTAAAATAAAGTATTTTGGCATATGTCCTTTTTTTCTGCTGACCCTAGATTTATAAAGAATGTACCTATCCACTGCTCTACACAGTCATACATGCTTTTGAATTAACAAATTAATATATTACTAACCATTAAATCATAGATGAAATATTGAATAAGTTGCAATTTACAGAAAATATGGCCATTAGGTAAAATAACAATCTCTGTTTGAAATTATTGAAGCTACTTTTAATGTGTGTGTCTCAAATGTGACTTTCCTTTCGTAGTAAAGCTTTTATATGAGACGAGAATCTGCAGTGTGCATACGCAGTACACCTGGTAACAGTGTACTTCGATGATGCCTCGACTAAAGCTAGTTCCACTCTAGTCGGGGTTTATGAATACGATAAAGTTAGTCCACCCTTAGTCCGGACTAACCTCAAACCAACTCCGAGGAAGTTGATCTGTGGATCGTCGTTGGACAAAGATCTGACAATGAATAAGGCCCTATGGGTTATCGTTGAGACCGGCAAATGTAGTGCATGCGTCACAGACTGCAAGATTTCTCTGGATGTGGTGCCACGTTTTGTTACTGCACGTTGGCGGATACGATGATCTATCTGTAGTGCGTCTGGCAGTGCCAATGCCTACTTTAAGTGACGTGCTACCTGCGCACATCGTGCATACATCGCCGTCACCAAACAGTTTCCATAATACAAAATCACCCGTATATTTTCTTCAGAGTTTTAATTTATCTACGCAACCGCCATTTTGTCACGTTGTATGTCTGCCTCACTTTATTGCGACAAAAATACCTTAATCCTGGACAGCCCTCGCATATGATCGTTGTTCGCCACTGGTAGTAATACAAGGATCATTGAATACACAACGGTACGTTAAAGATATCATGCAGTCCCATTTGTTGCCTTTCCTGGCGCAGTGCCCTGTAGCCACTTTCTAGCAAGACAGCGCTTGTTTTCCCTCGAGTTCCAGTGTTTACGTCATGCTTGAACTGTTCCATGGCCTCCCGGCCACCTGGTTTGTCACCTATTAAACATTTGTTGAGCTAGGTTGCACGCCAGCTTTTCCCGTGTCCGGGTCGAAATTTCCGTGGTTTGGCACATAATTTCTTATATTTATAGACAAATCTGCCACGGGATAACATACGGCGTTTGATTCCATGCCTCGTAATTTCTACCCATTTATCCAGGCTCAATGGGGCCTGACGAGGTGCTCAAGGTCCTGATACAAATCATCTCATTGTTTCTGTTCTGTCACACTTTAATATAACAGGTTTTGGAGAATGGATGTTTAGCAATTAATTAGGGGCGCGTTTCTCGTTCACTTTTCCGCTTAAGTGAAAATAACTTGCAGCTTTGTACATTTTTTTTTTTGCTTAGGCGTTATTTACTGAACTTACATGATATTAAGAAAGTGGAATGTGTTCCAGAATATGAAATTGGCTGATAAAATTCTGGCAGCTCTTGGGTAAGGTAAAAAAGTTTTTAAAACATTATCTGAGAAATATTTCGAAAGTCGCATTCTCACTCGAGGATGGCAGTCTGCAGACACAAAATCGCCTGCCCAACCTATACATAAAACGCTCGATTGACTTCGAGAGAGCTGTAATTAAACAGTGCCAGGAATTATGGCGGGAATCAAATGTAAAGCTCCCAGAGCTCCACCCACAAACGGGCGAGAAAAGGGCAACGAATCTTCGTTTATTCTGCAGTAAATAAAATGGCCGCTTTAATCGTTGAATCATATTTTTTGAAGTGACTGTTAGGAACATTTTGCAAAGGAAATTAATTTTTGAAAACGAAAATTCCAATGTTAAAACGGACATGCATTAGTCCAGTCAGTTACAGTGCGTTAAAACAAAATAAACTCTGGAAGGACGTGCATTGCTTAAATGCGATTTGTGCCTGGCAAGACACGAACCCTATATACGAAATAAGCTCACATAAATCTGTAAAGAAGTTCCTTTAATAATGTTTTGGGCTGTGGAGCTANCGAACCCTATATACGAAATAAGCTCACATAAATCTGTAAAGAAGTTCCTTTAATAATGTTTTGGGCTGTGGAGCTACAGTTTTTATTTTGAGGTGCGAAGAATTTACTGTCTAAAACACTAGTAGTGCTTGATTTTCATTTAGCCAAATGTGNAAGTTTTTATTTTGAGGTGCGAAGAATTTACTGTCTAAAACACTAGTAGTGCTTGATTTTCATTTAGCCAAATGTGTGGGGCTAAAACAATGGTAGTATAGATGTAACTTACTTCTTTACTTATTTGTTTTTTGCTTATTATAAGGACGTACTGTACATACAGCAAACATTCTACTTGCAATTTACAATCACCTGTAAAAAGTAAATTTACTTACTGGTGTAATTTACTTACAGGTGTAATTTACTTACATGTGTGTGCAAGTAGGTAGGCCATTGTATTATAGGCTAATGTATTATACACGGTATTTCTCAAGATAATATATATTTACGTATACATTCCAAAGTTTGATTCTGCGGAATTTATCTTATCTGCTATTCACTTCAATATAAACCGTGACTTGTATCACAGGTAAGTCATGTTAACACGTGGCATGCTATTTTTGATAGACTTAGCGTAGATGAACCATAATTCAATTGCTTTGTGGTGTAACGTAATGAATATTCACCAAATAACTACAACTTTTAGACTGGATGGATGTGATATAGTTTGTTATTTTAGTTCTTGCTGTTCACTGCGACAGTGTGCGGCTAACAACCGTTCTATATAAATTAATATCGATATTTTCTCTGTCCGCAGTCTTTCCAGTGTCAGCTTACTTTCTTGCGAAAATAAGACGCCATTGTTCTATGTATGCAAAAATTGAGGACTTTTTTTCACGAGTAGAGTCGTTATGTTTTACCATAAATGAGTAAAACTACGCAATCTTCCGTATGCCCTATATATATATATAGTATTTATCAGGTCGTATTTTTTATATGGAATAGCTAATCTGCATAGCCTACATTTGTGAAAATTCCTGCCGTTTGGTGTTTAAAATAATTTAATATGTTGTTTTAAATATCTTTATGCAATAGCCACTTGCTTGTTTAGTGTTTTTTTTTNGGTGTTTAAAATAATTTAATATGTTGTTTTAAATATCTTTATGCAATAGCCACTTGCTTGTTTAGTGTTTTTTTTTAATTTCCCCCTCTCCCCCACATCCAGTCATTTGAAAATTGTATTTTCAAATCAAGTCAAGCGTTGATCATCCACTAATATTTGTCATTGTACAATAAAAATCATCCCTGTACACCATCAGAACTGGATTTAATGCTAACAGTACATATCAGCCTAGAACTAAGAAGCTCAGGAAGAACGGCAACTCGCATTTGAAAACTAATTAATCAGTTTTGCCTACTTGTTTTTGTTGTTTAGATTTTGACGCCTATAATTTTTGCAGTTTCAGATTTTTATTGTATTTGTCTTTTAANGGTGTTTAAAATAATTTAATATGTTGTTTTAAATATCTTTATGCAATAGCCACTTGCTTGTTTAGTGTTTTTTTTTTTTAATTTCCCCCTCTCCCCCACATTCAGTCATTTTAAAATGGTATTTTCAAATCAAGTCAAGCGTTGATCATCCACTAATATTTGTCATTGTACAATAAAAATCATCCCTGTACACCATCAGAACTGGATTTAATGCTAACAGTACATATTAGCCTAGAACTAAGAAGCTCAGGAAGAACGGTAACTCGCATTTGAAAACAAATTAATCAGTTTTGCGTACTTGTTTTTGTTGTTTAGATTTTGACGCCTATAATTTTTGCAGTTTCAGATTTTTATTGTATTTGTCTTTTAAATATTTTAATGATGTGTTGACGGACGCCTGTTATTGACAGTTGTTATCGTAAAGCATTTAACAAATAAAATATTCAAAGATATAATTTATGACCTCAAATCTTCATAATATATGCGCAACATTGTGAATTAACGAGCGTAAAATTTTAAAATATCACACACTTCCATGTATCCGCTAGTAACTAATATTTGCCAAAAATGTAATCATTTAAAATCCAGTTCTCACTATGCTTCTCGACCTGTACATTTTTGTAACGCGAGTGTTTGATAATACACTATCGTCAAATGCAATAGTTGCACCCGCGAGGAAGTTTCGGATTGCAATACTATTAGGAAGTAGGCAAAAGTCACCAAGAATAAGAAATGATTACATGTTGAGTCTGGGATGAACAACATTTATTGCACTACACATACGTGTCACATTATGGCGTTGATTCGCCATGTTTGCGAACACATTTCACCAGGCGTCGCGGCATATGGAGTTGCAGAAGCCTATAATGATGTATTGTGGTAATCCACCCCATGCAGCTTGAATATTCGTTCACAGTTCCTGCAGACTTTGTGGTAGGAGTGGCGTGGCGATAGAGCGGCCAATAGCATCTCAAACATTTTCAATTGGGGGATGGGTCTGGCGATGTTGCTGGCCATAACAGAGTATCCATGGCTTCAAGAGACTCTTGAGATGGCAGCGGTATGAGAACGAGCGTTGTCCTATTAGAATAGAGCACTGGCATGAGCGTTCACAAACAAGAGTGCCACTGGTTCCTGTACATAATGAACGTACCGTGGGGTTGTCAAAGTACCCATGTTGAAGACCAACGGTGATAAGTTCTCGTACAAAATCGCACTCCACACTAGGCTGTCTGGACGAGTGACAACAAACCGTTCAATTCGCGCTGGCCACGTTGCCTCCTCACATGGATGCGTTGGTCGTCGCCACCAAGACAAAAGCGGGACTCATCACTGAAGATTACCTGCTACCATTCTGCATGGCTCCATGACAGTCGGACACGACACCATTGCAGTCTGTGGTGACGTTGATGTGATGTTAAGAGCAGTCGTAACGGTCTGCGTGTATATAGTCCTTCGTCCTGTAGTTGTCTGCCAATGGTACTAGCACTTGCAGGGTTATCTGGCGCCATGGTCGCAAATGTAGCCAGGGCACACTCCGAAAGAGGAAGGGTCTGTATGGTAGGGCAAAGAAAACCAACGCAAAGCGTAGAGGGCGCTGGGAAAATATGTGAGACAGTCGCGGAAGATAAAAATATAATTAGCCCTTTATTGGATTAGGGCGGGAGAAAGGGTAAGTTGTTAGGTAGCTAAAATAGGCTTGTGCGAGTTTGATTTAGGGTGATATGAAATGAGTGAGGACGGAGCTGAGTTGTAACTACGAGTGGCGCTATGCGACTCTGGTGGTGGGGGACAGAACAGAGCTACACACACATGGAAAGCATGCACGAGACGATCTTAAGTAGTCTGGCAGGTACAGCGACAAAGCCGGCTCTTTCTGACATCACTTGCGGGGCCGAGCGTGAAGAGTAAAAATCATATGCGTGCCTCTCATTGTCAAAACCTACCCACCTCGTTTCATTCCTGTTGGTTGCTTCCTTGATGGTGCAACTAATTTTTTGCTGATAGTGTACCTGCGAATAATGGCCAAAATCAAGCTGGCGTGACTTAGGCCGTGGCCACACGAGTGGTTTTAAGGGCTTTTTACATAGTCCTATCAGTTTTCAGTTCAGTTTCAGTCGAACTGTCCATTTTTCCTACGTGTAAAATCTCGAAATGAAACGGAGACGGAGAACTAACGTAGACCTATTTGTTTCATTTCAGTCCGTAGAATTCCTATATGTAAACAAACGCGTCATTCCTCAGTCCGTTCGCTCACGTCAGTTCTCGTGAAAGTCTGACTCAGTGTACATGTACATCTGAAGCTATGCCGAAGAAGGATCACGATTTTGATGTGGAATTCATAGAAATTTATAGAGGTTCTCCGTGTTTGTGGAACAAAACGGACCCACACTATCACAATGCAAACATTAGGGAGGCTGCCTGCACTCTTCTATTGAAGAAATGTCAAGAATAAGACGAAGAGGCAACAAAGGTGATGGTGAAATCCAAAATGAATAGTCTACGCTCAGCTAATAACAAAGAACTTAAAGTCAAAGATATTGAAAGAAGTGGAGCAGGAACTGCAGAAGTATACAAACCATCACCAAGGTATTGTGACCTCCTTTCGTTCGTCAGCGACCAACAACCGACTCGAACAAATGTCAATACTATGGACGACGAGGATGAAAATCAGGAAACTGTAATTATTTAAAAATGCATAGCTACAACAAATAATAAAGACATAATGTATTTCGCATGTGTATTTCACATTACTACTTTATTTAAACAGTGTTTTTCTCCACCACCAAAACAAATTATCCATCCAAAAAAATTATCCAAAATATGTTTTCTTTACAGAATCATCTTGTCCTTCTACTCGTCCTTCATTTACAAAATATTCCACAAACCTATTTCGACTATATTTAGCATCATTACTAACATTCCCGCTCTTGGTGCCATTTTGGAGATATATTAGCCCTTACACCTCGATAATCTCATCTGAATTCGTGTCATTTAAATCGGTTGTCGTTTATGAATATTGAGACCGTCACCTTAAGAAATTGTAAAGATGACAGCATTTCAAGACGAGGATATGCACATGTTCAATGTCTTTAAAATTTATAGCGGAATGGAAAAGTCTAAATCTATTTTACACTATGCGAAACACATTTTCGACTATTCTTCTAGCCCTCGGTAATCTGTAGTTGAAGACCATACGCTCATTATTTAACTGTTTGTTATTTAATGGTTTTAAAAAGTTTCGCCTTAATGCAAATTCCTCGTTTGCCACTAATACATACGGTAGCTTCGTGGTATCAATTTTTGGAGTTTCATTAGTAGGTAACTGCAATCTGTTGTTGGTTTTTCGTAAAATTTATTATTGTTAATTACGCCACCATCCATTTGTTCCTAAATGACACATTATAAATTCGTACTTCTAATCCACAATAGCCATGAGAACAATGCTATGAAACTTCTTGTAATTCCAGTATAGTGATACACTGCATGTTGGCGGCATTATGCTTACATGCTTGCCATCGACAGCTTCCAATCAATTAGGGAATTGCCATCTATCATGAAAACCTTCAGCAAGTTTTCTCCATTCGAATTCATTCTGTGGAAGCTAAAACAAAAACAAATATACATTGCAATGAATTACACAATAGTATGCAACTGTCTTTATTAATTCATAATGTTAATTATAATTTTCTTTTATTATTTCTGGAGGATTCACAGTCCATCCGTGACAAAGATAGAGGTGGTGATGATTGTTCTGTAGAGGGTCAATCATCAGATCGAGAATGTACGAGATCATCCCCATCTCCATCATCAGTAAGCACATGGAGGAAACGGTCAGCGGGTAGTAGCAAGAAAGAAGTGACGCCAAACAAAGTTCTGCAATTGGTGGCTTAAGGGTTGAAAAAGGTTGATGAGATAGTAGGGAAGCATGATAACTTTGGTAAGCATGTTGCCGATGAATTGAATAATATGCCACCTGAAACGGTACCTTATGTCAAGAAAATTATAAACATGGCAATGTTTGAGGGGAATTTGAAAAACTTTGAATATATCTTCATCGATAGTAACGCAGCAAGTGCCAGCCCAATTTCCAATTATGCAACCACCACAGAGTCACTTTTCGACTCCGCAGCTATGACAGGGCTATTTTTCGACGCCAATGCCGCCAGCGGGGCATTTTTCAACTTCGCAGGCATCACAAGCCCATGTATCGAGTATCCAGCTAATTAATGCAAGGCCAATTTTCCCCTAATATATCACCTTCAGAGATACAATGCGAAGCATTAATCTGCTTACTTTTGCAAACAACCTAGTTTAATGAAAACTGTTTGCTTTTCTCATTATCTTTGAATAATTTAAATACATTATTAAAAATTGTTTACTTTAAACGCATTACTTACTTTTATGTAATCCTGAGTACCTCAATAATGGCTTTACAGGTTTCAGGTATTATTTTACTTAGACTTTGTGTTGATATCACTGTATGAAACCTAAGATTTTGGTAAGTACTTCCACTTACCAAATATCTCAGTGTCGCACAGCCTTTCATGATGAGTTAATTTTATATAGCCTTCCTCATACTGGTATCCTGCTTTTGTATAATAGACTTCAAGAGGCGTAATAACAGGAGATACGCATTCTCATTCAGCCTTAAGTATTTCAACCATCACATTGGTTCTAAGCGTAGTTCCTTCATTAAATTTACATGCTACGATGAATTCCTTTTAAGGTACCGAGCTTTACTCCATTGGCTTCTTTTCTTCCGCCGTTTCATCAGCGTCAAAGCTACGGCTACTGCAATGAGACAGTATTCATCCATGAGCTATTACACTATCACATGTACACATTTGAACAGTATGTACAATATGTGTTTAAACACTTTGACGCGAAACACACGTACATTTTGAAAGTGCAACTCAGACTGAAAAGACAACTGAAAGGACTGCGTACTGAGAACTGAACGGATCGTGTAAAAACAAACCACCTTCCGGGATGAAATGAAACGGAAACTGAAACAGAACTGAGAACTGATATGACCGTTAAAGGGCCTTTAAACGTGTATATTGTAAATCTGATTGGCAGCCGTATTTAAACTTGTTTGCGAACAGAAATAGTTTCCGGGGGTGTTACACCTCTGGAACGAATGAAATCAAAAGAAAACCCTAACCTCGAAAACAAGTTCCCATGATTATTTAATCGCTTCCATCACTCATTAAGGTTGAGTATTTCATTAATTTTTAACCAAACTTACCTTATTTTTATTGCAACAGTATAGCGTGTTACGCGCCTACTGCCGCACGGGACGCGGGTACTGCGCGTGGACACGGCTGTGTGGAGGGTGATTCGCCTGGACCCTCCCCTCTTCCAGGCAGACGACCCGCTCGCAGTCCCATCGCCGGGCGACTGAGAATGATTGACAGCTGACCTGTCTGGCGTCACAGCGCATCCTCCCCCACGTCTAGTAACCGACGACTTTAGAGGATGCGCGCAAGAATATTCTGGGAACTAGGACCCTTGGCGCAACGCGGCATTTAGAGGAATTTCTGGGCCTTGACCTACGACCCTATAAATATTGCAGCGGTCCAAGGGTCTGCAGTCTGTTGGTAGAAGTATTTTACTAAGTGCGGTAACCGAGAAGTCGAGTGCGGCGAGGGACATCGGCGAAGAGGACGGACTACGACGGAAGATTGTGAGACGACGCCGGACGAGGTGTTTGTGGTGTGAACGGACGAGAGGGCGTGAAACCCGATGGGTGAAGTCGCTCGGAGAACTCTATAACAGTGTGGACTGGTGGGACATGGACTAAACTGAGGTGAGGACTGTATGAACATGTGATACGGACTTCATTGTAAATATTGAACTGTCAAATATGGACACATAATTCATAAAGTAATTCATACTCTGTATATTATGACTGATTTTAGTTATTTAATTACATTATTTTTTCGAGGTGACTGTAAATTGTACTGATTGAATTTATTAACTTTAAATAGCAAGAGATATACATTTATTGTGAAATATTGAGACAAAAGTATTTTGTTGTAATTAGTTTTAATAAATGAGGAATTTATAATTAACTCTTTTATTTAATTAAGACCTCCATCTCATAACGAACCTGGCTAAGCCCACTGAATTTGAGAGAAACTGTAACATACGAATACATGTTTTTGACCTGGCTTAATATTTATTCCAATGAATGCAGAAATTCCCGCCAAAATTAAGTTATTTCAACCATACTTTCTATTTACTTCTTAGCAGCCAATGAAACTGCATCACGGACGTAAAGTCGTTACTATGTACCTACACAACCTGTTTACTTTGAACAAGAAGAGACTACAATCGGAACAAATTGATAGTCAGTGTAACGGCGTGCAATGCCGAACATGTTTGAATTGAAGCAGTTGTGTGTCTCGTGTGACCGTGGCTTTAATCCGCACAGTAACTTGGACTAACTCCGTTATTCAAATACTACACGCAAGATTAGCCACGTAGTTTCTATTTTCACAGTGTACCTGTGTATCGCCTACTATACTACTGCACAGAAACTGCTNGCAAGATTAGCCACGTAGTTTCTATTTTCACAGTGTACCTGTGTATCGCCTACTATACTACTGCACAGAAACTGCTAGCCTACAACAAAAACTATTGTCAATAAAGGAATCAAATCATTGAGAATTATTCAGTAAATATATGATGATTTACAATAAAGCGGATCCAACTCATCCCATTTGTGCACTGTCCGCCTGAGAGCACCGCGAGCTTTCCCTGCCGAGCCGCTGATGCCGTACCGCGAAGGTTAACGCTGTCTGAGTGCGCTGCACTCGACATTTGGCCAACACCGGCGCAGTGGCCGGTCGAAAATCTCGGAAGTGTGAAGGATGTTTTATAGCTGAGTATATTCTTTCCGGTATTATTCTCGGCACCTAAGTGACTCCGATAAAATGTCGTCTCTGGGCCGTTCCCGTCAGGGAAAACGTTTCCCGGTGTTCTAGTAAGACAATGCGTAAGCCCTCCAGGTCAATACAATAGGTTTGCGATCCCGTTCGCTCCACTTGTCGCTGCAAGTGGTCGTCTCGGAAAAAATGAATACCGGGCTTGGTAAAAGAGAGCGGAGAAGAATACGGTTTCTCAGATTTATCTCACTTTGTTCTAGATTTAATGTATTCATATGCTCCTTTTTATCCTAAAATGTCAATGGAAACAAGGTACTTTTTTGTTCCTCTACAGCAAACTTGGTGGCGTGGCTATTAACATTTAATTCTGAAGAATCTGTGTCGCGTAACAGTAGTTAAACTACCTATAGTCCTCGACGACGATCGTCGCAGCAGGTATTTTGTCTTCCCTGACAATAGGATTCCATCGGTGGAGAAACGAATATGTCGTTTGATTGTACTTTTTCAAATATCATGAAATTTTATTTGAAACTAAAGCTTCACTGCTTCAGGATTAGTCTCTTCGTCTTAATGTAGCAGTAAGTAAACCATTTTCATGTATTTTTCTCCACTACAAGAAAATTTATAATCATCGCAACTGTAATTTCACCACTGTGTTTGTTGTGCATTTTTTCACTAATACAAAACTAAAATCACATAATCGCTGTTAATTTAATAATTACAAAGTTTATAAAAAAGTGATNATTTTTTCACTAATACAAAACTAAAATCACATAATCGCTGTTAATTTAATAATTACAAAGTTTATAAAAAAGTGATTCTCAAATTTTTTATGAAAGTTGACTTTAAAGTCTATAATGGATATATGCAGAAATCAAGCTTGTTCTGTCAAGGGGAATTTAGTTTCCACGTGAACACATACTTTTTGTCGTAAATTGCACACAAAACGTGTAGGATTGCCGAAAATTATTATTACATAATTTGAAGAGTATTGTTACAATTTCCAAAATCTGTTGGCATAGCCAGGTTCTTTAATGGATTTAGGTCTTCATTAAATATAAAAAAATTATAATAATTTCTCATTTATTTATAAACAATCCAAAAAAATTCTCTAGACTTAATATTTTGACAATAATGGCTATCACTTGCTATTCACAACTAATATTTACATAATCGTTCGTTAACTCACAGAAATTAAAACAATCAAACTCTTAAAGCCAGTCTTTTAATAAACAGTTTCCTTGCACGTACTGAATTACTCTTGAAATTACATATATGATATTCAACGATTACTGTATTAACAATCCAATATGTTCCTCCTTGTTTTGGTCCAGATATCACCAGTCTTTCTTGTCCGTAATATTGTGGAGTGCCCCGAGCGCTTCCGTACACAGACCCACTCTCATTCGTCCCCGCCGCACACACACTCGTCCACCGCAGTCTCTCACCTTACACAGTCGTTCGCCGTCTGTTTACTCCTCGCCGCACTTCGTCGGATGGCTATCACAGACTCCCGACCACCCCCACCCCCCTAGACTGAGATGGTATTTATAGTGGCATGTGTCCTGGCCCAGAATCTTCTTCACACGTCGGGCTGCGCCGAGAGAGGAGATTACCAGAAAGTTCATGCAATAGCCCGCCAAAGCAGACTTCTCCAGAAAGGATACTGAGGGAGGGAGCGGTGACACCAGTTCAGATCAGCTTTATGTCATTCCCCGCCCGCCCGGCGACATAACTGCGGTCGGGNATTTGCAACTCATATTCTAGCTTATACCTACTCCAGGATGTAATGTAAGTTTACACATTACTTACGTGGTAATTTTAAATAATATAAACCGATACTGAATTTCAATTCAACCATTTATTACTCAAAATGCAATGCTTAATAAGAGTTTATTACTTATGAAGCGTCGATGTGTTTTTACACATACTACTTCAAAATGTGTAGACAAAGATATTCTGGCATGAAATTCTTCACCCCAAANCTTGCTGCACGCGCCTGGCGCGGGGCCCGCCCTTAACAGTCTATACTTTGAAGTATGTGTATTTTTGCACATAATTTTTAATGTTCCAATTAATAAAGCAGTACATTCATATGTTTTAAACAGAGACTTGCAGTTCTCTTTGAATTCCCTGGATAATTTGTGTAAAATTACAAATACAGTGCTCCATTTTTGCAAATTGCTCATAAAAATCTAAAATTACCGAAAATTTGCAACTCATATTCTAGCTTATACCTACTCCAGGATGTAATGTAAGTTTACACATTACTTACGTGGTAATTTTTAATAATATAAACCGATACTGAATTTCAATTCAACCATTTATTACTAAAAATGCAATGCTTAATAAGAGTTTATTACTTACGAAGAGTCGATGTGTTTTTACACATACTACTTCAAAATGTGTAGACAAAGATATTCTGGCATGAAATTCTTCACCCCAAAATAAATTAATTCGTTCGAAAAAAAATGTGTGCGTGTGAAGGAAACAAATNGGTTCTCTTTTTCCTTGGTGAGCTTGAGATACAGAAGCCATCAATGCTTGCGGTTGACAAGAAACTACTGGAGAAAAATTCTGCGCTAGTAGAAAAATACTTCTGAGGTATAGCTGCGAGAAACGGGCGTTACTTAGTGCAAGGTTGCTGTAGAGAAAGTTGCAGGAAATAATTTTGCGGAAGTTCGACTCTTTCCGTACAAAAAACTCTCTCTACGTTCCTTAGATAACGGACCTCGTGGATTAGCAAGTTGGCGCAATAGTAAACCTCCGGATTTGCGTTCGGAATGACCTGGGTACGAATATCCTGATTTCCCAAAATCTCTCCAGGCGAATATGGGAATGGTTTCGTACTACAGGCCATAGCCGACTCCTTCCCAAGTCCTGCTTCTTTGAGCAACTTACACCGTCTCTAATAACCGCGCTGTCGACGAGACGTTAAGCCCTACGTACCCACTATCCTGCCTATCTCGCAGATTGAAAATAAACACTATAAAGCATAAAGTTGCCCGTGAAAATCAAGCCGTAACTTGGTATTGCAATCTTTGCCCTGCAGGAAACATGCCATTAAAGATTTTGAATTCGAATCATTAATAATTGCGCGTGTCCGTAAAGCGGGGACGTTAACAGAGCAATATTTTTTTTCTGTGAAAAGTAAGACTCCATAATGCATCTTCTTTTAACCTTATAGAAACAAAATTGTCTTAGTTGTCGCATTAACGAGAATTTGCTGGATAAACTTAACCATAGGAAAAATAGACATTCTTGTTCGGGCAGTCGGGCCGAGCAAATATATTGGCTAGCCGTCTACCATGCAAGCTTTACCCGTCCCCACCACCACCACCGCCATTTTTTTATGGATGAAGGTAAAAACAACTATATTTGATTCCTCTACTCTCTAGGTCACGTAGTCGCTCCTCGTTCAGACGCAAGTTCCAAGTAATCTGGGATGACGCGTCATGTCGTTGACCTTGTAGTCAAGGTCACCGTAGTGGCGCTGTTGGCACTACGAAACTATTACAGAAGTTGACACAACTTCGAACAAATAAACATAAATGCAAACACTTTTGGAGCTATGTACCTTGCGTTTTTGAGGCGCAGAAGTAGTGGTGCGTTAAAAATGACACTGTCATGCTTTTGTAGGCCATATCGCCTCTAGCATGCAGTATTTTCGTAGTGCACAGTGCGACTGTGGGACTAAGATACATGCAAGATAGCTCCAGGTAGACATACTCACTTTCTACAGAGTATTATTTTTATTTGAAAAAAAAATTGAAGTATAAAAGTTTAAATTACAACTTAGTTTGGGAGAAGGTGGAGGGAGAGTAACCCCCCGGCGAGGGGAGTGGTACGTGCCGAATGTTTTTATGAGTGTGTACACAGCCGGGCCGTCACTAATACCAGTTGCAGCCGGCTGGGCCGTACCGTCGGCCCAAGCGCGGGCATATAGGGAGGCGAGCCGCCAGGACGTGGCGCATACAGTAAGTATACTTACAGCTAAACCTATAACTAAGATGAAAAAAGTGGGGGTACCGGCATAGGCGCCATATAAACTTTCTCCACAGAATAGAAATTAAACTTCATGCGTTTACAAAAAATAAAGATAGGTGGGAACCATTCTGGTTATTAAATTGTGGAAGGAGGTGGAGGAAGGGGTAAAAAACGTTTGTAGAGATGGAGCCGGATTATCTTTCATTTATTTGGCGCTGATGTAACCACTCCGGCGAAGAGAGTAGCGCAACTAAACCTCTCCTCCCCCGTTTTTTTTTTTTTAATTTCGTATAGTCCATTCCCGGTGCAGGAATGCGACGTTAGCCTACAGCCAGTCTCGTGCTGGTTTGTAGTACGGAAGTCGCTGATATTACACGATGCGTGCTGACGTACGTGATCTTGTGCAAACTTCTATAAGGCCTGGTGCACGAGGTGGTATGCCAGCTGACATGCGGGCTGGCACGAAGGATTCCTATTACACGACAGTGGATGTCGTATTAAGCAGAAGGTACGCAGTGTTGGTTTGCGTAGACGAGTACATGTTCACAGTTGGCATGGACCCTACTCGTAGAACTGGCAGGCAGTTACTTANGTGTTGGTTTGCGTAGACGAGTACATGTTCACAGTTGGCATGGACCCTACTCGTAGAACTGGCAGGCAGTTACTTAGGTATTTGAATTTTTTTTAATAGCTTCAAGGCTCTTGACAGTTAGAACAATTTAATGCGTATTGATGTATGCTCAACCTGTATACATGATATGGTGGAGTCGCAATTGTTCTAGTATTTTAGTGATTTATATCACTTAATGTAATTATTTCTTAACTTAGGATGTTCCGCNGTGTTGGTTTGCGTAGACGAGTACATGTTCACAGTTGGCATGGACCCTACTCGTAGAACTGGCAGGCAGTTACTTATGTATTTGAATTTTTTAAAATAGCTTCAAGGCTCTTGACAGTTAGAACAATTTAATGCGTATTGATGTATGCTCAACCTGTATACATGATATGGCGGAGTCGCAATTGTTCTAGTATTTTAGTGATTTATATCACTTAATGTAATTATTTCTTAACTTAGGATGTTCCGCACTCTAGAATAAAATATTAAAAAGAAATTATTGTTTTAACATGCGCTAGTAAAATAACACTTGATACTAGACCAAGACTCAAACAGTGAGCTAACAGAACAAAGGCTGTCTGTTTAATAAATTTAATACGGTGGCATTTTAAGAACGCTTGTATTACATTTTTCTATGTGAGTGTAGCGTTTAATCTTCATACGCGTAAAACTTTATTTAATAGCTATCGTTTGATTTTGTCCATTTTTAAGACTAGTTGGACGAATTTTTGGCTTATATAAACAAGACGGAGGTATTTTTGGCTTTTCTATCAGTTCGTAGAGCGCCGTACGCTCTAAAACTACAGTTTGATTGGCTAAGTACGAAAGCAAATAAGGAGTCTGCCATAGAAAATAGGACCGTCTCCGTCCTACACCATACCTGGAATTTGTTAAGTTTTCGTTGAGCCCTTGTCTTTTTGCCTGCTAATCTAAAATGCTATTCAGCTTGGCTTTTGTGTGTTTGGTTTGTAAAATTACGTTATTACTCCCAAGTGCTCCATATTTCCGTATTTTTGGCCTTGTTTTTCCTTGAATTTTTAGCCAACCTTATTCGAGTCCCTGGTAAATTGTTAGCTGTTTGGAGAACTAGCGATTGTTATCTATGTTTCTGTATCAGGTATCGAAACACTTTTAAACAAGTGTGTGATAAAGTACGTACTGTTTTGTTCAGGAAGTATGTATTTGCTATATGAAAGTGAATTACAGCACGTGACTGTCTTCTGACGCATATCTTTTTCTCTATTTATATTGTGTACGCCCTGTTATTGCAGGATAGAGTGAATTAATTTGATTTAATAACCAAATTTTAAGAAAGTGTATATTACTGGCCAGGTTTAATTTTTAAATCTTATTTTCTAATTCGATTAATGTTGTGTTAATATTATATGCAGCAAGGGGAGGAAGTTAAACAATTGGCCCCCCTCCTCCAAACAAAACTTACAATTTTCCTTATCAGCAATTTTTTAAATGCTTCTGGATTTTAAAATTAATTTGTGTTAATGCACATTTACAACAGCATATAAGCGCGGACAGCTTTCATACAAATTAATAATTAACTCAAAAGCCACTTTTCACTACTATTACTGATTTTAAAGTTTGTAGTGTCGAAATTGCGTTTGTAATGGACTGTCGAAATCCTTAGAATGTCAAGTTTTATCAATTTGTCGTCGCGCAGAAAGTGTAATGAAACTTTAAAACAACGTTGTCATATTGCTGTTTTGGTGGTGTCATGATCATTCAACGTCCTATGACCCTCCGTTTAAGGGTATTGAACCAAAAAAATTTATAATTTTATAATTGTACCAAAAATTGTACAGCTCGTACGCATTGTATGTGACATTTTCCTCTAATAAAAAATGTTATATTTTTTTAATAATCTTATGTAAAATACAAAATTCTTCTGTTTTGTTGTAGTAATAATAAATACTAAATAAGTTGNTATTTTTTTAATAATCTTATGTAAAATACAAAATTCTTCTGTTTTGTTGTAGTAATAATAAATACTAAATAAGTTGTACAAATGAAAGCATTTACAACATAATCTAATGCCTTGCGTTACTGCTTGACATATATGTAATCGCCAAATAACAGTTCATACATAATAAATGTTAAAAATATGCAAAAATTCCTTTATATTTAACTTTTCTTTAATGCATGAACTATTATTTAGTAAATACCTNAAATGTTAAAAATATGCAAAAATTCCTTTATATTTAACTTTTCTTTAATGCATGAACTATTATTTAGTAAATACCTGTGTGTCACGCAGTAGCCCGTAGCATTAGTTTACGTATAGATTTTTCAATTTTTATGACTTATTTTAGTATTTATTATTGCTACAACAAAACAGAAGAATTTTATATTTGACAAACATAAGGTGTAAATTTTTTTAATNTGTGAGTGTAGCGTTTAATCTTCATACGCGTAAAACTTTATTTAATAGCTATCGTTTGATTTTGTCCATTTTTAAGACTAGTTGGACGAATTTTTGGCTTATATAAACAAGACGGAGGTATTTTTGGCTTTTCTATCAGTTCGTAGAGCGCCGTACGCTCTAAAACTGCAGTTTGATTGGCTAAGTACGAAAGCAAATAAGGAGTCTGCCATAGAAAATAGGACCGTCTCCGTCCTACACCATACCTGGAATTTGTTAAGTTTTCGTTGAGCCCTTGTCTTTTTGCCTGCTAATCTAAAATGCTATTCAGCTTGGCTTTTGTGTGTTTGGTTTGTACAATTCCGTTATTACTCCCAAGTGCTCCATATTTCCGTATTTTTGGCCTTGTTTTTCCTTGAATTTTTAGCCAACCTTATTCGAGTCCCTGGTAAATTGTTAGCTGTTTGGAGAACTAGCGATTGTTATCTATGTTTCTGTATCAGGTATCGAAACACTTTTAAACAAGTGTGTGATAAAGTACGTACTGTTTTGTTCAGGAAGTATGTATTTGCTATATGAAAGTGAATTACAGCACGTGACTGTCTTCTGACGCATATCTTTTTCTCTATTTATATTGTGTACGCCCTGTTATTGCAGGATAGAGTGAATTAATTTGATTTAATAACCAAATTTTAAGAAAGTGTATATTACTGGCCAGGTTTAATTTTTAAATCTTATTTTCTAATTCGATTAATGTTGTGTTAATATTATATGCAGCAAGGGGAGGAAGTTAAACAATTGGTCCCCCTCCCCCAAACAAAACTTACAATTTTCCTTATCAGCTATTTTTTTAATGCTTCTGGATTTTAAAATTAATTTGTGTTAATGCACATTTACAACAGCATATAAGCGCGGACAGCTTTCATACAAATTAATAATTAACTCAAAAACCACTTTTCACTACTATTACTGATTTTAAAGTTTGTAGTGTCGAAATTACGTTTGTAATGGACTGTCGAAATCCTTGGAATGTCAAGTTTTATCAATTTGTCGTCGCGCAGAAAGTGTAATGAAACTTTAAAACAACGTTGCAATATTGCTGTTTTGGTGGTGTCATGATCATTCAACGTCCTATGACCCTCCGTTTAAGGGTATTGAACCAAAAAAATTTATAATTTTATAATTGTACCAAAAATTGTACAGCTCGTACGCATTGTATGTGACATTTTCCTCTAATAAAAAATGTTATATTTTTTTAATAATCTTATGTAAAATACAAAATTCTTCTGTTTTGTTGTAGTAATAATAAATACTAAATAAGTTGTACAAATGAAAGCATTTACAACATAATCTAATGCCTTGCGTTACTGCTTGACATATATGTAATCGCCAAATAACAGTTCATACATAATAAATGTTAAAAATATGCAAAAATTCCTTTATATTTAACTTTTCTTTAATGCATGAACTATTATTTAGTAAATACCTATGTGTCACGCAGTAGCCCGTAGCATTAGTTTACGTATAGATTTTTCAATTTTTATGACTTATTTAGTATTTATTATTGCTACAACAAAACAGAAGAATTTTATATTTGACAAACATAAGGTGTAAATTTTTTTAATTCAAGGAAAATGTCATCACATACAATGCGTACGAGTTGAACAATGTTCGGTACAAACATAAAATTATTCATTTTTTGGGGTCCGACTCTCTTGCAGCATTCTGACAGTAAAATTTACAACTCTGTAGAGGCTTTGTAACTGTTGCCAGTGGCTCTAGCTAAGTCGGTGGGACGAATATGTGAGCGTTGCTAGTTGCAGCGTGTTAAGTGCTCGTTAGTTCTGTTTTGCGCAGTGTTAGCAGTATTGTACGTGACTGGTAAACATGCTCGTGGTAGTCTAATTTTGTTTCCTTGGTGGCGTTGTGGAATTCGCTGCCCCGGCGTGATGCCCGGTGACACAGCTGACAGTCTCCAGCGGAACGTGTTGTTTGCGCCCAATTACTGCTCTTCTGCCTCTCTCCTTTCGCCGCTCGCTTTTTTTGCGTTTGCATGGGATCCGTTTTCCAGAAATGCATTTGTGCTCATTCCGGTGAATAGGAATTATTCTGGCAATTGCACTTGGAAGTATAATGAACAATAATAAATAATAAGCTGTGCACATGTTGCTCAACATCCCCACTCGTGCTTGTTTAGCAGCGCAATAGAGNAAAAGAGTTGTGGTCTTCTTCCTCTATTAATAGTTTTTCACCGGCCAATAATTTCAGTAGCGCCTGCTGATATTTCGGTACTTGAGACACTCACTACGAGGGTGGCGAGGGTAGGCAGTGGTATTTACCATCCTCAGGCTTATGGCGCTTGAAACGCGTGGCACCGTATTTGGAAATTGCATTTTTCGATGAACCTGTGAAACATGCCCCCGATACATTTACCCACGAAAACAACTTACATTCCAAATTACGGCGGAATGGCACTTTCAAGACATTATGACCCTCCAACATAGCTGAAAACTGCTCTTCCAGATAGCTATATGTATTTCAAGATTGGTGAACTGGATACATACGATACTACGATAAAGACCGACCCCGGATTTTCGCATGCAAGAATCGTGCCGGACGATATCGCTGGTCGGCGGGTCTTCTCGGGATCTCCCGTTTCCCCCGTCATTGCATTCCGGCTTTGCTCCATACTCACCTCGCTTCACCCTCATCGGCTTTGAAAGACTTACATGTTAAGAGTCGCCCAAATCTCTTCAATCACTCACGATAGAGGTATGCACTGGACTTTGCTACACAGTCGCATCCAATAAAATTATAGGGCCACCGCTTACAATCACGTTCGCGCGAGTCGCCGACGGAAATTCTGCATGCCAGTTGAGCGCCCTGAGCGTAGAGGCGATACCGCTTTACATACGCCGTTCGGCGTCGTCCGTGGTGCTTCATCGATTTTTGCATCTCACAAACATACCCCTCACTAGGCGACCATCTAAAGTCTTGTCTCACTGCGAGTGAGAGTGTGAGTGAATGTAAATGAGTGAGGGAGCGTGTAACACAGTGGTCTTGGTGCTCGGAAGGATGCATGGTGAGGGTGTAAGAGCGGCGGAATACAAGGGCGGGGAAAACGGGAGGTCCCCGAGAAAACCCGTCGGGTGACGCGGCACCGTCCGCCCCGTTTCCCACATGCGAAAATTGGGAATGACCCCACCGGGAATCGAACCCTGATCGCCGTAATGGGAGGCGAGTGGTCTTACCAGTTCGCCACCGTGCCCCTCCCCCCTTTTTTTTCTCGTCTTTCCTTGTCACACTGTCAGATTATTTTCTCCTTCAAACATATTTGTCTATAACTTATGACGACGGAATACAGCCATCAAATTTTGACATCAAAGAAATTTTGTCAAGTAATCGTGAATGTTTTGAAAATAAATGCCACGCATTCAAAATCTATTTGACGGACCTAATCTAATTTTCAAAGCTATTGTGTTACCATGCATCCCATTGCAGGAAGGATTATTGAAAACGTTTTGATTATTTATCACTTCTAAATTGACTTTTAATATTTGTTGCGCGATGAAAATAATTGCCTTTAATGTTTTACGATTTTGGCTCAGTGTGCACTTCAAACAGCATTCATGTCTCGATATATATTATAGAAATTATCTCTCTAACCACATTTAATTTTTGATTATTAGTTGCCATTTTAAAATCGGAAATAACTGTGTAAAATATTTAATGAAAACTGGAACCATTCAATTTTTTATACAAATATGGTGGCGTTTATGACGTTTCGGTGACGTCACGTCCTTCCAACATTATTTGATCAAACTATTTGACTAAAAACTTTGACAGTGTGGTGGGGTCTTCAAAACGGTTCAAATATATGCCAAAAAAAATTTCAATCGCAGCATTGTTTACATTGGTGTGAAGAAGGGTTTGTCTTTGTTAAGTCGTAATACCAAATATTCGACACCTGTGATCTGGAAAAGGTTCGTGTTTACACACGCACGTGTACGTTTGTATATGCAAATAGTGAAACTATACATCGAAAATTGTTGTGATAGTATTTCTAATGTATGTGGTAATAATGACCTTCCTCTCACCTACAGTGATGCGTTGTGGTGATATATTTTCTTTAAAATTTGATGTAGGCTAATTCATAAACGAAATTAAAGACTTAACTTCGGTTTCAATCGTATGCCATTAACACACCATACGATCCACGCGAAAGTTGGTAAGAATAAAAATTAGTACAGAAAAAAAATTTGGTCAGTTTCTTGCNAACACACCATACGATCCACGCGAAAGTTGGTAAGAATAAAAATTAGTACAGAAAAAAAATTTGGTCAGTTTCTTGCTTGGAAACGTTAACTTTACGCCATTCTAAATATATCTGTTACCTTTACAATGCACACTATGAAAGATGAAAGCTGTGTCATTCTGTCGGTAAGGTGCATCAGGATACATAATACGTCATTATACGTCCTATCACTATGGTGCATGAACTGCACAATGTGTACAGTGCAAATATTTGATACACTGTCGTATTGGCACGAACTGTTGATGAAAATGTGCCAACTCGTAGTCTTAGGTCNACAGTGCAAATATTTGATACACTGTCGTATTGGCACGAACTGTTGATGAAAATGTGCCAACTCGTAGTCTTAGGTCCATGAAGTAAAAAAGATATTCGAAATCTGCCTTAGTCGTGTATTTACGTGTCCTCAGCCTATTGGTCTAGGACTAGGCGGTGGTGAGGTGAAGTCCAATTATGTTTACTTCCAACTTTTGTGAAGCCCTGCTTAAGTTCTACTTTCAGACTATTCCTTCGCCTCATGCAAATAAAGCCTCGAAAATTACACCATAAGGAAAACGCTCCGTATGCATTAAAAACAAAGCAAAAAGTAATCGTTACNTCATGCAAATAAAGCCTCGAAAATTACACCATAAGGAAAACGCTCCGTATGCATTAAAAACAAAGCAAAAAGTAATCGTTACAGTACAGTATTAACAAATGTTTACCTAGTTTTTTTAATTCAACGCTACGACACGGAACTGCTTCCCTCCGTCGTTACCAGCTTTACTGAGCGCACGCCAGTCAGTGTGCCCGTTAAAATATAGGATGTCCGAAAAGTCTTTCCATGATTACAAACTTCATTAATATCCGCTATATGTAAGATAGAGATGTGAATCTGGTGCCAAAATGTTGGTAAACTAACCAATTTTTTGTTACATGTTGCAAGTTTCAGTAACGTTGGCAATCTAACCAAGTTTTTTGTTGTAACAGGACAATACATCAGTATATCTCCTCGTGAGCACCCTTGGTAGCATGTAGCGCATGCAATCCATATTCAATTTCTGTCCATACATTAGCCAAAGTCACAGGAGGGATCGATGCTGACTGTATATTAGTTGCATAGTTGTAAGATCTGATACATGAGTTCTGTAGATATGGTCTTTGACATAACCTCACAGAAAAAATTTAATGGGGTTATGTCAGGAGAACGTGGAAGCCAAGCTGTCGGGTCATCACGACCGATCCATCGTCCAGGAAAAGTCGTATGAAGATAGGCACGAACCTCCAAACCCCAGTCAGGCGGTGCATCGTATTGTGGAAAAATGACATATGTGTGATACTCAAGCAACTGAGGAGAAACAAACATTGCAGCATGTCTAGATACACTGGAGATGTGATGGTGCTCTCAGCGAAAAAGAATTGTCCGATAATTTTGTCATGCAAAAGTACGCACCGAACATTCACCTTTGGTCTGCCTCTGGTGCACTGGTTTCCTCACCAGGGGATCCGAACCCGAAATACGCACGTAATGCCGGGTAACTACACGACTGACAAAAAAAATCGCCTCGTCAGAAAAAGCAACACATTTGATATAGCCATTATCGCCCTCAATGCGTGATAACATTTCGACTGCAAAGTCATACCGATGCGTAATGTCATTGGGCAACAAAGTTTGAACAATTTGCACGAAACAATAGACGTTTGTGTAAGATAGCTATCATGAAGAGAACATTTTGGCAACTGTAATTCGCGTGAGGCCCTACGCACCAATTTCTGGGACTTCGCACAAAAGACTGTCACACTGCTTCCACCCTTTCAGCTGAGGTTAATAGTCGGCCAGTTCTCGGTAAGTCAGCAACAGGTCCTGTGTTCTTGAACTTGTCATACCACGACTTATGCTCTTGACGCCGGGCGGCATATTTCCTTAAGTTGTCTGAAAGTTTCTCTGCGCTGTTATTGGTGACCAAGTCTCGTGGTATACTACTGTATTTAATACAGAGGCTCACGAAATTATGCGGCCACTGCCCTGTGAACTGTAAGACCTTATAATATTGTAGTACTGCATAGTTACAAGTAAACAAAACTGTTTGCAGACATTATATGTATTATCCACAATCACAAATGTTAAAAAAAATATTTCTGATACCGAAAAATAATTGCATATATCTTCTGAACAGTTTCGAATGATTGATATGCTTTTCTCGTGAAAATTCAGTTACCACATGAATAAGCACCATAAGCACCTTGCCCTCAGCACTTCAGTAGGCTACCTCGTTGGATATCCTTTTTGTAAGATCACTTCTTTGAAACGAGTCTGCATGTTGGAAATTATTTTCTTGGTGTAATCTTGGTCTATGTGATTCGATTCTTCCGTCAGCCGCCTCTTCAATTCTTCTTTCGAGGTAACCGGTGGTGTCCTCTTGACTCTGGTGTTAAGTTCTTCCCACAGATTCTCAATAGGGTTAAATCAGGTGATTGGGGTGGCGTTTCGATAACCTTTGGACACTTATATAGAAGCCATTCTCGCACAAGACATGATTTGTGTTTCCGATCGTTGTCCTGATAGAATTTGAAAGCCTGTAGATAACCTAATTTGTCAGCACTTCTATTCAAACTGCCTTTAAGGATTGCTAAGTAGTCTTCCTTCTTCATTGTATCCTTGATAAACTCCAACTCACCCTCTCCAGCTGAGGATATGCAGCCCCAGACCATAACGTGGCCGCTGCCGTGTTTTACTTTTGACTGCGAATTCCGTTTCCTCCACGCCATAACCCTACCATCCGACTGAAAGATGTTGAACTTGTTTTCGTCCACGAATACCACGTCATTCCACCACTCCCGTTCCTTCTTGACATGGTCTGTGGCAAAGGCGAGGTTTCTATTCCTGTTAACGTTGCTTACATATGGTTTCTTCCTGAAAACTCTGCCATTATATCCATTCTCTATGATTACCCTTCGAACTGTTTCTGGGTGCACATGTGTTCCACATTCCTATAGTAACTCTGCAGTAATTTTCAGTGCACTTAATCCTGGATTACTTGTTATTTTACTTAGTATATGCTGTCTCTGTCGTTCGTTAAGCTTTCTTGGTCACCCTTTCTGTGGTAGATATTCAATTCCATATTCCTTTACATATCGTTTTATAAGGTCACAGGCTGTTTTCTGAGGAATATTTACTATTGACGAAATATTTCTCCGAGATAAGCCCTTAGCATGATGGAAGGTGACTAGTTGTTGTTTTAATGTTGTATTGCACCTCTTACGCCCCATTTACTAGCAACGCAGAATGATCGTGAGGTGTACTCGTGCCTTCCACTGATCTTGCCTGTAGTAGAATGTGCGGCCACATTGCAGTACCTGCTGCTGGCGAATTTGACCGGATATTAAAGTGACATGATATGGCACAGTTTTAAAGCAAATATTGGCTATGCATCGTTTATATTATATCCCGTTAATGCATTACTGCACATCAGGGATTCCTTTATACAGTAATATTCCTCCGGCACGTATGCAATGACAATATTCGATTACAACTTACATACACATATCCGACCGAATATTGTAGTGAGTANTCCTCCGGCACGTATGCAATGACAATATTCGATTACAACTTACATACACATATCCGACCGAATATTGTAGTGAGTAGCTGTATAAGTACACTGTGACCAACCTACACACTATGTAAATAGTAAATGCTCTCGTTTGCAAAGTATTGTTTCTGATGATTTGTTGCGGGATGTATGTTGTTATTTTGGCGATATCGATGATCATCGTCGAAGAAAATAGTACTTAGAACTAAAGGTAGTAATTCAAAACTTAAATTGTACTTACAACATTTGTGGTTTAAAGAATGTTTTTAAAGTTATGTACGATTCTTTTATTGGCGTATATCGAATTGATAAAAAAATATGTTTTAGCGATTACGGCGGAGCATACGGACAGTATGCGAAACGTTTCCAGCTATGTGAACGCCATTGTGCATGTGATCTTTTTCCATCACGCATCACGTTTATGCGAGTACGTTGCTTGTGTTACCCGAATATTTTATCGGTAGTTAATCATTTTTGTATATAATTTCGTTGTGCATAGTGGTGGGGCCTTTGTAGTGAGTTTTCTTGTTTGAAATGTAATAGTATCGACACGTGTATTGCTTGGTCCGCCATTTTCTGTACCGTTGTGTGTTTTGAAGCGCCAATGTGTATTTTCGTTCCGCAGTTGATTAGTTTGGGGAAACTGGTGAAGTGTCGTATTTACTGAATGATTCTGCAAATTATTTTGTATCAGTGGCAGAAAAACGTGTCCAAGGATTGCCACAGAACGTGTGTTCAGGAGTTGCGTATAGGAATTACGAACCGTAAGTAAAAGTGTTTTGTAAATAATTAATTTCGAAACAGTTATTATAATGTTTGAAATGTACGTGGCGTAGAAAACCACAATTTCAACTCTGTTTCGTAGTGTAAACTAACACTTTTATTATATAGAAAATTCAACAAGTGTATCGTTAACTTCACCAAAATTATTTACGGACATACGGAATGTGTTTATTATTCGCATCGGTAAAACAGCATAATTTTTATAGCGTTTTCTTCTTTCGGTGAGATTAAAACTTTACAGGTTATAATAATTTGAATGTTACTTCCGTAAGAACATCATTNACTTAGAACTAAAGGTAGTAATTCAAAACTTAAATTGTACTTACAACATTTGTGGTTTAAAGAATGTTTTTAAAGTTATGTACGATTCTTTTATTGGCGTATATCGAATTGATTAAAAAATATGTTTTAGCGATTACGGCGGAGCATACGGACAGTATGCGAAACGTTTCCAGCTATGTGAACGCCATTGTGCATGTGATCTTTTTCCATCACGCATCACGTTTATGCGAGTACGTTGCTTGTGTTACCCGAATATTTTATCGGTAGTTAATCATTTTTGTATATAATTTCGTTATGCATAGTGGTGGGGCCTTTGTAGTGAGTTTTCTTGTTTGAAATGTAATAGTATCGGCACGTGTATTGCTTGGTCCGCCATTTTCTGTACCGTTGTGTGTTTTGAAGCGCCAACGTGTATTTTCGTTCCGCAGTTGATTAGTTTGGGGAAACTGGTGAAGTGTCGTATTTACTGAATGATTCTGCAAATTATTTTGTATCAGTGGCAGAAAAACGTGTCCAAGGATTGCCACAGAACGTGTGTTCGGGAGTTGCGTATAGGAATTACGAACCGTAAGTCAAAGTGTTTTGTAAATAATTAATTTCGAAACAGTTATTATAATGTTTGAAATGTACGTGGCGTAGAAAACCACAATTTCAACTCTGTTTCGTAGTGTAAACTAACACTTTTATTATATAGAAAATTCAACAAGTGTATCGTTAACTTCACCAAAATTATTTACGTACATACGGAATGTGTTTATTATTCGCATCGGTAAAACAGCATAATTTTTATAACGTTTTCTTCTTTCGGTGAGATTAAAACTTTACAGGTTATAATAATTTGAATGTTACTTCCGTAAGAACATCATTTTCTACTAGTCGATTAAAATAATACGCATGTAATTCAAAATTATACCGTCTCATACGAATTACTGCAAAACAATGCCATCTCATGAAAGACGTTAAACTAAAGTCTCTCCCAACCCCATCCATCCGCAATAAAATAAACAAAGCCCGGGCAGTATAACTTGGCCATATTAAAATTAAGTAAGCTGGAATGGTAACTTACGGTCTGTCTCATATAAGTTGGCGAGATTTTGACAGTCAGTGAGTGGCAAACTGACGTATACGTAACAAACAACGTGTCATTTACAAAATCCTGTATCAGCCGATGCATGAACGAATGAAAATTAATATTACATTGGCTATTCTGACTGCACTGCCGACGCACATCAAACCAGCAGAAAATACGCGGATAAGAAAAGAGTTCCTAGATGAATTAATACGTTTTATTTTACGTGTTCACAAGCCAGCTGTTATTAGTGTTGCAAACTAAACTTCGTGCTAAAGTAGTAATTTATGTGTGTTTAAAATGAAACGGACATTAAAACAGTCCGTATTCAATTTAAATGCAACTTCAAACATTGGAAGTAATTTTTATGTCGTAACCTCACTCTCCTCAACTTCCATACATGCTTGATATTAATTCAAAAAGCCTACAGAAATATCGAAGTGTATAGTTGAATAATTTTTTCAAATTATTTGACGAAATATATTTCAAACTCTTGTCGTTTTAAGCCAATAAAAGGAGAAATGTGAACTTTTATAAAGACGGAATCAAGGGGTAGGCGAAAGTGCTGCTACCTGTTGAGGTAACTCACAACAAGCCCTACCACGCCATCTGTTACAACACGCCCTTCCACGCTATCTTTTAGCCAGATCCCGAACTACAACCAGCCAGAAACAAAATATAGTTTTCTTGTTTAAAATAACAAATTTACGAACAGATACCAGTGGTTTTATTTGTCCGGGAGCCCTGTGTAATTCTTTATAAGTATTCTGTGTACAGCGATTTTTATTTCTAGTATTTTCTATTGGCCCGGTAATCGTTTTCGTTACGCTAACGTCCATTACACGCCAAGTTCTCCTCCCGCAAACCCAAATTTTTGTTGTTTTCGTGTTGTTGCTATTCTGTATTAATAAAACGAAGAAAATGGGATGCGCGTGGGTAGTTTTGAAGAATTCTTACGTTATTCCACGCCACATATTTCTAACTCAAGCTGTTTAGTATCAGTAATAGCAGAATAACTGCTTTGCAAAAGTCGTTGGTAAGTTGTTTGTTGGCGAATGAAAAGTGCCTTGTCAAGCAAGTTTCCCGAATTACTTTTATTTCCAGTCTTAAAATATAAGCTGTAACATCCAAAGTGTGATAAGAACTACAATTGCCGTCTCGCAAATGTTAACCCAAATTCATTGTCTGTAATAAATAAAAAAATAGGTAACAAATATTTCATTTTTTGCAAGGTTTTCTGTTTTTACTTTTAAAAACCTACAGCTTTTTTTTTAGACATATGTGAGTCTATAAATACCTTAAAATTTGTTTAGCATTACAATGGAAAGTGGATTAGCTGACAGCGTGTTAATAAAATTAATATACAGCTGTCACTTAACGCACCAGCTGATGGCGAAAGGATACATAAACGAAAAGTAAACATTGGCGCTACTTTCGTCGAAATGTCAAAATCTTGCCAAGTTACACGAGACAGAGAGTACATTGATCATAGCATTTGTTTACACACTTTATTTTATTCATAGATAGAACACCTGTGGCGGAAGGGTACAGGGTCGCTGCGCTACTTTTCTAGAACTGTCAAATTTTAGTGAACTGTATGGAATTGAGTATATCAAAGGACACACCGAGTTTTTTTTTTTCCTGATTTGTGAACATGTCCGGTTTCCTGGACATTGCAACTGCTACACTACAGTCACGTTACTGAAACCTACAAAAAATACTTGGTTAGTTTACCAACATTTTGGCACCAGTTTCACATCTCTATCTTGCATATAGCGGATATAAATTAAGTTTGTAATCAGGGAAATACTTGTATATATACCTGTACATGCAGGTAGGGGCAGTAACATTTCCCAAAGGCTGATTTCAAAAGTGTTCAATTAATCTTGAACAGCCTATACAAATACTTTATAATGTATTTGCTTGGTATTACACAGTGGAACTGAATTATATTTGTTGGAGCAAGTTTACTGGAAGAAATATTTACACGTCAGTTATAAATTGTCTGTTTTCATAAACATTACATTTCATTTTACTACAGTAATACGTATCGGCAAAGGCAATTTAGTTTAAACCCGCTACAATAGTGCATAATTCAACCGATAGATGTCGGCCACTTTGCTCGAGTGGTGCTAGTTTTGTTGCTGTACAACTGTCGTTTGGTGTTAAGCGTATTTCCTTGATTTGAAAACAGTTTTTAATGTATTAATACAAGCTTACACTAAATCAGAATATTTCGCCCGTCGCAAAATTAACCCCATCCACAAAAACACTGAATATAATGTTTATTTTTCCAGTTATTTGGAAAGGAAATTGTGAAATGACCGGCCAGCGGAGATAGATTGAAATAATATCATGTCCACTGTAAGCTGATAAGTATGAAAAATGTAAAGCTACATTTATTTTAAATTATTTATGTATTACTGGGAGCAGTCTTTACACTCTTGTTAGTGGAAAAATTAAATTACTATATTAACATGCTAGTAAATAATATTAGCAATATTAATTTGGTAGTTCAAGAATATTGTTATTATTTTATTTAGTGGGTATGTATATGTATCTCTAAATAGTATAAAACAAAGTCGCTTATCCGCGTCTGTCTGTGTATTCGCTTAGTACTTCTAAACTATTTGATGGATTTTGATGCGGTTTTCAACATAATGTAGAGAATTTCTTGAGGGAGGTTTTGATGTATAATTAATTTATATTTAATGTAAGAATAGTAGAGAAATGTCGAACCGTTTGTAATCAAGTCGTAAAAAACCGCTTTTAGGGCGCTTACATGGCTTGCGCTGACTAAACCATAAGATATACATCAAATTAATGTACTACAGAATTGTAGCTCTCAAAAAGGTCTACAGAAAAGTCCGAGATAGCATATGTCTTATCTTTTAAGGATGACCCACAGTAACCATTTTTTGCCTTTCAAAGTATCACTGTAGAAACTAAGTTGTTACCGGGCGAAGCCGGGCCGGTCGCTATCTTAATACGTATTTCTTGACGACCGGCTTAAACGTATGGTAGAAATGCACGTGAGTAGATTAATAAAAACGTAGTGAAGAGATTTGGACGGCTATAACGAGGTTTTGAGAGTGCAGTGATGAAAATTTAACACACACCCCCCCCCCTTTTTTTTTTTTCGTTTAANTTTTTTTCGTTTAAAGAAGCAATTCTCCACAAATCATTTTATAGCGACGTCTGTGAAAATACCATACATTCACTACGTACGCAAAGAAAACAAAAGATGCAATGTATAGGACAAGCAAACCGCTATCCTTTCCGGGGAAAACACGCAGGTTTATTCAGTTGGTGAATATGTTCACAGCGTTATCAGAAACATAACACGGGATTTCTACGTATCGTAAAGAAGAGTGTCAACGAGCGCGAATGTATCGACAGTCATAAAGAAGAAAGTTAGCACAGTATTAAAAATGGCGGTTTATAAGTGGAGACAGTGTCAATCTAAGTGAAAAACTTCTGGTAGAAAGAGCAGAGATTTCACATGACGGCATAATATTGTTGCCGCCTGTCTGCGTTGTATCCCTTGCCCTCTCGCTCGAACATGCAAGGTGCGGTGTGTCAAGGGAATAATTGGTAACCCGAGAATAACACGGCGATATACAGAAGGGAGGTTGTAGTGCGTGCCGGGATAAGCCTATCGAGATCCATGCGGCTCCTGTCCTCGGAGATAGAATGTTCTGGTCATCGCCCTCGCCCTCCCTCGGTGCAACTCGAGATGCGGAGAACCTTCTGGACCGGGTCAGTGGGCCTGTATAAGCGCGGTGAGCCTCAGAGCTAACAGTCTAGATCTTTGTTCGGCATTATGCGCCAGGTGTGCGAAGTACGAAACGACGAGCGACGGCGACGACAGTAACCAGCGAGAGTGAAGTCTGCGAGCACCGGAACAGTGGGAAGTAAAGTCCATTCCACGCCAATAAATATTTATTGAATTCATTGACTTGAATTCAATTTATTGAACTGAAAAAATCACTTCATCTGTTTTTCAATGAATTACATTAAAGAAGCTTTGGAAGTTTCCGCGTGAAAATGTATCTCAAACGTTTTAATAAAACCAGATAAAAAATACTAAAAGTAAATTTTCAGAAGTATCTACTACTCAGGCACGACACGATATTGGTTAAACTACAACAAATTTTATTCATATATTTTATTTTATTTTTAATAATTATGCGTCCTTATTTTGTAACGACTTTAAGTGTGTGCATACAACCATATTATTATGAGATTACTTCAATTAATATTGTCAGAAAAACTGTGATCGGTGATTGAAACTTTAGATTCAAGAAAATATAGAACATGTTCTAAACGAAAATCTTGAAGGAAAACCAGACAGCGAAAATGGCCACGATTAAGACGTTTGTATGACGTCATATAGCATTCAATGAACTGAATTAAATAAAAATTGAAGATAATATGAAGAAAAATTTGATCGTGTAATAGGACCTTGAGACTGATGGGCAGAACTCTTGCATTGGATGCGTGAGTGACGAACATTTAGAATGATGGCAATAAGACTGATTGAATATGTGTAAATAATAAGTGTGGATTAAGTGACTATAACCAATAAAAATACTTTTATTAGAATTGAGGCTGACAATAAATATTGTGCTCACTGGGAATAACAAATGTTAATAGCAGAGATAGGTACTTTCATTGTGTAAGTGTGTATTTTACAGCATTACTAGCTGTACCCGCGGCTCCACTCGCGTGGACTACAGAATTATTGTATAGGTTTTT